>CM035838.1:460429007-460849608 GCA_020510985.1 Pholidichthys leucotaenia | reverse complement strand
GGTGGGAATGACTCCGACCGAGTGTTGGCAATGCGAACTAAACTCTCACAACGGTCGTACAGAGACCGAATAGCTCGTAACAACAAGCCCGATACCCCATACTCCCGAAGCACCCCCCACAAAAATCCACGAGGGGCGCGGTCAAATGCCTTCTCCAAGTCCACAAAACACATGTAAACTGGTTGGGCAAACTCCCACGAACCCTCAAGAATTCTCGAGAGGGTAAAGAGCTGGTCCGATGTGCCACGGCCAGGACGAAAACCACATTGCTCCTCCTGAATCCGAGGTTCGACCAACGGCCGGACTCTCCTCTCCAGTACCTTGGCATAGACCTTCCCAGGGAGGCTGAGGAGTGTGATCCCTCTAAAGTTGGAGCACACCCTCCGGTCCCCTTTTTTGAAGAGAGGAACCACCACCCCGGTTTGCCATGCCAAAGGCACTGCCCCCGACCTCCACGCAATGTTGCAGAGGCGTGTCAACCATGACAACCCAACAACATCCAGGGCCTTGAGGTACTCGGGGCGAATCTCGTCCACCCCCGGGGCCCGGCCACCAAGGAGATTTTTAACCACCTTGGCGACCTCAGCCCCTGTGATAGGCGAGTCATCCCCCTCGTCCCCAAACCCTGCTTCCTCTGTGGAAGGCGTATCAGTGGGATTGAGGAGATCCTCGAAGTATTCCTTCCACCGCCCGACGATATCCCCAGTTGAAGTCAACAGTGTCCCATCCGCCCCATACACAGTGTGGACGGGGAGCTGCTTTCCCCTCCTGAGCCGCCGAACAGTTTGCCAGAATCTCTTTGAAGCCGACCGAAAGTCTTGTTCCATGGCCTCACCGAACTCCTCCCATACCCGGGTTTTTGCTTCAGCAACCACCCGAGCTGCACTCCGCTTGGCCTGCCGGTACACCTCAGCTGCTTCGGGAGTCCCACAAGCCAACCAAGCTTGATAGGACTCCTTCTTCAGCTTAATGGCCCCCCTCACCACTGGTGTCCACCACTTGGTTCGGGGGTTGCCACCACGAGATGCACCGACCACCTTGCGGCCGCAGCTCTGGGCTGCCGCTTCAACAACAGAGGTGGAGAACATGGCCCATTCAGACTCCATGTCTCCAGACTCCCTCGGAATGTGGTTGAAGTTCTTCCGGAGGTGGGAGTTGAAGACCTCCCGGACAGGGGCCTCAGCCAGACGCTCCCAGCACACCCTCACTATATAATAATTTACCATCATACATAAATAATGCCTTAATTATACTGCTGCCAAAACCAGGTAAGCCCTCTAATAAATGTGAAAATATGAGACCAATAAGCCTATTAAACGCCGACCTTAAGATAATCTGTAAAATTTTAGCAAGACGAATACAAGAAATTTTACCAAATATTATTAATCGAGATCAGAATGGCTTTATAAAGGGTAGACAAGGCTTCCATAATGTAAGAAGACTATTTAATATTATTTATTTTAATAAAGAAGCACCGGATACAGCTCTCCTATCACTGGACGCCGAAAAGGCCTTTGATAGAGTTGAATGGCCCTTTCTTTTTGAAGTCCTACAAAGGTTTGGACTTGGAAATAATTTCATAAAATGGGTTCAAATAATATACAATAATGCTACAGCAGAAATCCTAACAAATAACAATATTTCAAAACCAATAAAAATCAATAGAGGATGTCGACAAGGCTGTCCACTTTCACCTTTACTGTTTACTATGGCAATTGAACCTTTAGCGATAGCGATACGTTTACATTCACAAATATATGGAATTAAAGTTGGACCAACAGAACATAAAATCTCCCTGTACGCCGATGACATAATTTTGTTTATGTCGAATCTAAAAAAATCAATTCCAACCTTGTTGAATTTAATAAAGAATTTTGGGGAAATATCAGGATATAAAATAAATAAAACTAAATCTTCAATATTAATGCTAAATGAGACCCAGAGAAATTACCCAGCCCCTGAGGTAAATCAATTCAATGTTGTAAATCAGTTTAAATATTTAGGAATCCAAATTGTGCCTAAGCTAGAATCAGTCGCCAGTGTCAACTATGAAGCCTTAATGTCAGATATCAATGAGTTAACTCAGAGATGGATGTCACTACCAATGTCGATGATCGGGAGAATCAATATACTTAAAAGTAATATTTTACCTAAAATACTTTATTTATTTCAATACATTCCCTTATCACCACCTTTAGATCTATTCTCAAGAATAAAAAAAAAGTTAGTGGAATTTATATGGAACAACAGGAGGGCTAGATTACGTTTGTCTTTATTATATTTACCATTTGATCGTGGAGGTCTGAAATGTCCAAATTTTATGTTGTATTATTGGTCGGCACAACTGAGGTCTATGACATATTATTTTTCATCAAATGATCTCCCTCACTGGACTGAAATGGAATCATACAATTTACCTTTACCTCTTCCCATATTCATATACTCAGATTCGGCAAAAAAATTACAAAAACAAGTTAAAAATCCATTTGTAAAGCATATGATCAAAATATGGTGTGAAACTAAAAACTATTTAAAAGAACCACAGTTATTGTCACAATTTAGTCCAATATGGGGTAATCAATATTTTAAACCAGGGAGAGCGGACGCTGTATTTAAAGTATGGAATTTAAAAGGGATACAAAAGATTCAGGATTTATATTTGCCATGTGCAGATAACATAATGTCTTTTGAAGAGCTGAGGATCAAATTTAATCTCAATAGAACACATTTTTTTAAATATCTTCAACTTAGAAACTTTATTCGATCAAATCAAAATAAAGCTCTCACTCGACCTATTTATTCATCCTTGGAAAAAATGATGATGAAAGATAGTAAAAGAAAGGGTATTATTTCAGAGTTTTATAACTCATTGACACTATCTTCAAGTGAAAATTCACTGAAAAGATTAAACTACTGGAAAGAAGATCTGCAAACTGAAATTTCAGAGGAACAATGGGAATTGGCTTGTACAGAAGCTCAAACCAAATCAATAAATGCACGCCTTAAATTGATACATTTCAAATGGTTAATGCGGATGTATGTTACACCGGAGGAGTTAAATAGATATAACAAAAATATACCAGATACATGCACAAAATGCATGGAAAGTAAAGGAACCCTATTTCATTGTTTATGGGAATGTAGATTAATAAGAATGTTTTGGGAAGAGGTGAGGGTAACAATTGAAAAAATAATCTCAAAACAAATCATATTGAATCCTAAACTGTTTTTGTTGGTGACATAACGTTCGGCTCAGGAGACGCACACACACAGGCTCAGAGTAGTTCAAACTGTTTATTAACAACAGGGATGTTTGGGTGCGTGTCTGCGGAATGTTAATGTGTTGGTGGTGGCGTCTGCTTCGGACCCAGAGGCAGGAGACCGTTCAGCCGGCAACCCTATGGGAGAAATTGGACACAGGGTGATGAGCACACACCAACACAGGAGGAGAATAGGCGAGGGAGAGAAGCTTACTTGTTTGGGCAGATGACTGGCGCTTCAAGGATGGAAGCCCGGGAGACAGCCACCTGCAGGGCTCGGTGCAGCAGCGAGGAGAGACGAGGGACGGGATTGTCCGCCGCCGAGGAATCCACCTGTGCACAGGGGAGCAAACTGGAGAGATGAGGTAAGTGATCTTCTTACCGGTAAAGAGGATGCTGAAGAGAATGTGGTAGAAGTCCATGCAAGGGAAATGAAGTCTACGGCTTCAGGCCGACGCTCAGGGCGAGGCGGCTTTTATCCTTCGCCGCTGACGAGTAGCAGGTGCGTGGGCAGGTGGCGCCGCTGATGAATGGCGCGGCGTGACAGTACTCCCCCCTCTAGCAGCGCCTCCTGGCGATGGCTTATCCGGGTGCGCTCGGTGGAAGTCCGCGATGAGCGATGGGTCCAACACAAACGATGGGGGCACCCACTGTCGATGCTCGGGCCCATAGCCCTCCCAGTCCACCAAGTATTGCAACCCACGACCCCGGCGCCGGGAGTCCAGGATGGAGGAGGCGGACCAGGCCGGATGGCCACCAATCATCCGGGGCGCGGGTTGCGCTGCAGGAGGAGGGCAAAGGGGGTCAGTAACCGCCAGTTTCACCTTCGACACGTGGAAAGTAGGATGAATGCGGAGGGAGGGGGGAATAGCCACGCGCACAGCCACCGGGTTGATGATCCGGGTGATGGGGTAGGGACCCATGAAGCGCTGTGCCAGCTTTCTCCTCTCGCCTTTTAGAGTGACGTCCTGGGTGGAAATGTAAACAAGCTGCCCAACTCTGTACGCCGGGGCAGGTCTCCTACGCCGGTCCGCCACAGTCCTGTTGCGCTCCGCTGTGCGCAATAGCGCATGGCGCGCGGCAGCCCAGGTGGAGCGGAACTGCCTGAGATGGGCCCTAACTGACGGGACAGTTACTTCACTCTCCTGCTCCGGAAACAGCGGGGGGTCGTAACCCAGGGACGCTTTGAAGGGGGACATCCCTGTAGCAGAAGAGCGAGTGGTGTTGTGGGCATATTCAACCCAGGCAAGATGGTTGCTCCAGGACGCGGGTTTGGATCTGGACACACAGCGGAGCGCAGCCTCCAGCTCCTGGTTGGTCCTCTCACACTGCCCGTTGGATTGGGGGTGATGGCCAGAGGAGAGGCTCACCTTGGCTCCGATGGCGTTGCAGAAAGACCTCCAAACCTCAGATGAAAACTGGGGGCCCCGGTCCGAGACCACGTCCACCGGAATCCCATGCAGCCTGACCACGTGTTGGACGAGGAGGTCCGCCGTCTCCAGGGCAGTAGGGAGGCCTCGCAGGGGGACGAAGTGCACGGCCTTGGAGAAGCGGTCCACGATGGTCAGGATGGTGTCATAGGAGTTGGAGATGGGGAGTCCGGTGACGAAATCCAGAGCGATGTGCGACCAGGGCCTGCCAGGGACGGGCAGGGGCTGGAGCAGACCCGCTGGAGGGGCATTTCCCGACTTGCAGGTGGCACAGATTGGGCAAGCCCGGGCGTAGCGGGCTGCATCCCTCCGCAGGCCTGGCCACCAAAAGGACCGTTGGAGGAGATCTATCATCCGGGAGGTGCCAGGGTGACAGGTGAGCTTGGAGGTGTGGAGCCAGTGGATGACCTCTCCTCGGACCGCGGATGGCACGAACAGCCTCCCCTCCGGTCCGCCGCCAGGGTCAGGTTCCACCTCCTGTGCCTTCCGGATCTTGCTCTCAATGTCCCACGAGATGGCTCCCACGACGCACGACCTGGGCAGGATGGAGTGGGGCGCCTCCTCCGACTCCACGGGGGCGAACTGCCTGGAGAGGGCGTCAGGCAGGACGTTCTTAGAGCCAGGCCTGAAGGTGATGGAAAATTGGAACCTGGCGAAGAACAGGGACCAGCGCGCCTGGCGGGCGTTCAGGCGCTTGGCAGATCGTAAGTATTCCAAGTTCTTGTGGTCCGTGAGGACCACAAACGGCAGGCTTGCCCCCTCCAACCAGTGGCGCCACTCCTGCAGGGCGAGCTTGATGGCCAAGAGCTCTCTGTCCCCCACATCGTAGTTTCTCTCCGCCGGGGACAAGCGCCGGGAGAAGAAGGCGCACGGTCGCTTGGTGCCATCGTCCGGTGACCGCTGGGACAGCACTGCTCCCACTCCCGTGTCCGAGGCGTCTACCTCTACAATGCACTGCAACGCGGGGTCGACCTGGCGAAGGACCCGGGAGGAGGAGAATTCCGCCTTCAGCGCCTCAAAGGCGGCAGCGACCTCTTCGGTCCACCGGAACGGGACCTTCGGGGACGTGAGGCGGGTCAGTGGTCCAACGATGGCACTGAAGTTGGGAACAAAGCGGCGGTAGAAATTGGCGAAGCCAACAAATTGCTGCACCTGCTTCCGGGATGCAGGTGTAGGCCATTCCACCACCGCCTTTACCTTCTCTGGGTCGGGGAGCACCTTATCGTGGGCGATGATGAACCCCAGGAAGGACGTACTCCTGGCGTAAAATTCACACTTTTCTGCCTTAACGTACAGACGGTTCTCCAGCAGCCTTTGGAGGACCCGCCTCACGTGGACCTGGTGCTCATCCCTGGACTTGGAGAAGATGAGGATATCGTCCAGGTAGACGAACACGAAAAGGCCAATGAAGTCCCGGAGGACGTCATTAATGAGGCGCTGGAAGACTGCAGGAGCGTTGGTCAACCCGAACGGCATCACCAGATATTCAAAGTGGCCGTTCGGGGTACGGAAGGCCGTTTTCCACTCATCTCCCTCCCGGATCCGGACGAGGTGGTAAGCGCTGCGTAGGTCCAGCTTGGTGAACCAGGTCGCCCCCTGGAGGGAGTGGAAAGCAGTGTACATGAGAGGCAGGGTGTAACGGTCCTTCTCCGTGATATTATTGAGGGCCCGGTAGTCGATACAAGGGCGGAGGGACCCATCCTTTTTCCCCACGAAGAAGAACCCTGCCCCCACGGGTGATGATGATGGGCGGATAATCCCAGCACTTAATGATTCCTTCAGGTAGGCGTTCATCGTCTCCTTCTCCGGCGCAGACAGGCTGTAAAGGCGACCAGAAGGTAAGGGAGCCCCCTGGCGGAGGTTGATGGCGCAGTCATAGGGCCGATGAGGGGGAAGAGACATAGCTTTCGCTTTGCTGAACACCATACCCAGGTCGTGAAATTCTGGGGGCACCAGAGACAGGTCCGGGGGTGCAGCGTCCGTCGCAGGGGGAGGAGCGGACGGAGAGCAGGCAGCGGACTGAAGGCAGGTGCCCATACAGAACGTACTCCATGCCGAGATCCCAGCTGATTTCCAATCCAGGACCGGATTGTGAAGGCGGAGCCAGGGATACCCCAGGATGACGGGCGACACAGAGTTGGGAAGGACGTAAAAGGTCATCTCCTCCCGGTGGTTTCCCGAGATGATGACCGGTAGGGGAACAGTTTGATGTGTCACTCTCCCGAGGGTGGCACGGGAGAGGTGGATCAGGGAGATGGGAGTGTTGAGTGCCTGGCAGCGGATGCCCAATCGGGTTGCCAGGCTTTGTGAAATGAAGCTGCCTTCTGCGCCCGAATCCACCAGTGCGTGGGTGAGGTGCCCAGTAGGGTTATGGCAGAAACGGATGGGCAGCTTCAATTGAGTAAGTGATCCTAACCGATTGACATCCGCGAGGCTTCCAACAGTGACTCGCGGACCCCACCGACTGGCTTTCCGTGGACAACGCTCCACGGTGTGTTGGTCGCCTCCGCAATACATGCAGAGGCCCAACTCACGGCGGCGTTGTTTCTCCACAGGGGAAAGTTTAGTCCAGCCCGTCACCATCGGCTCCGACTCCTCGGGGCGCGATGCTGGCGGCGCCGCCAGGGGGCGAGCTTGGAACAGGTGCGGCGAGGCTCCACGAGGGCGAGAAGAAGAAGACCTCCGCCCCGAGGAGCGCTCGCGCAGCCTGTTATCCAAACTTATCGCTAAGGATGTCAGCTCCGCTAGCGTCCCAGGGATATCCCGACCAGCCAGTTCATCCCTCAGATCACTATTGAGGCTGCGGAGGAACAGGCCACAGAGGGAGCGTTCCTCCCAGCCCAATTCCTCCGCCGCTACCCGGAAGTCGACCGAGTGGTCCGCTGCCGACCGGCTTCCCTGCTGGAGAGCGAGAAGCCGATCGACCTGGACCGTTTCGGTTTGTGAGTGGTCAAAGACCTCCAGAAAGCGCCTCACGAATTGGTCATAGGTGAGGGTGGCATAACTGGGCCTCGCCATTACGGCGTAGGTCCAGGTTAACGCACGCCCCTCCAGAAGATTCCCTATGTAACCAATTCGGCTGTGATCCGAGGGAAAATCTCCGGGCACACGGTGGAACACGGACTCACACTGCATAATAAACCCCCGCGCTCCGCCGAGCTTACCGCTAAAGCGGGCGGGGGTCGGAATCGGCGTGAGCCGAACCGGTGCCACTGGAGCCGGCTGGACGGCCGCTGGAACAGCAGGAGCCGCGTCACCCTGGCGAGTCGGGAGGAACGGCTGTTGGGGGTCCAAGCGGTTCAATCGGTTAGTCAGTTCTAATAATTGATTAAGAACCACCTGTTGCTGATAAACAATCTGATCCACCCGAGCCTCGAGGATGGTAAACCGGTGTGCGAGCCCGCCGTCCGCCGAGCCGCTCTGCTGAAGCCGTACTGACATAACGTTCGGCTCAGGAGACGCACACACACAGGCTCAGAGTAGTTCAAACTGTTTATTAACAACAGGGATGTTTGGGTGCGTGTCTGCGGAATGTTAATGTGTTGGTGGTGGCGTCTGCTTCGGACCCAGAGGCAGGAGACCGTTCAGCCGGCAACCCTATGGGAGAAATTGGACACAGGGTGATGAGCACACACCAACACAGGAGGAGAATAGGCGAGGGAGAGAAGCTTACTTGTTTGGGCAGATGACTGGCGCTTCAAGGATGGAAGCCCGGGAGACAGCCACCTGCAGGGCTCGGTGCAGCAGCGAGGAGAGACGAGGGACGGGATTGTCCGCCGCCGAGGAATCCACCTGTGCACAGGGGAGCAAACTGGAGAGATGAGGTAAGTGATCTTCTTACCGGTAAAGAGGATGCTGAAGAGAATGTGGTAGAAGTCCATGCAAGGGAAATGAAGTCTACGGCTTCAGGCCGACGCTCAGGGCGAGGCGGCTTTTATCCTTCGCCGCTGACGAGTAGCAGGTGCGTGGGTAGGTGGCGCCGCTGATGAATGGCGCGGCGTGACAGTTGGGTCTGTACCCAGAAAAGCATAATTTTAATAAAAGTGAAAGAACATTCATAGACCTCAGTTTGCTTAATGCCAAAAAATGTATTGCACTATTATGGAAAAAGACTCATAGACCAGATGTGACTCAGTGGTTAAGACAGATGTTAACAAACCTTTCATTAGAAAGAATAACATATATACTGAAATCAAAGGAAATTGTGTTTGAGAATATATGGAGACCTTTTATTGATTATGTAAAAAATTTAAACATAACTCTTGAAGAAGAAGGTGAATGATGTGTGTGGACCTTGTAAATTCCAAACTGGTGAACATAATATGTATACTTATGTATTGGATTGTCTAGACTAAACAGAGGAGCATTGTTGAAGACTTGATTTTGTTGGTGGTTGTTGGTGTTTTTAGTGCATTTTTTTTTTTTTGTAGTACTTTAGTGTTAGTGTTTGATTGTTTGTATCATGTTTGTTAAAAAAAAAAAAAAAAGGTTCAATAAAGATATTGTGGAAAAAAAAAATTAAAAATTAATTGAATTAAATCACCCTTATTGTCATTCAACTGTACAACCAATCATGTACAGTAGAATGAGATTGTGTTTTACCTATCTATTGTGTTAATCCCACACACCCCAAGTGTAGAATCAGAGGGCCGCTGCCATGCAAGGCGCCGCCACAAATTTCCCTCCTCCATTCCATTATTGCTGAGCACCAAGCTGGATGGCAGGAAGTTCCACTTTTATATGGTCTTCGGCATGACCCGGCCGGGATTTGAACCCCCACCTCCCGGGTGTGGGGCAGATGCTCTACCAACTGAGCCACCACTCCGGTTTACTGTGGCTTTGTAGATCTAGGGAAAGTATATGATAGGTTGTGAAGAGAGGAAGTGTGATACTGTATGAGGAAGTCAGGAGTTGCAGAGAAATATGTGAGGGTGGTGCAGGATATGTATGAGGACAGTGAGACGGTGGTGAGGTGCACTATAGGAGTGACGGATGGATTCAAGGTGGTGGTGGGATTACATCAGGGATCGGCTCTGAGCCCCTTCTTGTTTGTCATGGTGATGGACAGGCTTACTGATGAGGTCAGGCAGGAGTCTCCATGGACCATGACGTTTGCAGATGACATTGTGATCTGTAGTGAGAATAGGGAGCAGGTGGAACAGAACCTGGAGAGGTGGAGGTATGCTCTGGAGAGAAGAGGGATGAAAGTCAGTAGAAGCAAGACAGAATAAATGAGTGTAAATGAGAGGAGGCACATGCAATGGTGAAGATGGAAGGAGTAGCGGTAGTGAAAGTAGATGAGTTTAAATACCTAGGGTCAACCGTCCAAAGCATTGGAAAATGCACAAGAGAGGTGAAGAAGAGAGTGCATGCAGGGTGGAGTGGGTGGAGCTGAGTGTCACAGGTGATTTGTGACAGAAGGGCAGCAGCAAGACTGAAAGGGGAGATTTACAAGACAGTAGTGAGACCTGCTATGATGTATGGTTTGGAGACTATGGCGCTGACAAAAAGACAGGAGGTGGAGCTGGAGGTGGCAGAGTTGAAGATACTAAAATTGTCATTGGGAGTGACTAGGATGGACGAGATTAGAAATGAGTATATCAGAGGGACAGCTCAGGTTGAGTGGTTTGGAGACAAAGTAAGAGAGGCAAGGCTGAGATGGTTTGGACATGTGCACAGGAGGGATAGTGGAGATATTGGACAAAGGATGTTGAAGATCGAGCTGCCAGGCAGGAGGAGAAGAGGAAGACCACAGAGAAGATTCATGGATGTAGTGAAGGAGGACATGGAGAGGGTTGGTGTTGCAGAGGAAGATGAAGGGATAGGGTGAGATGGAGGCAGATGATCCGCTGTGGAGACCCTTGAAGGGAGCAGCCAGAAGAAGAAGAATTATCTAAATGATAAAGAAATATACTGTAAATGTCAAGATAATAGTTTCTAATAAAAACTCAAAAAGTCCAAATATAGAAATACTGTGATCAATCTCTCAACATAACCTACTGAATATGTAGGGCATATTCTACATATCCTACAGTATATATTCTACATTTATAACCAGTCCACAGCAGCAAAAGAATTATACAACTCACACTAATCCAGCCAGCATGTCCAGGTGGGCCTCACCACAGGTTAAAGCTGGACTGTCTACTGGGTCGCATGTGGGTTTGTCCACAGGTTCCATGTTGGCCCCGTCTGTGTTTGCCCACATGGACTTTACCTTTACCTTTTTTTCCCTCATAAATTTGTAAGGGAAAAAAGTGACAAATTTACAAAAAAAAAAAGTAACAAATAGGGCTACAACAATTACTCGAATAATTTGAATAATTCGGTTACAAAAAATTCTCGATCCAAAATTTTTGTGTTTACGTGTCGTTTAATGTAGCACTTCCGGTCTATATGACCTTCTTCTGGTCATGCTACCTAAACAAAACGCAGATTTGTTTAATGGCGCCATGGCAGAGTGGCATAGTGATGGGCCGGTAAAGGGAAAGAAAATTTTCAAAAATTACAAAAATATCTCAAGTGTGGAATCATTTCAAGCGCAAATTGAAGGAAAACTGTGCAGTGTGTATATGTTAAAGCCAAGCGGGGAGCTAGCGTGCTACATGCCGGATGTTATAGTGTCTCGCCAAAAAGCATCCCACATCATGCACAGCCAGCGCACCCAAGACAAGGATTGAGATTTAAAATTAAGATAAATAGAATGTAGTCAACTATGCTAATTATGGTTATATGACCAAAGAACATATAGCCACCACCATTAGCATCTGGATGCTAACAGCGTACGCTAACAGATGCTAACGGCTAGCAAAAGGAACTTTATGGCGTAACGTACCGTTTAAAGTTGCGCTCCATGCAATAAACATTGCAATAAATGTGTACCTGTTTTATTTAGTGTTTGGTCCAATTACTACTGCTCTTTAGGAAAGAAAGTTCCCCAAATGTTGGCCAATGCAAGTTTCTTTAAAAAAAAAGTATCAGATTACTTGAATAATCTTCGATTAGAGTGGGTGATTACCCGAGCCCCAAAATAGTCGTTTACTGCAGCCCTAGTACCAGATTTATGAGAAAAAAAGTCACAGATTTGCTAGAAAAAAGCTGTAAGGTTATTAGAACGAAAAGAAAATTTAGAAGAAAAAAGGTGCAAATTTACAAGAAAAAAAATGTAAAATTACTTGAAAAGAGTTACAAACTTGCAAGAAAAATTTTGCAGATTTAAAAGAAAAAACACAATTTTACAAGAAAAAGTAACAAATTTATGAGAAAAAAAGTTGCAAATTTACAAGAAAAAAACACCACAAATTTATGAGAAAAAGTTTACACTCAAAAAGTTGTTTCAAATTTTCAAGAAAAATTGACCAAATCGGGGAGGAAAGTCACAAATATGCAAGAAAATAGTAAATTTATGAGGAAAAAAAGTTGAAAATTGGTAAACAGGTAAAGTCCAACTGTGCAAACACAGATGGAGCCAACATGGAACCCGCGGACAGACCCACATGGGACCCAAACGACAGCCCAGTTTTAACCTTTGGTGGGACCCACATGGACATGCTGACTAGGAGGTATCATAAAACATCCACATATATTTGTAATAAAGTTAGATTTAAACATATATGATATGTCAGCAAATATTCTTTCAACAAAATTTGAACTGATATTACAGAATATAAACAAATACATGTGACTAGAACTGAATAGTCGTCGAGTCGGCATCCATTCGTGTCAGGAGACGATGGTGTAGTGCTAGGGGTTGGGTTGACATTTTCTAGCGTGACTGTGGAGTCCCACTGTAGAATGGCAGTCTCTTGCACACTGGTTGCACACAAGGGAGGGCAGTGCTTTGACAGAGGCTGCCACTGCATTCCTCCTGGCTCTCTTATCAGCAAGCTGGATGTTCCTGGCATTCTCTGCCCGCTTCACTCCGGGACAGGCTTCGCGGTTGTCCGCTGTGCTTTCCCAGGTGTTCGGACTGATGTCTGCCAGCTTCATGTCACGTTTGTAGACATCTCTGAAGTGGAGCTGTGGATGTCCAACTGGGCGGGATCCCTCACACAGCTCACCATACAGCATGTCATTCGGGATGCGTCCCGCATCCATATGTCGCATATGACCCAGCCATCTGAGACATCTCTGGCTGAGCAGTGCATGCAAACTGGGGATGCCGGCATGCTGTGGGACATCTGTGTTGGTCACCCTGTCCTACCACTTGATGTGCAGAATGTGTCGAAGACAGTGGAGGTGGAAGCTGTTGAGCCTTCTCTCGTGACTGGCGTGTGTGGTCCAGGACTCACTGGCATACAGGAGGGTGCTGAGTACGCAAGCTTGGTAGAGGCATAGCTTGGTGTTGTCAGTCAACTGGCTGTTGCTCCACGCTTGCTTGTTCAGTCTTGCCATGACAGCATTGACTAGCGATTCTGGTTCCCACTTCTGGATCCAGGGAAAGGAGGCAGGAGATGATAGACCTAATGTAGGTGAAGATGTCTACCACTTCGAGATGGGTGTTGTCAATGACGATGTCTGGAGCTGAGTCAGCATTCTGGGCCATGATGCTTGTCTTTTTCATACTCATCGTCAGTCCGAATTCCTTGCAGGTGTGAGACAAACGGTTGTCTAACTGCTAAAGTCTGTAGAGTACCATGACATAAAACATACAAACACAGCAGTCATGGAATTTATCAGCATGTAAAGTTCATCATGAAGTGAGGACTGTAATGATAACAAATTTTATTGGACGATAAATTGTCCCAGAAATTGTCATTCTAAACTATATTATTGACATGCCACTGCTATAATGATAATATGGTAACAAGCTCTTTATACACTACCACTCAAAAGTTTGGACACGTGTACATGTTCATTTTCAGAGTATTATGTGACTGGCTGTAACATCTGGCTGACCATAGATATATATAAACACTAGATAGGACATGGCAAGTCACATTTCTTAAATGTGGTTGCTATAAATGCAAGGACTAAATTTCTGACAACACAATATTCCATTTACAAAACACAAAGGCTGACAGACATTTCATCAAGATGATTTTTTAACACAATTGCAAAAAATTTGGTATTTTTCTAAAGAATCTTGTTGTGATTGTAAGTGTTAAGTTTCATTAAGTTTGGATCACTACATCAGAAGATAAATCAGAAAATACAGACCAAATAGAAGCTGTACAACTTCACTGGCCTGTAAAATCAAAATGGATTGGCATTTTGTGGTAATCTTAACAGTTTGTCATTATCAATCTCTGTAGATGATTCATGCTTAACTTCAAGCAATTTGGATGAACAACCTTTGATTCCTTCATTTTTCCTTCACTTACACATTTTTGAAAAATAAGGTGTATAGAAAAGTTACAGAAGATTTCAGAAAAATTAGAATGATTTTTTTTCAGTGTAGGCCCAGCTGTTCTTGAGATATTTGCAAAAAGTAAAAGTGATTATTATTGCAGCACATATGGGCACAGCACTTCGATTTAGGGTCTCTAAGTAGTGAGGAGAATTTCTGACCTGATTGGTAAATTTCACCTTTCTGCTTATTTCTGTTTTTACTGCATATGTGTTTTTAATGGAGAAAAATAATGTAGAATAGAATAGCTTTATGGTCGCACATGCACAACAGTGTTTCTATTGCCAATACTTTCTTACTAATAAATACTATAAATATGATACAGGGTGAGTGAGTGTGTGTGTCAGTGAGGATATGAACAACCAACTGGACCATAAGAATTCAGTGGTGAGTGTTATTGTGTAAAGTAGGCTGAATGATCATCTAAAGGTCCTTGAAGTCTTTTTTTCTGATGCTCTTGCCAAGTCCATCTACCAAGTGTGAGCATACCATAATAGCTAGCTACTGTGGTACTACGGTCACAGGGTTTACTTGAAGATTCTTACAGGACTGATGCCTTCCTGGGCCACTGTTTCTGTCACTCCATATCCTGTGATATAGCTGTTTCTAATTCAGCTTTCATTTTTGTTCTTATTTGCATTGTGGTATTCAGATTAATTTATGAGAGTATATAGTTGAGTATAGTTGAGCTGTAGTGTTCTAATGCAACTCAGTATCATGGCTCTGCATGTAATTAACATGTTGACCCACTAGAGGTCACTATGTAATGCCAAGTTTATGCTTTGCATGTATGCTAACTGCTTGGGATCTTGGCAACACACACTTGATTTTGGGTCAACCGCAACAACCGTTTGACCAGTTGACACCTTATAAATAGGAGTTTGAATCCTGGAACATGTGTAGTTGGTGGACTTCTATGGATGCGGTCTGTGCAGTCACAAAATTTTGGGCCGCACACAGATGTGCCACAGAGGAACCACGGAGACCCTAGCAAACTGGGGAGGAAGATGAAATTTACATCAACACAGGGTTTGCCAAATTGTAAACTGAGCTTGTCATGGTTTCACCCTCCAGTGTGTAGCCATTATGCACAGTCTGACCCATATTTAGTTTTGGGATTGTTAAGCTGGATTCATGCTGCGCCTCTGCTGTTCACGTCCACTTGACCGTGAGGCTTGTGTGACAAAAATTACATCACCGTCTCCTGTGCGCTAGGCTCCGCAGACCCCTTCCGTGGCTGTCCACGTGCAGCCTAAATTTTGTGATCGTGTTACCTGGGTGCATTCACAAGGTGGCGCTACTGACACAGCAGAGACAAAGTCAAAATAGATGAAGAAGAGGAAGCTGAAAATAAACATACATGAATCATTTTGCAGCAGCAGCAGCAGCTAGAATGGAGAAGAGCACTGAAAAACGGCAATGCCAACTTTTCCTCGAAACAATGCCATTGTTGTTGCTATAAAAATGTACATTGCTCTTGCGTTTCTTCATTTTTGTATAGCTCGTGGGACTGCGATGAAACTACAAATGACAGTTGTGCGCATGCATCAACTACTTGGCCTGGTAGACGACAAAAATGAAGTATATACACAACCGCGTGTGCACTGACCTTGTTCAAAGCGGACACACATCTCAGTGAACCACAGCAGAAATGTTACACTAATGTTAGGGTGTGGGGCTCATTTTAAAATATTTTTAAATAAACCCTACCACTAGAAGATGTTATTTCCACTACTTTCCATTGTTTGTGCTACTTTCCTTGACTGTACTTATTTTCACAACCACTAGAAGGTGCTGTTTGCACTACTTTCTTTCTGCCAGCGAATCCACTGTATAAAATGTGCAGTACACAAAAATTGTCACTCTATCGTGTATATTACACATTTTTCCCAACTGGGCAGACATGCAACTTATACGGTTTTTCATGAGACTCAGCTGTCTAATGATTGTTTTTTTTAACCTACACATGACTGAATAATGTTTTTGTGCCAGGACGAAATGCTTTGTGGTTGAGCAGGTCTTAGCTGGTAGACAAAAAGAGATGCTAACCACGGACAGACAAATTCCACGCTCTGCTGTTGTGTCTTCATTGTTTTTATTACCATAACCAGAGGGTTTTTCGTTTATAAAACATTCTTGTAATTCTCTTCTGAGTTTAATTCACCATAATCAGTTGTTCTGTTATTATGATACATCTATTGTGATGCTGTGATTATGCCTTTCCATGGAAATCAAACACATTATCATACCTATATGTGCCTTCAATGACGGCGTTGTTTTGTCTGCAGGCCATTTCATGTGTGGTTTTGCTGATTCATTGGTGTGTTGTTGACAGGGGGACGAGTGATCTCACAGGCCCGGGCAGGCCCGAGTGTCTCCAGAGCAGTGGCATACGTGAAGTGCCTGTTTTGTCTCTGGACTGAGCAAACTGTCTGGATTTTGCTTTTGTCAATAAAAAAGAAAAAAAAAACCTGACTCTCATGGTTTCTACTCCCTTTGTGATTGGAGCAGTGTGAGTGTAAAGGTGACATTTTAGCGGGCCTGCATTCCCATCGAGCAGATCTAGGTCACAGCTGTGATGGGCCATAGAGACACAACAGGGGGATGCACCCGTCCTTTGTGAGGTCTTTGTGAGTTAAGTGGAGGACCCCTCACTGACCGAGTTTCTATCCAACTTTGTTGCTTTTTAAAGCTTGTATGTGAATTAATGATAAAAGTAAAATACAAAATTGGAAGCACAAAACTTTTTTCTTATAAATTTGCTGCTCTGGAAATGGAGCTTGTGCACCCCTGGAGCATCAGAAAAGAATCGTGTCTCTAGGGAAATTTGGTCTGGACTGTAATGAACAGTGTAATAAAGCTCTATGTTGCTATGTGTGGGGAGACTTGAATAACGAAACCGAATTGCCTTTAATTTCAGTTTATTTCAAGTAACCATTCCACTATCTGCTCTCATTTCTGAGCAGCGAACAAAGAGAGTGAACACACCAAAGTTCTCTCATTTACACATTCTCACATCAAACCATTTCCCTCGCGGGGGAAATCACACATCTATATCAAAGTCTCTTTATTCACATTCATTAGCCTTTTATTTACATAACTCCCCCTTCTCTCCTCTCGAGCCTCAGTGGTCAGGAAGTCTTCTGTCCCCTGTCCTCCGCAGGGGGTCCAGGCTCTGTGGCTCCGCACCGCAGGGGGCTGGCTCTCCTTCATCGTGAGGTTAAATCACATATGCAGTGTCCAACATATACATGTCTCACAACACAGCCATATAACCCCCCCCAAACGATGAAGAACAGACTAATTCCCAAAATTTAATAGCACCTTACTCACTACTGAATAATCAACACCAACATTCAGTCTGTGCGCCGCTTGGGCTTCAGCCGTCTGCCGAATCTGCTGTGAGTTGGCCCCGCCTTGCCTGCGGTGCTTTTCTGCTTCGGTTCTGTTGACTGAGGGAGAGAGTGGTTAATTGCCCTCTGCGGGGGCCTGCCTCGTCGAGGCGCCACCGCGACCGGTACAGACACGTCCTTCATGACAAAAGCAGGTTTTAGTCTGTCAATACTGACTGTCTCTTTTCTGTCTCCAAAATCTAGCACAAATTGCTTATCACCTGCCTCCAGCACTCGAAATGGCCCTTCGTAAGGTGGTTTGAGCGTTGCTTTAAGGGCTTCGCGCCTGACAAAAACGAAATCGGCATTTTTCAAAGCCTTGGGGACGAAAACTCGTGGAAAAGCGTGATGAACCGGACCCGGGAGCGTGTCTGCCCCCGTGCCGACTAACGGTCCCAGAGCAGAGAGAGGTGGGGGCTCTGGGTGCTCTGGTAAAAACTCGCCCGGCAGCCTCAGAGTTTGTGCGAATACCAGCTCCGCTGGGGAGGCGTCTAAGTCCTCTTTAGGCGCAGAACGCAACCCTAATAAAACCCATGGAAGTTTATTTACCCAATCTGCATCCGTGAGCGACGCTCTGAGTGCTGCCTTCAAAGACCTATGAAAACGCTCGCATAAACCATTAGCCTGAGGGTGGTAAGCCGTAGTGCGGTGAATTTTGGCTCCTAAGCCGTTGGCCATCGCTGACCACAGCTCAGAGATGAATTGCGGTCCTCTATCAGACGTAATGTCCGACGGAACCCCGAAGCGCGCCACCCAAGCCGTTAAACAAACGCGAGCCACCTCCGCGGCCGTGGTCGTCGCAAGTGGGACCACTTCCGGCCAACGTGTGGTGCGGTCCACCATTGTCAAAAGATACGTGAACCCCTGTGATGCCGGTAGGGGGCCCACACTATGCTGTATTAAAAATCCAGTAGGTGATTTGAAGGGGGATTGTTAGCAAAATCACCCAAAAACATCCTTCTTGTTAACCTGCCATCTCTCCATCCCCATCCACATTATAGGCATAAATCAATGGAAGGACAACCTTAAAAAAAAAGACAATTGTCTCTCCCATTATCACCATAAACCAGGGATGGGCAACTGGCAGCCCGCATGCAGTCCGCCCCTCATCCACTGCAGCCCGCCAGTCCATTTCCAAAAAGCTGTGAGGGAGCCACTAGTGAGAGCAGCAGAGTGCCCCAAAGTGTTGTCAGGTATGTTTTGCATGCTAAGACCACATTAATAGGCTGTAAACAGCACTAAATGTACAAAGTAGGCTGCTTTTAAACAAGAATAAATTGTACAGCTGAGGAACTGTAGCATTTATTCTTGTTTGGCAGGTGAAGCCCATGTCAGCAATAAAAGTTCAGAGACTGGTCGTTGTAATTTTCTGATTTTTTTTTTTTTGTTGTTGTTGTTCATTTATACCAGTTGCTCTTAAACTTTTTTTAATTCCCCATTTTGGGGAGCCAGACATTACCAAGCCTATACAGCTATTTCTCTACCCATCCACACCCACAATTAATGCATGAACAAGCAAAGCCTTGTCATATTTGCCTTTTCTTGTGATGACTCGCTCTGTGCCATCATCTTCTACAGCTGCGCGCACACCTGCTCCCCATCACTCACGGGCTTTATAACCTGCTCTTCTTGTAGTCTGGCACGGAGCCGTCTGTCTCCCTGACTGCAGAAGCCCGACTCTCGTCTTCTAACCTACGTCCAGGTTTCTTCGTTTCTATCAAAGACCTCCTCATCCTGGCTTCATCCTCTGGAAGGATTCAGCCAAACCACACCAAGTAAGCGCTATTGCTACTCACCCTTTCCAGCTATTTTTCCCCTGTGCACAGGCGGACTCCTCTGGCGGCGGAGTTATTCCTCCTTGGCGGCGGAACGTGCCTTCCTCGCTCCAGCGGGCCACCTGTCCATCACCGGCGTGTGACAGCAGATGCTGTCTTCCTGGCAGAAGCCTCTGGGCCAACCTGAGCGTCCCTCTTCCACCTGCAAAGTAAGCCCCAGTCATTGCTTCGCACATTCTCTGGTGGACTGCACTAACATCTGTGCCTCTGACTTGTCACAGGGTTGCCAGGCTGAACGGCGCTCTGCTCACCCCCAGCTACAATGTCACTGCTGACAGTCATCTCCACATTCACCACACAAACACGCACTCACACACTTACACGTTATCAATAAAGATAATTGAATCCACTTGAGCCTGTGTCTGTTCCCTGAGTCCGGTAAACATGTCAGTACGGCTCCGTCAAAGTGACCCAGCGAACAGCGCGCTAGGGCGCCAAATTAACAACTTAGAGGCTCGAGTGGATCAAATAGCTTACCAGCAGCAGGTTATCCTAAATTAGATGGCGCAAATTAACAGTCGGTTGGATCGTCTGGATGGGCAGCAAGCGTTCCCTCCGGCCTCAAGAAGTGTTTCGGTTCCTGTTAGCTCCCCTCCTAGCCAGGCTAGACAGGTCCCCTTAGCCCAACTCACACCAGTTTCCATGCCCGCTCTCTTCGGTGGTAAACTAGGGGAGGCTCGTGGGCTCTTACTCCAGTGTGAGGCAGTTTTCCAGCGGGTCCCGGGGGATTTTCCAACTGATCACAGTCGCATAGGCTACGTTGCTAACTTGTTGGAGGGGCGAGCTCTAGTCTGGGCGTACGCCGTGATGGCTAAGCTGAGCTACGCTAACTTAACTTACAGGCAGTTTGTTAGTGAGTTTAACGAGGTATTCGACCACTCCAACAGCGATAACGTGCTCACCACTCGGCTGCTAAACCTTCGACAGGGGGGCAGGTCCATTGCGGACTATGCTGTCGATTTCTGGGTGGTAGTGGCGGAGGTGGGGTGGGAGGATGCCTTGTTATGCAGTATCTTTATTAGAAGCCTGAGCCCTAGCCTGCAGGATGAGCTGGCCCACCTAGATAAACCTGAGAAGCTATCAGAGCTAATCTCCCTGGCGATCAATTTGGATAACAGGCTGAGGGAGCAGGCAGCTGAGCAGAGAGCCTCCGGATGCTCGGGCGCCCAGTTTCATCGCTCCTCTCAGCCTCCTCTATTGGCCCTGCCTTCGCTTGAGCCCTCAGACGCGCCAGAGGCTATGGTAATGGGGCGGACTAAGCTCTCGTTGGCTGAAAGGCAGCGCCACAGGGAGCTAGGCCTGTGCATGTATTGTGGGAGTGAAGAGCATGAGGTAGAGTCCTGCCCCGTTCGGCCAAAATAGGGGGTCCGTGCGTTGCAGTAGGGGGACTCCCAGACTCATCTCGGCCCAATCCCCTCTCCAAATGTCTCCTGCCCATTAGGTTTATCTATAAACACACTGAATTCCTCACACATGCTCTGATTGACTCGGGGGCTGAGCAGAGCTTCATCTCGGGGGAACTGGCAACCTGACTGGGGCTTCCCTGCCGACCACTTAAGTCCCCACTAAGGCTCATTGCTTTGTCCAAGGCTCCTCTGGCAACGGTGTCGCAGCAAACTGTCCCGGTGTCCATCATCGTTTCCGTTAACTGTCGGGAGGACCTGAGTCTGTTTGTTTTACCCACATCGGCTTCTCCTGTCATCCTGGGCTACCCCTGGCTCCGGCTCCACAACCCCACCTTTGACTGGCGTGCGGGAAGTGTTATCTCTTGGAGCTCTTTTTGCCTCAGTGTGTGCTTGCAATCCGCAGCATGCTCACTATCTGTGTCCCTGTCCACCCCCGCCTCCCCTCCTCCTGACCTGTCCAGGGTGCCGCCCGAATATCACGACCTGGGGGCAGTGTTTAGCAAGTCCCAAGCGCTGTCTTTCCCCCCGCCCCCACCGCCCATATGACTGTGCCATCAATCTCCGGGCTGGCGCTCCGCTGCCGTCGAGCCGCCTTTACAGCCTATCGGCTTCGGAGCGGGAGGCGATGGACACCTATATTAAGGAGTCACTCAGCTTGGGCATCATCTGGCCCTCATCCTCGGAGGTGGGGGCGGGTTTTTTTTTTGTTGGAAAAAAGGATGGCTCCCTGAGGCTGTGTATTGACTTCCAGGCTCTTAACGATATCACCATTAAGGATAAATACACCCTCCCGCTGATGGACACGGCGTTCAACTCCCTCCAGGGGGCCTCATGGTTCATCAAGTTAGACCTCCGCAACGCCTACCACCTTGTGCAGATCAGGGAGGGGGACGAGTGGAAGACGGGGTTCCGGACCCCAAGCGGCCACTTTGAATACCTCGTGATGCTGTTTTGGTTGACCAACGCTCCGGCCGTCTTCCAACGCCTAATTTATGACGTTCTCCAGGATTTCCTAGGATCATTTGTCTTCATGTATCTGGACGACATCCTGATCTTCTCCCAGTCACTGAACGAGCATCGGGTTCACGTGAGACGGGTCCTCCAACGGCTCCTGGAGAACAAGCTGTTTGTGAAAGCTGAGAAGTGTGAGGTCCACGCCCACAAGACCTCATTTCTCGGTTTTATCATCTCTCATAATCAGATCATCCCCGATCCCGAGAAGGTTAAGGCAGTGGAGGATTGCCCCCCCCCCCCCCTTCGAGGAAACAGCTCCAACAGTTCCTGGGGTTTGCCAACTTCTACCGCCGGTTTGTTCGAAATAATAGTGTCATTGCCCTCCCCTTGACCCGTCTCACTTCCCCCAAGGTGGCTTTCCAGTGGACGGAGGAGGCTGCAGCGGCATTCACCGCACTCAAAACTAAATTCTCCTCCTCTCCTATCCTGACACAGGTGGACCCTACCCTCCAATGCCTGGTCGAGGTGGATGCTTCTGATTCTGGGGTGGGGGCGGTCCTATCTCAGTGCTCCCCGGTGGACGGGGTGATCTGTCCCTGTGCGTTTTTCTCCCGTCGTCTGTCCCCGGCGGAGAAGAATTACGACATTGGTGACAGGGAGCTCCTGGCGGTGAAGCTCGCCCTGGAGGAGTGGCGTCACTGGCTGGAGGGGGCCACCCAGCTCTTTATTGTATGGACAGATCACAAAAATTTGGAGTACCTGAGGACAGCCAGACGTCTGAACGCCTGTCAGGCCCGTTGGTCCTTGTTCTTCGGGCACTTCATTTTCACGATCACTTACCGCCCTGGGGCTAAGAACACTAAGCCAGATGCCTTGTCCAGGCAATTCGCTCCGGATGCCGCGGAGGGGCGTGGGCATACCATCCTTCCTGCTTCTTGTGTCGTGGGCGCCCTCTCGTGGGGCATCAGGGAGAGGGTCCTGAAGGCGCAGGAGACTGAGCTGGATCCGGGCGGGGTGCCTGTGGAGAGGTTGTTCGTTCCTTCATCTGCTCAGGGCGAGGTAATCCACTGGGCCCATTCCTCTAAACTCTCATGCCATCCAGGGGTGACCCGCATGGTGGAGACTCTCCAGAGGATGTTCTGGTGGCCGGCGCTTCGGAAGGACATCACCGACTACATCCGTGCCTGTCCCCAGTGCGCCACCAGTAAGACACCATCTTCTCCTCCTGCAGGATTACTTCACCCGCTGCCGATCCTCAGCAGGCCCTGGTTCCACATCACCCTGGACTTCGTTACCGACCTTCCCCCTTCTAATCATTACACCACTGTCCTCACTGTTGTTGACCGTTTCTCCAAGGCCGCCCACTTTGTCCCTTTGCAGGGGCTGCCTACGGCATGGGACACAGCAGACCTGCTGGTGCAGCATGTGGTACGTCTTCATGGGATACCCATCGACATTGTCTCCGACCGGGGTCCCCAATTCGTGTCCCAGGTGTGGAGAGCTTTCTGTAACGCGCTGGGGGCAACGGTGAGCCTGTCCTCTGGCCACCATCCACAGAGCAACGGGCAGTGTGAGCGGGCCAATCAGGAGCTGGAGGCCGCCCTACGTTGTGTCATCTCCTCCAGTCCCTCGTCTTGGAGCACTCATCTCCCCTGGATCGAGTACGCCCACAACTCTACCGTGTCTTCAGCGATTGGTATGTCTCCTTTCAAGGCCTCCCTGGGTTATAATCCTCCGCTTTTCCCCGAGGAGGAGAGGGACATTGCTGTGCCATCGGTCCGTGCTCACCTGAGACGCTGTCGCCGGCTCTGGATGGCTACCTGCACAGCCCTTCTGCACACTGCTGAGCGCAATTCCAGGAACACGAATCGCTGCAGGAGACCGGCCCCGCAATACCAGGTGGGTCAACAGGTTTGGTTATCTGCTCAGCATGTCAATCTGAAGGCAGAGAAGAAGAAGTTGGCCCAACACTTTATCGGCCCTTTCCCCATTGTTCGCATTATTAATCTTGTGGCTGTGCACCTAGCTCCCCCCCCCCCCTCTCCGTATCTGCCCTACATTTCATGTCTCCCAGATTAAACCTTTCTGTTCCAGCCCTCTCTGCCCCCCTCCCAGGTCTCCACCCCCACCTGTGGTGATCGACGGCGACCCGGCGTGGAAGGTCAATGCCATCCTGGACGTCCGCCACTGGGGTCACGGTCTGCAGTACCTGGTGGACTGGGAGGGGTATGGCCCGGAATGGAGATACTGGGTACGTCCGTCCTTTGTGTTGGATAAACAACTTATCAGGGACTTCCACCGGACGCACCCAGGTAGGCTGGATCAGGTGCCAGGAGGCACCTCTCAGGAAGGGGGGGGTACTGTGATGACTCGCTCTGTGCCATCATCTTCTACAGCTGCGCGCACACCTGCTCCCCATCACTCATGGGCTTTATAACCTGCTCTGCCTGTAGTCTGACACGGAGCCATCTGTCTCCCTGACTGCAGAAGCCCGACTCTCGTCTTCTAACCTACGTCCAGGTTTCTTCGTTCCTGTCAAAGACCTCCTCATCCTGGCTTCATCCTCTGGAAAGATTCAGCCAAACCACACCAAGTAAGCGCTACTGCTACTCACCCTTTCCAGCTATTTTTCCCCTGTGCACAGGCGGACTCCTCTGGCGGCGGAGTTATTCCTCCTCGGTGGCTGAACATGCCTTCCTCGCTCCAGCGGGCCACCTGTCCATCACCGGCGTGTGACAGCAGACGCTGTCTTCCTGGCAGAAGCCTCCGGGCCAACCTGAGCATCCCTCTTCCACCTGCAAAGTAAGCCCCAGTCATTGCTTCGCACATTCTCTGGTGGACTGCACTAACATCTGTGCCTCTGTCTTGTCATAGGGTTGCCAGGCTGAACGGCGCTCTGCTCACCCCCAGCTACAACGTCACTGCTGACAGCCATCTCCACATTCACCACACATACACGCACTCACACACTTACACGTTATCAATAAAGATAATTGAATCCACTTGAGCCTGTGTCTGTTCCCTGGGTCCGGTAAACATGTAATTTCTTCTTGACTTCTTTTGTTAATTATTGTCTGAAATTTCTCTTTGCTGATATAATTTTATCTATCCATCCATCCATCCATCTTCTACTGCTGGGCTATTCAGTTACAAAATCAATTGGGCCACAATTTGAAATCAAGACATGTAACTGGGCCACACATGTTCAGCGATCTGTTGAATATGACAAATTTTAAACCAACACGGATCAATATGATGAAAAATATGCACTTTTTTTTCTTTGTCTTGGTTTTAAATGTGCGCTTGGCACATGACAAAGACACATCAAAAGTGCATAAAAACACAGTAACAGTGCTGGGGTTGAGCAGAACTTGAAGTAGTAGAAATATTTTTCCTCTTGAACAACAATTAGATAAATAGAATGAAAAAATAAAACTCTTCAAATAACCATTTTGGTCACATCTTACTCAGGCATATCTCAAAGTGCATGAAAACTCAATGTGTGCTGTTAGTAGCACTGAAATTTGTTTCCCTTTTGAAACAAAATATACTACATCCTGGTCATCACTTACCTTGGCACATCACAACGTGCATTTACATGAATAAAAAATGAATTGTCAAACACTTACGTGCACAAACCCCCCAAGAAAAGATTGATAACATTAACAAACATTGCACATCCACTGCTGTGGTTTGTTTTGTTTTAAATCACCACATGTGTGAGTAGGAACCTCAGAGTACACGCTGGACAGATCATCAATCCATTGCAGGGCAGATATAATTTTATCAGTAATTTTAATTCTAATATGATAAACCACTGAGTAGCTTTTATTTTATTTGTATTTTCAGTTTTAATTGTGAAACTTTTAACTTTGCAGGAAATAATACCCCCCTTCCCCAACGGTAGGTTTACATGTAAATCTGGACCTCGGAAAATGAGGAAGAAGTTTTGTGGCCCTCACTACCACCAAAGTTGCCCATCCCTGCCATAAATCTTTCTATATCGTGTTATACCACCAATGCACCAATAAGCAGAAATGCAAAATAGATAAATAAATAAATAATCTCATAGTTTTGCTGTGTTTTCTTATAAATTTCCAATTTTCTCGAAGATTTGCAACATTTTTTCTTATAAATTTGCAACTTTTTTTGTCATGATCTGGACATGGTCAGTGACCATGCTTTTTGTTAGTTTTGGACTCATTATTATTGTTGTCATTAGTAGTATTCCTTAGTTCTTGGTTATTTAGTAATGCTCAGTGTTGGGCAAGTTACTAAAAAATAGTAACTAGTTAGTTACTAGTTACTTTTCAAAAGTAACTGAGTTACTTACCAGTTACTGCATGATTAAAGTAACTACTTACTTGGAAAAGTAACTTTTTCACATTACTTTTAAATGCATACTTAAATCATCTTGCACACATAGCAAGATCAAGGGCCCCTTGTTCTCATCAGAAAAAAGAAAAAAAAAGAAAACTGATGAGAAAAAAGTCTCATCTTACAGAGAAAAAAATGTCTCACATTTACACAAACTATTGTAATCAGTAGAAAGTCAGAAATTTACTAGAAATAAAGCTGTAAATTCACAGAGAAATTTTGGACCCCCTGGTGGGCCGTTTTTGGCCCACGCGCCATATGTTTGACACCCCTGGACCAGCCCATTAAAAATGCATATTTAAAGGATTTACTTCCATGAAATAGCTGCATATCACAACAGCATGTAAATGAATGAGATAAAATAAAACAGAAAGCACAGATATATGAAATTTCACCTTAAGCTGTTCTCTACTGCAACAAATCACAGTGACTTTTTCTCTGTGGGGTAAAAAAACATTTACACAAATGCAGACATTAAATGCAGCTTCTTGCTCTAAAAATACTCATGTTTAACTACAGAGGTAGGAGCTGTTGGGGGCTGCTCACCGCTCCGACAACAGGTGATGATGGCTTGATATGAGAAGTTGCCACGCCATGACATTCCTTCCCACCGGGGTTGTGGCGGGAACTAGGGCAGGACAGGAAACCGACCCGTGGAGGAGACTGACGGCTGCGTGAGCTATGTAGGATCAGTTTATATTTATTTGTGCTAAAAATATCTATCCATATTAATAAAACGAGTAACGTGAGTAACGCATCTGATCAAATTTCAGTAACTGTAGCGCATTACTGAATTTTTAAACAGTAATTTCATTACACAGCAAGTTACTGCAAAAGTAGTGGTGTTAAAGTAATGCATTACTTTGTAGCTTGTTACTCCCAACACTGGTAATGCTCTGTTTTCTTCCTTGAGTCTTATGTCTGTTCTTATTTTGAAAGTGTTCCTTGTTTATTTTTAGTTCCCAGTCCATCTCTTATTTTGAAAGGTTCCTTTGTTATTTTTCTGTTTAGCCATAATCTGTTTCTGTTCTCCCATATGTTATTGTTTAAGTCCTAATTAGTTCCCAGCTGATTCTTGTCTAGTTAGTTTCTGTGTCATTATTTATTCAGTCATTTTCTTTTTCATGTTGTGGTAACATTGTTAGTAGTTCCCCATTAGTCTCTTTCCCTGTGAGTGTTACTAGCCTAGTCAGTTCTTCTATATTTGCAGCCCCTGTGCTGTCTTTATTTTGTTCTGCTATTAATAAATCATGATACATTGGTGTTCGGCCTGCATCCAGAGTCATCATTCCTGTCTACCAGAGGTCGCCCTGACAGTTTCTCATACATTTGCAATGTTTTTCTCATAAATTTGTATCTTTTTTCTTCATATATTTACTTTTTTCCTCATGTATTTGTAACTTTTTTCTCATAGATTAGCAATTTTTTGTCATAAATATGCAACTTTTTTCTCATAATTTTGGTGTTTTTTGATCATAAATTTGCAATTTTTGGCATCAATTTGCAACTTTTTTCTCGTAATTTGCAACTTTTTTCATAAATTTGCAATTTTTTCTCATAGATTTACAACTTGTTTCTCATACGTTTGAATTTTTTTTTTATAGATTTACAATTTTTTTTGTAAAGTTTCAGATTTTTCTCATAGATTTGCAACTTTTTTTTTATAGATTTGTGATTTTTTTCTCTCAAGTTTACAACATTTTTTCATGGATTTGGAATTTTTTTTCTCATAAATTTGCAATTTTTCTTAGAAATTTGCAACTTTTTCTCACAGATTGTGATTTTTTTCTCATAAATTTGTGACTTTTTTTCTTAGATGTGCAATTTTTTGTCATAAATTTACAACTTTTTCCTCATAGATTTGTGATTTTTTTTCTCATAATTTTGCAATTTTTTTCTCAAATTTGCGACTTTTTTCTCATACCTTGACAAATTTTTTGGTATAAATTTGTAAGTTTTTTTTATATACAGTATATTTGCAACTTTTTTCTCACAATTTTGCAATTTTTTTAACAGATTTGCAATTTTTGACATAAATTTGCAACTTTTTTCTCATAATTTGCAACTTTTTTCTTATAGATTTACAACTTTCTTCTTTGCAATTTCTTCTCATAAATTTTCAGCTTTTTTCTTGTAAATCTGTGATGTTCCTTTGGATACTATTTACCTTATTATTTGCAACTTGTATTTTTTAAATTGTCATCCTTTATCCTATTTGTGCACCTTTATTCTTGCAAATTTGCATCAAATTTATATTTATACCTTATGTTAAATTTGTGAATACCCTCCCCCACTCCCCCTTGTTAAAAAATAATAAATCGCCTACTGATAAAATCCATAGATGGTATACTCACTGGCCACTTAAAAAGCACACTTTTTATTGACAGGGAGACAAGGCAATATGAAACTGATAACTTAAATTATTCCACACAGAGACACTGTGGAGCATATCGGAAGCTATGGGTGTTAAGACGGTTGGTGGGGTTTTGAAAAGATGTCACATGTCAAAGGGGAAGTTCACAGGCTTTGATCAGAAAAATCCATGGTAAAAATTGGGCCGCAAGACACTACATGAAGCAGGATGTCAGGAGGATTTTCCTGGTAGCTGCTGTGAGGGATCAATAAGTCATCCAGAGGCCAGATGAGCAGAAGTTGTCAAAAGAAGGTGTTTCCATTGGTGCCAGGAAAGAAAAGAGTATCATCCAGATACCCAGCTGGTTTGAATCACCCTCCGCTGCCTTGTTTCAGATTTACAGATGATAAATGGGATCAGTTAGGATTGCAAAGAAGATAATGAGGGATTTGTTGAGGAACGTTCACCCCCTTCTTCTCTTGCCAGACACAATCACTCAGTGTAAAAGGAAAGCTCAGCTGTCTTTTTTCAATGAAAGCACACCCTTCAGACTGGAACCTTATTGCTTATCTGTAGATGCTCTAATATGACATACTTTCTATCATTCAGATTACATTTAGGCAGTTTCTTTTGGGCATGTTGTTGAAAAAAGTTCAATTTCTTGCAATTAACTGTTTCCTTGTGAATGTCTTTGGAGCATCACCTGCTGCTGAAACAGTATTTTGCCTCATATGCAAAGCCGCTCAAAGCTTTTTTTTTTTTTTTTTTTTTTTTATTAGGGGTCCTTTTGCAATACCACATGAATTTCTCAATATCAACTTTATAATTTCCTTTTTTATGAAACCAATTTCCTTTCCACCCCTGCTGCAGTTATACATTTCCTCTGGACTTGATTGAAAACACATGTAATTCACCCTGCTGCAGTGAAGCAAAGGTTCATACACAAATTGGTCTCTCTGCCTTTGTTGTACATTCTCAAAGAATGATTATTGCTGTGCTGCTGGAGGAGCTGACAAAGTAGGGTGATCGCTCTGTCCTTGTGGCTGCCTCTGTGTGTGTGTGTGTGCGTGCAATGGAAATTGGAGCTTAAAGCCACAGCAGGTAATCCCAACAGCTATCAATAATACAAATACAAAAAGAAAAAGAAAGAAAATCTATCCTGTGGTAGGATTTTCCAGGACTGGGGAAAAAAAAACTCAGCCAGTTACTGCATTCAGATTGAAAACAATGACTGGACTCTGGCTATGAGTGAGTGGAATAAACAGAATAAATGACAGACAATGTAAATTTGTCCAGTGGTAGAGTTCTTGGTTATAGCTAACCATGACACTTACGTGATAAGAATTGTGTAGAATTTGATGTTCATGGTTAAAAACTCAATCACTGCAGTAACAGTCTTTTTTTTATTAAAGCTACAGTCACAAAGATTCTTATGAATGATGGGTTTGTAAGAATCTCCCAGTTCCTACCAATGCTGGAGTTTGCAGACATTGGTGGAAGGGGGCATAGTTTCTTGCAGCTGCCGTTCAGTTCACAAGAGCAATTTGAGGCATTCTTGAGAAATGAGGTGCTTTTCTGTCATACGATGGCCCTAGAGTTCTTCCGTTCTTTGTAAGGGTGCCTTAGGATCTAACCAGAAGCTGGATGTGTCCATGCTTGTAGCAAACGCCCACCACCGTGACAGACTCCCACACAGGAGACGCTTCCTTGATGCCTTCAGGCTGTGTGAAGATTCAGTGTCTCGTCACCAGTGTTTTGCACTCTCAGCAGAAAGTGGCAGACTAATTGTCTCGAGGATAGTCTTTCTCAAATGTCGTCACAGAGTCTCCGAACACGACTTCAGCTGTCTGTGTGAACATGCTGTTAAAGGTTGCCTCATCAGTTAAATCACAGGCTTGGTGCCAGCTAAACTGAAAACAAATACAGTGATGTGAAAAAGTGTGTGCCCCCTTCCTGATTTCTCATTTTTTTGTATGTTTGTCACACTTAAATGTTTCAGATCAACAAACAAATTTAAATATTTGACAAAGATAACACAAGTAGACACAAAATGCAGTTCTTAGTTAAAGGTGTTTGTTATTAAGGGTAAAAAAAATCCAAACCTACATGGCCCTTACTTCTTAGGTAGTTTTTATCACATTCATTAGGTTCAAATGGTTGCTTTTTGGAGCAGTTCCATTGTAATTAGCTATTTGATGCTATAATAAAAATGTAGACCTAGTAACTTGAGCCTAATTGTGTTTGGTTGTGTTTGAGGGACCCTCCTTTGGGCTGCTGCACAGACTGTGGTGGACAGGAGGGCGGGAACACAGAGGCACGGGTCTGCTTCATGGTCTCAACTGCACCGACTTTGGCCCTCAAAATCGCAACATATCAGCACCTAAATCAGTTAGGCAGAGCTTCACAGTTCTGTGAGACATACAGTCATTTGTGGCACATCATCTGTTTCTATATTCGGTCTGTGGTTCTAATATAAAAGTAAAAAGATGTAAATTGACAAGAAAAAGAACTCAATCTGAAAGTGACAAATAAAAACGTGATAATTTACAAGAATGCAAACATTCATACAGTACAAGGTTTGCCCTGTTGCAGATGGTTTTAAGTGAACTAAAATAATAAAACAGTGTTTATAACAGTGGCTACTGTATATCTCACTGTTTTGTAGTCTTAACACCTGAAAAGGCTCTTTCACCCGTCTACCTGCATGCCTGCAGACCGGAGTGGTGGATTAGTGGTAGAGCATCTGCCCCGCAGCCAGGAGGTCATGGGTTCAAGCCCCGGCTGAGTCATACCGCATAAAAATGGTACCTCTAGCTTGGTGATCAGCGTAATAGAATGGGGGAAGGAAGAGTTATTTGTGGTGGTGCCTTGCGTGGCAGAGGCCCCTCTGATTCTGCATGTGATTACCATTGTAGATAGGAGAAACATCATTTTGTTCTACTGTACATGATTGGCTATATGGACTGAATGACAATAAAGCTGGCTTCTTCTTTAAATAATTTCACACCAAACTGTGCCATTATTTACTAGTGCACATGTTTGAAGATGTTTAACTTGCTTTAATCAGCACAAGTAATGACTGACTGATACATGTTTCACCCCCCGCAGCTAACTGCTGCCTGTACATGCCAGACAATACCAAGGAGAGGGCACTCGGTTCATTTCTTCATACCTGCTGCTTCTCAGCCTGTAGATGAAATTTCTGCTCCCTGCTATTTGAGTGGATGTGATATGACTTTTAGGCCCCTATTACAACAATCTAAAATGGGGATTTGCACCACGCTTTGTATCTTGCGCCAGTGCTTTTGTTAGTTTCTGTCTTTTTCACTGCAAACCCTCGCCACCTGAATACGAACTGACTGTGTGCACGGCTTGCGCTTGTAGGAGGGGACTAATTTCAAGTGGGAGAGGCTCGGCGTGAAGTTTGGTGCGTTCATATTATGGTGCATGCTCTGTTTGATCAACAAAAAGGAGATGTGAAGTCAGGAGCGCATTATCAACCGCTATTTCAGCAGCACGGTTAAAAGGCATGACCATGCACTTATTCCTGTTTTTACACCGGGGCTAAAATTTCTCTATTTTGAAAGACTGATTTTGTAAAAAGCTGTCCTAATCCCTTACCTCATCTGCCCTTTTAAGTTTCATGTGATAAGACCGAATAGCTTTTGTTCTCATTTACATTTACAGTTGTTAATTGTAAATTTACAGTCAAGTACAAACAGAAACAAATGGCCAGCCGATATTCTATCCACTGGAATATCAAAGCATGCAAGCTGACACCCATTATTATCTAATTTGTGACAGTTTTGTTATTTTTCTCCTCATTCAATGCCATTCTTTTAATAGAATGATTCAAAATCAAAGTAGGAGCAGCCTTTGATCTCGTCACATGGCCAGGTCAATCAAAGTGTGGGTGGCAGATCACCACATCAAGACCCTGTCATGGCCAGGCTATTGTCTAGACCTGAACCCTGCTGAAAACCTCTGGGATGTGATCAGGAGAAAGATGGATGGCCATGAGCCATCAAAGAAAGCTGGGCTGCTTGAATCTTTGTGACACAAATGGCTTAGTCCAGGGGCGTAAATCCCAGGGGGGACGCAGGGGTCATGTCCCCCCCATCCATAAAGCTTGTCCCCCCAAAAATCACATTGTAAACACAAAAATGTTTTATTTGAACAGCATAATAATGTTCATTGAAGGCACAATACAAATGGTGCGACTTACATTGTTTGACATTTATAACTAGTGAAAGATTAAAAAAAAAAACATCCTCACAGTGGTTTAGTCCAATCTGTTTCTCCCCTGTGGGCGGGGCTGCTGCGGCTCCTTACACACACGCTAACAGAGAGACAGAGAGCGGTAAGTAACTGCGTCGAAAGCTTAATGAGTGAACGGTTAATAAGTTATTTATCAGTCCATGTTTTCAACAGTCACATACAGAACATGAAAAGTGATATTTCATCTCATTTGTCCAAAGTCTGCCAGTGTTATGCCGAGAATTGCTGACTTGCCGAGAATTGCATCCCATCCGCCAAAACTATAAAATATAACACTACAGCCAGGCTTGTAACCATTTGTGCATTTTTAGAAGTACCCATTATACATTTTTAGAAGTAAAAATTGTTATTACCTTTCGTAAATTATCTTGAAATTATGTTTATTTGCCAGACGTTTTAGTGTTTCAAAGAGGATTAGAAATCATAGTGATCCAACTCCACGTTTTACAATCTTCAGAGTCGAGATTTTGCATTTATGCATTGTCGGTAAAAAAGGTAACCATTTTTTCAAAGTATTTCCAAAGTATATAGTTGCATTAACTTGACTTACACTAAACACCTGCTTGCAACGATGGGGTGCGATTCTCGGCACGTGAGCAATTCTCGGCATAACGCCGGCATGTTTTATATAAACTCAACTGATGCATTTTTGTCTATATTTGTTCATTTCTTCAGTCATGATTCTTTTTGCCTCCACAAAAATAAACATAAGTAATAATGGATGGGTATTAATCATGACTACTGTAAATTAAACAACAGTATCACTATGATTAATCAGATTAAAAATGTTATTGTTTGGCAGCCCTAGTTTGGAGACATATTGAGATTTTGTTTTGTTGTTGCTTGTTAATAAATACATATTTTTGAAGAATAGTTTGATGTAGTTTAGTTATTCATGAAGGTATTTCTTCTAGTTTTAGAACTTATTTTGAGCTCTAAATTCTTGTAAAGCTGCTGTGGCGAGGATCAGACCAGTGTTCATGGTGAGCGAAGACATTTTGTTAGATCATATATGGTGTAATTGACACTGACCACCCAATACAACTTTTGGTATTGCTGGTTGATCGTGTAAAAACCTGTTGACAGGTAGGATATGGACTAATAAGGAACAATGACATAATTATCTAATATCATTATATAAGACATTTGAGAAAGTATCAGACAACACAGCAAAAATGGCATTTTTTTATGTCCCCCTCAAAAATTAAGCTCTCAAATTTTCCTGTTTATTGCCCCCCCCCCCCCCCCCCCAACACTGAAATGGGATTTTCATCCCTGGCTTAGTCACCCAACAGCTTGCCAAGATGCCTGAAATCTGTGATTAGAAATGAGGATTATTCCCCCAAATACTGATATCTAAACTCTTCTTAAGTTAGAACATTAGTATTGCGGTATTTAAGAATTAATATAAATGTGTTTTCTTTGCATTATTTGAGTTCTGAAAACACATATTCCAGTTGTAATTGAATCGGTGAATTCAAAAAGGGCCCAAGTCCCCTTTGAAAAAGTGTGGACTTGGGCCCTTTTTGAATTCACCGATTCAATTGTCTGCAATTAAATGCTCTAAATGGCTGTATTTTGACTTTCAATTTCTGTGAAGAGTTTTCAGTAGTTTACAGAATAAAATTGTTTAACTTACTCTCACACATAAGTAGTGTAACCAGAACTCATGGATATAATGAACTAGTAAGTTTTAACCTTGAACTTACAAATTTAGGATCTTAGTCTGCAGTGGGGTCGGAGGTCAAACAGTTTGTTTGTCTGAAGGGGGTTAGTGATCAGTCTCCTTAACGACATGCTTTTACTTGTCTTAGTTTGAAACAACTGACCCCTGGGACCCAGCCCTGAAAGTTTTACTACCCTGAAAGCTGACACTCCCCTCAGCTCTCCACTCTGATTGGGATCAGTGTGGAGAGGGTGGCTGAGGGTAGCTTACGTCTCAAGTGTCTTGTTTGGGGTCTGAGGTCAGCTTGTTGCCGGGTGACTCTCAGTTCAAATCCTTACCTTTTTCAAAAATTCCTTTTTAACAAGGAAGGATTACACCACAACATAAAACCCTAAATCAGTAAAAGTATATGGAAAATAAAAATACATAAAAGCAGCGATTGATTCTTATACAACAATTATTTCCAACTGAGCAATCTCATTGGACAATAGGGATTTTAGGAGTTACTATATTCCCCAATAATCACACTCAGACGTTTCATTGAATATGTATCACTCCACTTCAGCAGTGTTTTGATAGTCTTCAAATTAAAGTTAATATCAGTGGATATCATTGTGTTGGATAGCTTAATTTCCACAGTGAGGCACTGTTTGGAAAGAGCCTAGAGATAGTCCTAATCCAAACCTCCCTGACCCGGAAGTCCCGCCCTTGGTTAAGTAAAGCAGACAAGCTAGAGTTGGATTTATTGTCTCAAATATCCAACCATAATAACTTTGTGGCGATAGACACATTTCTACATTGGCCCTGAGAGCTCAAATGCACTGTAAGTTAAGAAAGCAACTTGAAATAGACAAAACCAAACTTGAATCATCTGCATCAAAATAGCAACATGTAGGTGCTGCAACAGCAAATAGAGAAATACGCTGCAAATACTGAAAGCCACTGCAAATTCAGAAATGCGCTGTGGTGAATAGGGAACAATAAAGTGACAGTCCAGATCAGGAAGTGACTTGCGACACACTATAGAAAGTGATCAGAATAAAATGCTTTTTTTTTAAAAAATAAATGACTTTATGGACCTCTTGCACAATGTAGAGTGATGTACTTCTGCTTTCCGATCTCCCCAGGAGTTATATTTGTCCACAGCTTAGTGCTTTCTCATCAGTACATCAATTTTATCACTTTCACTTGTCATTGTACATACTGGAAACAGTGCACTGACATATTTATTGTTTATGAGGTTCTTGTTTTACGTTTTGATTGTTTTTGAAAAGCATATTGTACTGTTTAGCTGTTAGCCCAGTTAGCTTAGCACAGCATAGCTATCCTGTTGTTTACTGGTGTTTCTCAAAGTCAAGGATCTTTCCTTGGTAGTACATGTCCTTCTAAGTCGAATCCTTGGTAGAGTGCAAGGGTCCTTCCTTGACGTCGGAGAATGGCACGGAATGGAACAGCTCTTACAAGTGTGCTTACAAGTGTCACTTCCGCTTTCAGGCTACCAGCTGTTTTTGCTCTTTTTCAACTTTTTTCCCTCTCAACTTCATGAAAATAAAAACATCATCATCACAAACATGCAGCAAGATTTTCGGAGGAGGCAGCTGTACTGCCTGTACCTCTGCAGCTGATGTGTTCAGGTAAGTTAAGTATGTCGTGTAAATGGCTAACTACCTCGTTAGTAATTAATTAGCGTACTGGAGGACTGTTAAATATTACTACAGCAGCTGAGCGTTGCTCTAAACAACTATGAAACACCGTAGGTTTTTTGTGAAGATCTTATAGCCTCCAGTGTCATGTGTGCTTTTTAAAATTTCTAACAATTGGCATTGTTGTTAAAAAACATATAGAGAGGGGAAGGACTCTGTCACATCCCAAACAAGTATACAAAAACTAACAACAAAATAATGACAACAGACAATAAAACTTAAAAATAAAGTGAGGATCTGAGCTCAGAGAAAACCTGAGCTCAGATACATGACAGAGCCCCCCCCCCATTAAAGGGTGGAAAAAAGACACCCCCAGGTAACACCCAAAAGAGCCCCCCCCGTCCCGAGAGAAACAAGTACATCAAAAAAACACCCCAGGAGGGAGGTGGGGGGAACAGGCTAGGAGGCGAAAAAAACACACCTGCTAATGACCCGCACCTGTGCTAAACCAGGGTACTGGGCCCCCCACACCAAAAAAACCAAACAGTTCAGGTGGCCCACCGAAGTCCCAGGCCAGCTGGACGGCCAGGTGGAATGAGTTGGGTGGTCTGCCGGAGAATGTGGACCACCCGACCCAGCGGCTCAGTGTCTATTGCGGCCAGCCTGAGTGCTTCAGCCACCGAACCCGAAGAGGTGGCCCGGGAGAGGGCTCCCCACAGGGAGACCCAAAACTGGTGAGGAGAGCTGAGGAGGGGGAGCCCCATCATCATCAGGCAGCGCAAGGAGGAGGGACCCGATGGCGTCAGGCAAAGGGAGAAGGGGAACCACAACAGCATCTGGCTGAAGAGGAGGGGGGACCATATTGCCCTCAGTGGTCTCGGACTGGGAAAAAGTTGCACCCGTGGTGGCTCCGGGCTGGAGCACTGCAGCACCCATGGTGGCTCCGGGCTGGAGTACTGCAATACTTGCGGTGGACCTGGGCTGGGCCATGGCTGCACCCTCGGTGGGCCCTGGGCTGAGGCACGGCGCCCATGGTGGACCCAAACTGGAGTGCAGCACCCACGTCGGCTCCAAGCTGGGGTGCAGCACCCATAATGGTCCCCGAGTGGGACGCAGCACCCACGGAGACCTGGACTGAGGTGGGATCCAAACTACAGCCTCAGGCAGAGGAGGGGCTGCACCCACGGCGGCCTCCACAGCGGGGGAAGCTGGATCCTCAGCGACTTCGGGTGGCAAACCTGGATCTTTGGAGGCCTCTGGTTGTGCTGGATCATCTCCGGTGACCCTGGGGGAAGGCTCAGAGAAACACAGAGAAGGAGAATCAGGGTCACCGGCAGCGGCGGAGGCTGGCGAGGTGAGCTCAGGTGCAGTGGGTGGCTGCACCCGACTCCCCTCACCAAGAGCCAGGCAAAATTTCTCCAAGGCAGAAAAGAGAAAAGCAAACGAGATAAACTTGCCTGAGCTCGAGTTCCACCGCTGTCCAGGACTCCGTCGATCCGGTAGATGACGACGTCTCGGGTCCGGTCTGTTCGAGGTCCAGCTCCGGTGCTTACTAGGCATGATGATGGTTGCAGTCTCAGGACACCCAGGCGAAGAAAACCAAGCAGGAGGCTCATCAGCTGGGGGTTGGCTTCGTGCTGGCACTGGAAAAGAAGCTTCCAGGGCCACAAGCTCATCCATCATCTAGCGGCTCGGTTCTAGGACCAGCGGGCACTCAGAAACAGATGGAAGGGACACGGAGAGGACAGGTGAGGAGCTGTTGGCTACAGCAGGTAGGGAGAGCTCAGGGGACTGCAAACCCCTGAGCCTTCCTATCAGGAATCAGGCAAGGCACATTATCAAGAATTAAAGAGGGAGTAAAATCCACTTGCCTGTCATCCTGGTGCTTGATGTATTCTGCTGCAGCCGGTGAACAGTCATCCCTCCCCATGTCCATGGAGAGCGTGGGCCCCTCTGAGGATTGTAGAAGGACCGCCTCTGCTGACACTTAGGTGGGCGTTGCCAGGGGAAGCCTGGAGAACCTCTCGACAGTTGGAGAAATCGTCGAGGTGACGGAGATTGCAGCAGCGGCGGAGGAACATGAAGCTGGCAGAACAGCTGAGAAAAAAGAGCACGAGAGAGGTCCTGCTGCGGGAATAGTCAGGCTCGATGAGGGGGGAGTAGCTGTCGAAGAAGAGGAAGGCTTCCTCTGATGGTTTGCTTCGGGATGATGTTGCCGCCGCAGGACAGATGGAAGAGGCGGAGGCATAGGCTGCAGTGGAGGCAGACAGAGGTGGAGCACTCGGGATGGAAGTGCACACTGGGTCTGACCTCCAGCAAATTAGCCACTCCACCCCAAGAATCCATCTCGTCCTCCCGGGATCTGCAGCTTCAAGCGTCAGCCGCCATGTCCTCAACCATGGCCACATCCCTCAGCTCGTCCCGACTCCACCTTCAACTCCTTCCTGCTGAATCCGTCTCAGGCTCCCACAGGCAGGTGAGTGAAAAGAAAAAAGGGAAAAAGGGCAGAAACACACCCGCTGGATCTTTTCTGGCGGTTAAATTCTGTCATGTGCGCCTCTACAAAGCGAAGAGAGGACGGATCCAAGTGCAGAGTTGTGTTTAAACATTTATTAACAAAAAGCGACATAAATGTCAAGAAGTGCCCATAAAACAAAAATGCAACTGACGGATTAAGCCTCTGAGCAGGGAGTGCTTCAGAGGCTGCAACCAGTAGGGTGCTGAAACGACAATCCAGTTTAACCGCACTGACCCAGAGGAAAGCCAGTGCTTAAATATACAAAAACTCACCACAAAATAATGACAACAGATAATAAAACTTAAAAATAAAGTGAGGATCTGAGCTGAGAGAAAACCTGAGCTCAGGCACATGACAATTACGCAATTGGCAAGGTATAAATTATAGAAGATGAGATGATAAAAGCACAAAAAATAAATTGTTACAGCATCAACTTTGTTTAAAAAGTGTGGAAAAAACTCTTAGCCATCTCCCTGTGTTGTTGAATTACTGCTGCATTTCATAGGGTCAGAAGGGTTAAATTGGGTAGTTAAATCTATTATTTTTTAAAAAAATTAGCACATTTTCACATTTAAATCTAAATAAAACTGCACACATTACTTTACTTATACTAAATGGTTTGGCTTATTTATGAGATTTATAACTGTAGTGTAAGCAGTTTTTTCTCCCCATTTACTTGAGGCAGAACCAAAAAAAGGAAAATAGACTTAAGGATAACATTTTAAATGGTCTTTCATTCATAATAATTGTTTGGAGGTAATTATATGATGTAATTCTGTACAAGGTGATGGTCCATCTCAACTTGTTCTGTACTTTATTGTGCAGGTCCTTGATGACTGAGCCCTGTGGTACCAGTTCTGCAGAGGTTCTGCAGAGGTTCTTCAGTGGAGACGACGCACACCCTGACTGCTGACTGAGCCGTGCTGACATTAACCAGCTCCTGGTGTCTGTGGTGATGAACCGGCACTAAAAACCTCCTTCTCCAGCCTCACCACCATCATCGGACAGTTTACACAAACAATACTAGTTCACACATACTGCTTCAGAGACGTGCGCATTTGTTCTTTCATTAAATACATTTTAAATATACATTTTCATTTTTCTTAGTAACCTTTTATGCATATTTGTAACTGAAGTGTTTAACAAATTTACCAGACGTATTCTCATTTGTTATATATTTATAACTCCAGTTTTAAACCAGTTCACTGTGTTAATGTTTTAAATTTGTAAATATCACCTGTATGTTTCTATGATTTTTATATAAAGTTTGAATCATCATCGTCTGTTGTCTGTCCCGCTTCTTTTCCATGCCAGTCACCACTGTAGCATACATTAGAAAAATCAGGTAACACAGCTGGACTCAGAACATTTTATTCTACAGTAGAAGCAAAAGCCATTTCAGACAACAAGCCCAGAACAAAAATAACAAAAATTATTTCTCAATAACCTTTTCCAGCAAACAAAATTACTTGTTAGCTCTCTGCTTGGCCTCTTCCTGTTTGTTCCTTTGTACCTATGAAAAACACATAAAATATAAAGTTTTTCTAAGAGAGTGTAATTTACTATGTAGTGTAATTAATATAATATTGTGGCACATATGTTGGGTTCATATTTTCCACAAATGTATTGCTGTATGTTTATTGGGTGCTTCACGTCTCGCGGGACAAAGAAGGTCTGGATCTGCAGGAGCCTGCAGGAGATAACGAGGAGGTGTGAGATTTGGCCTTTGTCTCAGAGAAGATGCCCCAGAAGGATTTCCAGATCATCGAAGAATAAGAGACAATGGTGAAAGATCAAAGAGTTGCATTGTGACTGGGATTAAGTACCATGTGACTGTATGTTTGCTAAAGCACCATGTGACTTAGGTTTCAATGCTCCAGGAGTATAAGAGTGTGATGTTCCATTGATCAGCCTCTTTTCTTGTTGAGAGGTTGATAGAGCATGTGTTCTGGCAATAAAGCTGAACCTGAGAAATAAACTCAGTCTCATCCTTGAGCACATCCTCTACACTGGTGACCCTACGACAAATTATGGCCGGTGACGACCTTCCTGCACCGGACTCATCAGGAGCCAGCCAGGCTAATGCAGCTACCGCAGTCCAGCTGCCTGATTTCTGGCAGCATAGCCCGCGCTCCTGGTTTAACACTGTCGAGGCACAGTTCCATCTTCGGGGAATTTCGGCGGATGCCACGAAATTCTACCATGTAGTCGCAAAGCTGTACAGCCTCACAGCCCAGCGGGTGGAGAGCCTGACTAACCACCCACCAGACGACGACAAGTATGGCGCATTGAAAGCCGCTCTCATCCGTGCTTTCACCCCCTTGCTGGGGGAGCGAGCAGAGAAGCTCCTGGTGTTGACTTAAGGCGAGGCAGACAGGCCTGCGGACCTGATGGCGAAGATGCTGAGTTTGAGAGAGGACGAAGATGATGGCTTTATCTTCGCCCACCTTTTCCTCAGGACACTACCGTCAGCGGTGAGAGTTACCCTGGCCAGTTCACAGCTGCTGGCCCACCGAGATTACCATGAGCTGGGCCAGGAGGCACAGCGACTCGTCGACGCCCATAGGCGACACACGGCCACGACGGCGGCAGCGGAGCTGAGCGCAATGCCCGGAGACGGCAGGGGGCCAGTGGCTGCAGCACCAGATTCGCTGACGTCAGCAGCAGCGGAGGCCAGGAGACACGGAGCGGGCGACGTTCTCTGCTTTTACCATCGCTGTTTCGCCGAGAGGGCACACAAGTGCATTCCACCGTGCCAGTCCAAGCGCTCAGGAAATGCCAGGACTGGGAGTCGGTAGCAGCTGCGGCTCTCGGCGTGAAGAACAAGCTGCTCTACCTAACGGACGCGCGATCAGGGAGGCAGTTCCTGGTGGACACAGGCTCCCAGCTGAGTTTCATCACACCTTCCTACGCTGACCGGCTGGCGCCTTCCAGCGGACCCCTGGTGTCGGCGGCGAACAGCTCGACGATCAAGACCTTCGGGGAGAAGATCCTCCCCCTGTCTTTTCACGGCCGGGCATTCGAGTGGACTTTCATCATAGCGGCAGTCAGTTTTAACATGTTAGGTGCTGATTTTTTGTGCTCGCATGGTTTATTGGTTGATCTTGCTAATAGATGCCTAGTTAATGCACTGTCTTTCCACTCTATTTCCTGCACAGCCCGGGTGGTCCCGCCTACTGCACAGGCCAACGTCACAGCTGCGGGTGGTAAGTTCCAAGCACTACTCACTCAGTTTCCAGCACTCACAGTCCCAACGTTTTCGACGTCAGTGGCTAAACATGGGGTGGAACATTTTATCACCACCACCGGGCCCCCCGTTTTTGCAAAAGCTCGGCGCTTGGACTCAGCTAAACTGGCCATAGCGCGCGAGGAATTCACCAACCTGGAAAACCTGGGCATCATTAGACGCTCTAACAGCCCCTGGGCTTCACCGCTACACATGGTCCCAAAGGCTGATGGCTCGTGGCGGCCTTGCGGTGATTTCCGCAGGTTGAATAACGCTTCAGCACTCGACCGCTACCCGATTCCGCACATCCAAGATTTTTCGGTTCATTTAGCGGGGGCGCGCATTTTTTCTAAAATAGATTTGGTGCGTGGTTACCATCAAGTCCCAGTGCGCACTCAGGACATACCCAAAACAGCGGTAATAACTCCTTTTGGGCTTTTCGAGTTTTTGCGCATGCCGTTTGGACTCAAGGGTGCCGCGCAGACTTTCCAGCGCATGATGGATGCAGTTTTACGCGACCTCCTTTTCGTGTTCGTCTACTTGGATGACATTTTGGTAGCCAGCATGTCCGAAGACGAACATGAAAGCCACCTCACAGCGGTTTTTCGGAGACTGGCAGAGCACGGGTTAATAATTAACCCAGCGAAGTGTCAGTTTGGGGTGGCTCAAATTGATTTTTTGGGGCATCGCGTTTCGCCAGAAGGAGCGGTCCCTCTGCCCGATAAAGTACGCGCAATAACAAACTTTCCCCAACCTCAGACGGTCAAAGCATTGCAGGAATTTTTGGGAATGGTTAATTTTTATAACTGTTTCCTCCCAAGCGCAGCGCAGCTCATGCAACCATTGTACGCGGCACTTAAAAAACAAAAACCCACAAATAAAATCGAATGGTCTCCGGAGCGGGAGCGCGCATTCTCCCAAGTCAAATCAGCCCTGGCAAACGCGGTTTTGTTGGCACACCCGGTGCGGTAGCAGCGCCAGGCCCCATGGGGGCAGACTCGGCAGCCGTGGCCGCGGGCCAGGGTTGTGGTGCGGAAGCGCACGCAGCCCCGGTCCGCGTAGGTTTAGATTATGCAGCCATGGCCGCGGAGCAGGTTAGCGATGTGGATGTGCGTGCGCTCCAGTCTGGACCAACAGGGTTAAGGCTGGAGCACAGGGTGCAGCAAATAGGTATGCCCCCCCTAATCTGCGATGGCCCCGTGGTTCCAGCTGCGTGGCGCCGCCGCGTTTTTGACTCAATTCATTCTCTGGCGCACCCGGGGGTGCGCGCATCGATTAAGATGGTGGGGGAGAAATTTGTTTGGCCGGGGTTGCGTAAACAGGTCAAGGAATGGGCAGCAGCCTGCGTAGCGTGTCAGCGAGCCAAAATACACAAGCACACTAGAGCTCCTTTGGAGCCTTTTCACATTCCGGCTAAGCATTTTGATCATGTGCATGTTGACTTGGTGGGCCCTCTTCCGTTGTCGCAGGGATGCACACACCTTTTGACGATGGTAGACCGCACCACGCGTTGGCCAGAAGTGGTTCCTCTGGCGTCAACTACAGCAGAAGAAGTCGCACGTGCGTTTTTAACAGCTTGGGTTGCGCGTTTTGGAGTTCCGTCGGACATAATGTCCGACAGGGGTCCCCAATTTGTTTCCGAACTCTGGTCATCGATGGCCCACAGCCTGGGGGTGAAGATTCACCGCACTACCGCGTATAACCCCCAGGCTAACGGTTTGTGCGAACGCTTTCATAGGTCATTGAAAGCAGCCCTCAGAGCGTCTCTTACGGATACAAATTGGGTTGATAAACTTCCATGGGTTTTATAGGGGTTGTGCTCTGCACCTAAGGAGGATTTGCAGGCCTCCCCAGCTGAATTAGTTTTTGCACAACCCCTCCGTTTGCCAGGGGAATTCCTTCCCGACAATCCTGCGCCAAATTGCCCCTCCGCTCAGCTGTTGCAGAGCTGCACAGGATCAAACACCCTTCCTGGCCCAGTTCATCACAGTTTTCCACACGTTTTTGTGCCGAAGGCTTTAAAAAATGCGGAGTTTGTTTTTGTTAGACATGATGCTCAACGCCCAGGTTTGCGGCCGCCTTATGACGGGCCTTTCAGAATGTTGGAAACAGGGGAGAAGCATTTTTTGCTAGATTTAGGAGGCAGGAAGGAGTTGATTTGCACAGACAGACTCAAACCCGCTTTTGTTCTGGCTGATGAACACGTGCAGTTGGCGAGGGCCCCCCGCCGTGGCAGGCCGCCGAGAAGGCATTCTTCGGAGCCCCCACAGAGATGTGCTAACAGTTCTGATCCACAGGTGCAGGAAGACGCTGCTGAAGGAACAAAGCCGGCATACAGCAGATATGGCAGGAGGTTAAGTCCTAAGCAATTGGTGGATTGACTTTTGATATGTGGTAATGCTTTCTGTCATGCATCTCTGATTAGGTTTTGTCCCTTAGTAGATGTTTGGGGGGGGGGTTATGTGGCACATATGTTGGGTTCATATTTTCCACAAATGTATTGCTGTATGTTTATTGGGTGCTTCACGTCTCGCAGGACAAAGAAGGTCTGGATCTGCAGGAGCCTGCAGGAGATAACAAGGAGGTGTAAGATTTGGCCTTTGTCTCAGAGAAGATGCCCCAGAAGGATTTCCGGATCATCGAAGAATAAGAGACAATGGTGAAAGATCAAAGAGTTGCATTGTGACTGGGATTAAGTACCATGTGACTGTATGTTTGCTAAAGCACCATGTGACTTAGGTTTCGATGCTCCAGGAGTATAAGAGTGTGATGTTCCATTGATCAGCCTCTTTTCTTGTTGAGAGGTTGATAGAGTATGTGTTCTGACAATAAAGCTGAACCTGAGAAATAAACTCAGTCTCATCCTTGAGCACATCCTCTACAACAGGGGTCACCAACCTTTTTGAAACCAAGAGCTACTTCATGGGTATCGAGTCATGTGAAGGGCACCAGCTTGACACACTCCTCTAAAATAACAAATTGTGTGTGTGTGTGTGTGTGTGTGTGTGTGTGTGTGTGTGTGTGTGTGTGTGTGTATACGTATATACACACACACACACACACACACACACACACACACACACATAAATAAATAATTATCAATAATTTAGAGTGGGTAACAGACAAGATCAATATTCAACACTTTATTTTTATTAATCTCAGCAATTGTTCAGATGATCACTTCTACATTTCATAAAAAAATGCCCAGTTTTCACCAGTCCCTTTTAACCATAAAAAACTAAACCCTTTTAATTCATGAACTATGTTGAACCATGTTTGAAAAAGTTATGCAACATTTAAGAAAAATCAACTTTCATATTAAATAAATCTTATCACATTTTTAACTGAACAAATCTGCTGCAATTCTGCTCAAAATCTGTTACATACGGCGGAGAAGCTGCGCAGGAGCGGCGGGTCCAGTAGTGACCGAGCTAGTTGAGGCCTAGCCGGATTCTCTGCTTATTTCTATCCACAGGTCAGTAAAATGCCACCCAAAAAAGAGGAAATGGAAGAAATTAAAAAAACTCTGAACTTTGTGTTAGATGAACTGGCCAAAGTGACTAGCCAGCAGGACAAAATATTAGACCTAATACAGGAGGTACAAGCCCTACATTCAATAATAAAAGAAAAAGACAAAAAAATTATGGACCTGGAGCAACACGGGCGTCTTTTGGAGCAACGCGTTGAGGATCTTGAACAAGGTTCTCGCATTGATGACATAGTTATAAGTGGACTAGACATCAGATATCAGTCGTACGCCCATGCCGCTACAGGACTGAGTGGTGAACATGCTTCCATAAGTGAATCAATGTCCTTAGAAAACCAAGTGCTTCAGTTCCTTAATGATAAAGACATATAAGGTAGAAGCCAATGCGATCTCAGCCTGTTATGCTTTACCGAAGAAAGATAACAAAACAAAGAAATTAATTGTGATGCGCTTTGTGAACAGGAGGGTGAAAAATGACATACTGAGGCAGGCCAAAAAACTAAAGGAAACTCAAGTTTACCTAAATGAACACCTGACAAAAAAAAACGCTGAATTAGCACGGCAGGCACGGATGCTAAAGAAACATAATAAGATACAGTCAACCTGGACAAGAAATTGTAGAATTTGGATTAAACTAAATGGAACACCTGAGCAAGCAAAAAGTATAATGATCAGAGATGCTACTGACTTAGATAAATACAGATGAACACTGACTATGAAACACAGAGTGAGGAAACTCAAACTCTAAAAATATGCCACTATGCTGAACATAAACCACAAGAGATGGAGAATGATATTGATCCTGATAACCACTTTTTCAATAATATTCATAACCACTGTGAATATTACACTGAAAAGCAATTCAAAAGTCAAGTGCAATTAGATGGTAAACTGTCAATAATACACTTCAATAGCAGAAGTCTTAACAAAAACTTCTCACAGATTCAGGACTATTTAAAACAGCTAAACAGAAAATTCACAGCTATAGCAGTCTCTGAAACCTGGCTTAATGAAGACCAGGCTCCCCTGGTGGCAATAGAGGGATATCAGATGTTTAACATTAACAGATCTCAAAAAAAGGGTGGTGGTGTTGCACTGTATATTGATGACCTATATAGATGTAAGCTTGTAAATGAAATGTCCTCAGCACTACCAGGGCTTCTGGAATGTGTTACTGTTGAGATTGACCTAGACAAAACAAAAAATCTAATCATAAGCTGCATATACAGAACGCCGGGAACTTGCATTGAGACATTCAGAGATAAATTAGTCGAGCTGTACAATAATATTACTAGTAAGAAAATGGTAGCAATTTGTGGAGATTTCAATATTGACCTACTTAATCCACATCAACAAAATGTAGTTACAGAGTTCATGAACTCTATGTACAGCATGAGTCTATATCCCACAATAACACATCCCAGTAGAATCACAGCTCACTCTGCTACACTTATTGACAACCTGTTTGTCAATGTTCTCGACAAGAAAATAGAAAGTGGATTATTGATAAATGATATAAGCGACCACTTGCCAATCTTTGCACTTATCCATGGCCACACGGGGCCCAACCCAGAAAAAATCTCAAAATCGTTCAGACACAAATCACCAAACGCAATCAGTTCTTTTAAAGAGGACTTGCTGAAGCAAGACTGGACAGAAGTCTATGTATCAGATGTAAATGAAGCCTATGACGCATTTACAAACATTGTAACCACTCTTTATGAAAAAAACTGCCCATTAGTTAAAAAAAAGCTTAAACACAAATTTACTGACAAACCATGGCTAACCAAAGGACTACAAAAGGCGTGTAAAAAGAAAAATTTATTATATAAAGCTTTCATAAAGAAAAGGACAAAAGAAGCAGAGCAGCGGTATAAAACATACAAAAATAAGTTAACATATATAATAAGATGTAGTAAAAGAGACTATTACAGTAAAGAACTGGAAAAAAACAAAGACAATATTAAAAATACATGGACAATAATCAACAGTATCCTTGGAAATAAAAGCAGAAATACCAGCTACCCAACTAACACTCCAAAAAATAACAAATCGACTCCGAATGTGAATATAGCTTCACCTGCAGATGAATTTAATAATTTTTTTGTTAACATTGGACCTAAACTGGCCCGAGAAATACCCACTACGGTGCCAACAGGTGATTCAATATGCAATAACACTGCTGTAAAAGACACCATCTTCATAAAGAACACAGACGAAAGAGAGGTCATTGAAATTGTTAAATCGTTCAAAAGTAAAACATCTACTGACTGCGATGGTATTGATATGCTACTAGTCAAAACTGTTATCGAATGCATAGTGAAACCACTGACGTATATCTGTAACCTGTCTCTCCAATCAGGTATATTTCCCAATGCAATGAAAATAGCTAAAGTAATTCCGATTTACAAGACAGGCGACAGAGGGGAACTCTCCAACTACAGACCAATTTCACTATTACCGCAATTTTCCAAGATACTTGAAAAAATATTCTATGAGAGAATTGACAACTTCATACTGAAGAATGATTTATTGTGTGAGCAGCAATATGGGTTCAGACACAAAAGGACAACAGCATATGCCTTAATGGAATTTACAGAAAAAATATCAACAGCCATTGAAAATAAAGAGTATTCAGTTGGAGTATTCCTGGATCTTAAAAAAGCATTTGATACAGTAGATCACAATCTATTATTAAAGAAACTACAAAATTGTGGTATCAGAGGGGTAGCACTGTCCTGGTTAAGAAGTTACTTAAAGAATAGATATCAGTTTGTATGTGTTAACAACAAAAACTCAGAGCTACTGAAGGTCACCTGTGGAGTCCCACAGGGTTCAGTTTTGGGACCATTATTATTCAATATGTATATAAATGATATATGTAAAGTTTCAGAAAAAATGGACTTAATATTGTCTGCTGATGACACTAACCTGCTATGCAGTGGAAACAACTTGGAACAACTTCTGGATACACTCGGAAAGGAATTAGGAAAGCTGAAACTGTGGTTTGATTCGAACAAATTAACGCTCAATTTAAGCAAGACAAAATTTATAGTCTTTAACAACCATCACAACTACCCAGTACCCAAACTCAGTGTAAATGGTGTAGAGATTGAAAGGGTATCCGAAACTAAATTCCTTGGAGTAATAATTGATAACAAACTGTGTTGGAAGCCACATATTAATTATATAAAAGGTAAAGTATCCAAATCAATTGCAATATTACACAGAGTGAAAAATTTGCTGAATCAACCCACACTATACACCTTGTATCATTCATTAATACTCCCATACATGACATATTGTAATGAAGTATGGGGAAATACATATAAAACAAACATATATCCACTCTTTATGCTTCAAAAGAGAGCTATTAGAATAATCAACAAAGCAGCTTACAGGGAACCAACAAACCCACTTTTTCTTAAACAAAAAACTCAAGTTGAAAGATCTGATCGACTTTAAAACCGCAATAATAATGTTCAAAGTGAAGAATCTATCACTGCCCGCAAATATCCAAAAGTTGTTCCAAACAAGGGAGAAACGATATCACTTCAGAGGAACATGTATATTTCAAAAGCCTACAGTGAGAACAACTACCAAGCAACATTGTATTTCAGTGCAAGGTGTCAGATTATGGAACGATTTTGGACCTGAATTAAAATCATGTACAAAGCTTGGACAATTTAAACAAAAACTAAAGGAAGAAATACTCCAAACATATTTACAAGACGACATGTAAACTCACATAAGGATTGACATTTCCAGCCTGTGTTGTGTTATAGCTTAGTTTTTCTTTTTCTCTGTGACACTATGTCTTAGATTTGTTTTTGAATAGTAACCGCTTAACTTAGACTAGCTCAGTTTTCTTTTTCTCTCAGTCATATTTTGTCTTAGCCTTGTTTTAAATTGTAATCGCTCTTGTCTTGTTTTCTCTTTTTTCTCCTTTGAATTCTTGGATGGAATATGGGTGGGCAATATAAGCTGCGGCTTCAGCCATCACCCATTTCGGATAACTCACGTGGAATTGTATAGTAGAAGGAGTCTTTGTCTAATTTGACCTTGTTGTTATATTATACAGTTTCTTTTAACCTGTAATGTACTATCCGAAATAAATTCATTCATTCATTCATTCACATTTAATAAACACACTTTTGTGTGTTCTTCTTCACTGAAATTATATCCATACAGTTCTTGCCAAGAATCATGCTGGAGTAATAACCAGCACTGTCCTTTCATGAGAAGAAGCTAAACAGCACTGAGAGTGCTTATATGCACGGTGGAGCAGTGGTTAGCACCGCGGCAGCAGTTTACCCTCGGCCGGGGGATCGCGGGTTCGATCCCTGCCCCCGGCCAACAGTGATCTGTGTGGAGTTTGCATGTTCTGGTGGTGCATGTTCTCGTTTTTCATGCAATAACATGCAGGTTAGGGAGTTAAGGGGCGCTTGTGCACACAGCGGCTGGTGGCTTGTCACCGGACTGCAGAACAAATCTACCTACGGGTACAAGATAAGTCCAAAAAAAAAAAAAAGAGTGGGTAGTGAAGTGGCGCTTCGCCATCGCCCCGCAAATGAAATACACGCAGCTTCCTTTCACGGTAGTAAAAAAGAACTCTTCCTCCTGCTCACTTTGAAAATGATAAATTTTCTGTCTTTTTTTTGCCATGTTTTTGGGCTTGGAAACCGCACTGCGTTCACCATCTTCACCGCCCGCTAGCTAAGCTTACGCTCCACAAGCGTGAAGGTTTTGTCATGCGCACAATACTGACCTTTGAACTAGGTCAGAGTTCACCTTAACTTTACGTATAATAAACATATTTTCATTTTTTTTATTTTTAAGACATTGTCATTTTAAAATTTATATAAATGCAAGTGTGATTTTAAAAAATATAAAAAATATAAAATCAAAAATAGCGGCAGAAAAAATTACATCTTAGACGCAGCTCACTTGAGAGTTGTGCTATTTTTAGAACAGGCCTGCGGGCGACATGGTGCCCGCGGGCACCGCGTTGGTGACCCCTGCTCTACAATATGTATAATTTTAGTAATTTTGCTGTTTAAGGACAGAGGTTGGTAGAAGTATTTGGATGATATTAAAAGGAACATGCTTATATTTTATTCTCCTAAGACTAACGCACTGAAGAAAAAAATCAAAAGTTGTAAATTTGCTTCTCAATAGTTACAGATGTAAAAGAGAAAAGTTGCAATAATATTTGCTAATTTAAGGGCAAAAACTTTAAATTTTCCATAAAATAAGCCACAGATGTATCTCAAATGAGCAGAAAAACCGCTGAACTAAGGGAGGAAATAAAACTAATTTAAAAGGAAAATCTCAAGTGTAAAAGACAAACATATTGAATTTAAAAGAAGGAAAGTCACACATTTATGAGGAAAGTACAGCTCCATGGATTTAGGAGAGAAAGCCATAACCTCATACATATTTTTTTTCAGTAAGTAGTACTTTATGCCATGTAAATGACTGTTTCTGCATCCATCAGTTAACTTAACTTGAGTACAATTTCTGATAACTTTTGGTTGTGTGAGGCGGAATGAGATATTACATTTAAACGTAGAATATTTAACCGGATTACTTTGCCGTCAGACAGCTCTTTTCACTGGCGTATTTAAATGTCTGAGAACGTTTTGATTTCAGTCAGAAAAGCCACAGTTTAATCTGTAAAATGGTGAAGAATTTTGTATAGTGTCTCATTGTGCAGTAAATATGTAAAAAAATACATTTAAACGTGTGCTGTGGTTCCTCTGCCGTCCCGCAAAACGTTTTAATATTTGCAAAGCATTGTGTGGATTTTAAGAACGCGAAGGATCCACTTGTGCATCCTCGAAAATGGAGAGAAAGAAGGACTCTGTCTTCGGGAGGCTCCTCGACTTTGGAACAGTCCTTTGACGAGATGTGATGATGTCACGTCCTTGATTTGCGGCCTTGGAAGAACGCAAGAACGCGTTTGAACGCATCCAAAGGTGCGTTCAAACCAAATGCGAACAGGCGAATTTTTCGTGCGGCACGATTACATTATAACTCAATGTAAACATGCCAACAGACATGACTCGTGAGATGCAGACAGGCGAAGTTGTCTTTAAAACGTCTGCAGCTGTGTTTAACCTGCTGTGGAAATTCCCAAAATAACGTCATGCTTATGTTTACATTATCCGACCGGGGCTCACCTGAAGATTATGTCTCAAGCCTCCAACACTTCACAGATGATCCCGTGTTTACGTTGCTAGCTAGCTTGCTAGGACGTCCGTGGCCGGAAACCGTGGGTGAATAACTCCAAAAACCCGATTCAGCTGAAGAGCCCCCTGTCCTCCTGTCTCCCAGTGAGTGGGTTTCATTTTCTAACTAGTTTACTCTGCAACAGTGATAATTTTACTACGTCCGCTAGCTAGCTAGCTGCTAGCGGAGGTAGCTAGCAGATGTGAACGTGCGACGACAAAAATTTGTGCGTACTCGTGTCTTCCCATTGATTTTCTATGGATTCGCGCTGCCCGTTCGCGTTTGGTGTGAACACAGCTTAAGTCTCTCCCATTCCAAATATTACTGTATGGACTTTTGCTATTAGTCTAGTTAGCTTCCGGTTGCTTGTTATTCTCTTAGTAAAGTTTGACTTACTCCTAAAATCCTTGCCTCAAATGAACCTGGGGAACAAGTTGCTGATATGGTGTGGTAGTCAGATTTTACTCAGTAAGACAATCACTAACACACTAGCAACTGGAACCCAACTAGGCTAACGACGATAACTGCTAACAGTAGCACTAACAGCAGCAACAAGGGGATGCTGCACACACAAAATATATTAAAACAAGTCAGATAACAACTGTTTCAGTGTGTCTTCACAGGTTAAATCACAGCCGATCAGAGGCCATGAGATGGTATTTGGAATGTGAGAGACATAAAGAACATGTTAGCTGCACTGTAGTGAATTCTTGGTGAATTCTAAGGTGAATTCTTGGTGATGTGGGGGAAAAAGATAAAAGCTAAATGTTTTCGACAGTGTGTTCTGGTGTCATAATTCAGATGTCCTCTTATTTTTAAATAAAGTTGTTGTTTTAAGAGAGCCTTTTATTTAGGTCACTTTTTATAGTGTGCCTGAAGTCACTTCCTCATCTCAGCTGTTACTTTATTGTGTCCTCATGGCTGGTTTTGCAGCACATTTCTGTATTTGCAGTTGCCTTGAGTTTTTGCAATGCCAGTCCATCACAGGGTCAACTCAGACAGACAGCCGTTCACTCTCACATTCATACCTAAGGACAATTTAGTATCCCCAGTTGATGACAATTAACCTAACCTGCAGGTCTTTGGCCTGTCGGAGGACACCGGAGTACCCGGAGAAAACCCACGCAGACACGGGGAGAACATGCAAACTCCACACAGAAGGGTCAGGTGGTGGGATTGAACCCACAACCTTCTTGCTGTGCTGCCACAGTGCTAACAACTGCACCACCCAGCTGCCCATTATTAATAATAACGGGAGTTATTAATTATTAATAAGCAGTGTTGGGCAAGTTACTAAAAATAGTAACTAATTACAGTTAGTAGTTACTTCTTTTCAAAAGTAACTCAGTTACTTTACCAATTACTGTATGATTAAAGTAACTAGTTACTTGGAAGAGTAACTTTCACGTTACTTTTAAATGCATACTTAACCCCTGAGCATTCCTGCCGATTTCTAGCCAATGTGAAACGTGCTGTGGGTGGAAAACTAGAATTTTAAGAGGCTGAGAAAGAAGATCTTTCATTATTCACCATTACACATTGTTGTCTGTAACACAAATGACACAAAAACATTGCATGGCCAGATTAGAAAAATTGATCAAAATATTTTTTTGTAACTAAAATGTAATTATTTACTGCATCAAAAGTTTTTTTTTTCTTTTTAGGTCCAGTAAAACAGCTCCCACATTCTGACCTTGATCTATTGACTTTTTGTTTTTAATTTGTTCAGTCAAGTAGGAGTTGGCACTCCAAATAATTCAGCTGAATTATTTGGTCAGAAGCCATAGACAGGATGTAAATAACGATTAGACTCCATATACTCCAATAATTGTGTAGCAAGTTTTTTTCTAAAACTTTGGAAAAAATTGGTAATGAATGTAATTTGAATGTAATTTGTGGCTTGTAAATATTGATGTCACCAGACTGCAAAACAAATCTACCTACGGGTACAAATAAAGTAACCTGAACCTGTAATATACTAACAGACACATACTATATACTGTATATGTGTGTGTGTGTGTGTGTGTGTGTGTGTGTGTGTGTGTCCAGCAGGCAAAATAAATATTGAACACATCAACATTTTTCTCATTAAACATATTTCTGATGGAGCCATTGACCTGAGATTTTCACCTGATATCAATAACAACCCGAGTAATCCATACATACAAAGAAATCAAGGCAGCTGTGTTCACAAAACAAGTTACTGTATATTTAATGAAGTTGAATGACACAGGGAATAAGTATTGAACATGCTTGGAGAAATTCATTTAATATTTAGTAGAAAAGCCTTTGTTGGTAATAACAGCCTCCTGTGTGGAGAACTTAGGTGCAGGCATTGCTCAGGAGTGATTTTAGCTCATTCTTCCACACAAACTGTCTTCAAATCTTGAAGGTTCTGTGGGTGTCTTCTATGAACTCTGATCTTCAGTTCATTCCAGAGGTTTTCAATTGGATTCAGGTCAGGTGACTGACTGGGCCATTCTAGCAGCTTCATTTTCCTTCTCTGGAGCCAGTTGAGAGTTTCCTTGGCTGTGTGTTTGGGATCATTGTCTTGCTGAAATGTCCACCTTTGTTTCATCTTCAGCATCTTGGCAGATGGCAACAGGTTCTTATCAAGGATGTCTCTGTACATTTGTCCATTCATCTTTCCTTCAATGATATGAAGTCTGCCTGTACCATGTGCTGAAAAACACCCCAACACCATGATGCTCCCACCTCTAAACTTCACTGTTATTATGGTGTTTTGGGGCTGATGTGCAGTGCCATTTCTCCTCCAAACATGCTATGTGTTATGATGTCCAAAAAGTTAAATTTTGGTCTCATCTGACCAGACAGTATTCTCCCAGTATTTTACTGGCTTGCCCAAATGTTGTGCAGCAAACTTTAAACAAGCTTCAACATGCCTTTTTCTTCAACAATGGAGTCTTGCGAGGTAAGCGGGCATAGAGCCCATGTCAGTTGAAACAGCAGTACCTGCTAACCACAGGTCTTTTTGGCACTCTCCACGACTGGTGTTTGGCTCTTGGATTACTCTTCTGATAATTCTTTGGACTCCTGTCAGAAATCTTGCGAGGAGCTCCTGGTTATGGCTGGTTTTTGGTAAAATTATGTTCTTTCCTCTTCCGTATGATGGCTCCAACAGTGCTCACTGGAACATTCAGCAGTTTAGAAATGCGCCTGTAACCAATGCCATCATTATGTTTTGCATAACATAACATGCACCAAATGATGGTTCAGACTACCCACCCTTTTTGGAGTCTCTGACTGGGGTGCTGGAGGGTGCTTCTCTTGGAGACTCCATTGTCCTACTGGGGGACTTCAATGCGCATGTGGGCAACGACAGTGAAGCCTGGAGGGGGGTCATTGGGAGGAACGGCCTGCCCGATCTGAATCTGAGTGGCGTTCAGTTATTGGACTTCTGTGCTAACCACAGTTTATCCATAACGAACACCATGTTCAAGCACAAGGGTGTCCATATGGGTACCTGGCACCAGGGCACCCTAGGTCGCAGTTCAATGATCGATTTTGTAATCGTGGCATCAGACCTGTGATCGTGTGTCTTGCACACTCGGGTAAAGAAAGGTGCAGAACTGTCAACTGATCACCACCTGGTGGTGAGTTGGATCCAATGGCAGGGGAGGACACCATTCAGACCCAAACGTATAGTGAGGGTGTGCTGGGAATGTCTGGCTGAGTCCCCTGTCTGGGAGGTTTTCAACTTCCACCTCCGGAAAAACTTCGATCACATTCCAAGGGAGTCTGGAGACATGGAGTCTGAATGGGCCATGTTCTCCACCTCTGTTGTTGAAGCAGCGGCCCAGAGCTGCGGCCACAGTGTCATCAGTGCATCTCGTGGTGGCAACCCCCAAACCAAGTGGTGGACACCAGTGGTGAGGGGGGCCATTAAGCTGAAGAAGGAGTCCTATCAAGCTTGGTTGGCTTGTGGGACTCCCGAAGCAGCTGGGGTGTACTGGCAGGCCAAGCAGAGTGTGGCTCGGGTGGTTGCTGAAACAAAAACTCAGGTGTGGGAGGAGTTCGGTGAGACCATGGAACAAGACTTTCGGTCAGCGTCGAAGAGATTATGGCAAACTGTCCGACGGCTCAGGAGGGGGAAGCAGCTCCCTGTCCACACTGTATATGGTGCGGATGAGGTGCTGCTGACTTCGACTGGGGATATTGTCTGGTGGTGGAAGGAATACTTCGAAGATCTCCTCAATCCCACTGACACGCCTTCCACAGAGGAAGCAGGGCTTGTGTATGAGGGGGACGACTTGCCCATCACAGGGGCTGAGGTCGCCAAGGTGGTTAAAAAAAAACTCTGATAGCTGGGCCTCAGGGGTGGACAAGATCCATCCTGAGTGCCTCAAGGCCCTGGATGTTGTAGGGCTGTCATGGTTGACACGCCTCTACAACATTGTGTGGAGGTTGGGGACAGTTCCTTTGGCATGGCAAACCGGGGGGGGGGGGGTTTCCTCTCTTTAAAAAGGGGGACTGGAGGGTGTGCGCCAACTTTAGAGGGATCACACTCCTCAGTCTCCCTGTGAAGGTCTATGCCAAGGTACTGGAGAGGACAGTCCGGCTGTTGGTCGATCCTCGGATTCAGGAGCAATGTGGTTTTCATCCTGGCCATGGCACATTGGACCAACTCTTTACCCTCTTGAGAACCCTCGAGGGTTCGTGGAAGTTTGCCCAACTAGTTTACATGTGTTTTGTGGACTTGGAGAAGGCATTCGACTGCGTCCCTTGTGGTTTTTTGTGTGGGGTGCTTCAGGAGTATGGGGTATCGGGCTTGTTATTACGAGCTATCCGGTCTCTGTATGACCGTTGTGCAAGTTTGGTTCGTATTGCTAACACTCGGTCAGACTCATTACCAGTGAGAGTTGAATATGCCAGGGCTGCCCTTTGTCACCGATCCTGTTCATAATTTTTATGGACAGGATTTCTAGGTGCAGCCAGGGAATGGAGGGTGTCATGCTTGGTGACCACAGGATCTCATTTCTGTTGTTTGCAGATGATGTTGTCCTGTTGGCTTCATCCAGCAATCACCTACAGGTCTTACTGGGACGGTTTGCCGCTGAGTATGAAGCAGCTGGGATGAGAATCAGCACCTCCAAGTCCGAGTCCATGGTCCTGAGCTGGAAAAAGGTGGATTGTCCTCTCAGGGTTGAGGACAAGCTCATGCCCCAAGTGGAGGAGTTTAACCCCTTGCACTCTGATCAATTTCCCTAAAAACGCCAAAAAATAGCGTGCCCAAAGTAAATCAAAAGCTGTTCTTCAACCCTTTGCAGCATCTTCATGGGGTTGGTCTCATTTAAAAGAAAACACTTTGAATTTTTTGGCAAAACAGTCATAATCTCTCTAAGTGCTCCGGCCACTGAGTAACAGTCATCTAAACATAGTGAACTTGAAGAAAATAAATTTCGCCTGGGTGTTTTTTTGGATACAAATGCTTGCAAATAACACACAGCTTCAGATCTGGGCTGGAAAATGCAACAGAAATGTAGAACCAAGTGTTATCCAGCTGAGGTCAAAATTTTGTAACAATACCACAAAAAATGAATATATTAAACAGCTTTGTTCTCAGGTTGTTCCCAGGCGTTTTTGAACTGTGCCAAATTGTGCCAAATGGCACAGTTTGGTAAAACGTCTGTAACTTTTGAATGATTCAATATAGAAGCTTCATCTTGGGCTCTAATGAAAGGTGACACTCAGGGCTGTGTGTGTGTGTGTGGGGGGGGGGTTGTCCCCCCCCCCCCCCCCGCTACAGAGGACGGACATCGCCCGGTGCACGGGTTCGTGCACCGCAGTCCGTCATGTGGCGATGACACACAGTTGTAATTTACCGATCGGTCAAAAGTCATTTTTGATTACAATTTTCAGGGATAAAGAATAATTTAGCTTATAACACTTACCTGTTCACAACAGCAGCGTAGCTGGCGAACTTCTCTTCCTCATTGTCAGACGAACATGAAGCTGGTCCGCTTGTTACGTACTCGTGGTTCTGGTCTCGCGACCCGGTCAAACCATAATTCCATTATTGCGGTTTTGCGCTTCCATGATTGCGGTTTTGGCGAACGATTTTTCAAAACAAATAAGAACAGTAGTTAGAAAAAAAGACTGGCGAACGCCTGTGTGTCACCCAGCCTTACACAAAACAGCTTTCGAACTTCTGTGCTTCAATTGGCTGGCTGTATTTGCAGCCGTTGGTAGGCGGGTCCTTCTTGCTAGGTTTTGAGTCATTGGTTCTTCAAGGTTTCAGAAACCCAATTCAAGGCTCTTATTAGTCGAATAAGAGGTCAATCACATCTAAACCAATCAAAGCACTCCTTTGGCTTTCTGTTCGCGGCTGTGTCTGTAGGGGAAGAATGGAAATGCAGGTGTTTTTTTTTTTCAGTGCCTCCTAGGGCGCACAGTGTGCGTACTAGGACGCAGAGACGTGCCCGCCCGCGGTACACCGAAGTGCAACAGGTTAAGTATCGGGGCGTTATTTACAAGTGAGGGGAGAATGGAGTGAGAGATTGACAGATGGATTGGAGCAGCATCTGCAGTGATGCGGACGTTGTACCGGTCTGTTGTAGCGAAGAGGGAGCTAAGCTCTATTGCAAAGCTGTCGATTTACCCGTCAATCTACGTTCCTACCCTCACCTATGGTCATGAGCTTTGGGTAATGACGGAAAGAACGAGATCGTGGATACAAGCAGCTGAAATGAGCTTCCTTTGTGGGATTGCTGGACTCACCCTTTGATATAGGGTGAGGAGCTCAGTCGTCCGGGAGAGGCTCAGAGTAGAACCGTTGCTCCTCCACATTGAAAGGAGCCAGTTGAGGTGGTATGGGCATCTGATTAGGATGCTTCCTGGACGCCTCCCACTTGAGGTGTTTTGGGCACGTCCCACTGGCAGGAGACCCCGGGGTAGACCCAGGACACTCTGGAGAGACTACGTCTCCCAGCTGGTCTTGGAATGCCTTGGTATCCTCTCTGAAGAGCTGGAGCAGGTGGCTGTGGAGAGAGAAGTCTAGGCTTCTTGGCTTGAATTGCTGCCTCCCTGACCTGGCCTTCCGGAAAAGCGGTAGGAGATAGATGGATGGATGGATGGTTCTTGTAAGTTTTTGTATTTTTTATTTTTCCCCTTAAAAGATTTCAATTTGTTTTTCAATTGGGTTGTACAGGTTATAGGTCACATTAATGGTGGTTTTTAAAAACCCACTGCACAAAAACAGATAAGAGCAGAGAGAAACAAACTTGCCCGTCTCTGAGGCTACAAAATCCCAGAAACAGGACCTGAACTGTGGACCGGTTCTCTGGGAATGCCTGTGAAAAAGCTTTATGGTGGCTTACTTTGAAAGTCATGGCTCTTTTAGTTCAGTCATTACAACAAGCCATTTACAGTCAACCTGCAGAAACATTTTTTGCCCAAACATGAATAAGTGCCTTGTGCAACAAAAAAAAAAAAGGCAGCTGAAATCTCCTTTAAACGCAGTGAAACACAGGAGGTGGAGGGCTGTTATATATGTGCATTTGTTCTGTGAGTCTGGAGCACATTCCAAGAGTCCTGCTGGGTTTTGTTCCCCCTAATCTACAACAGCGACACAGTGTAGCCCTGCAGAGTGAGTTCCGCTTAGTTAAACACAACTCACTCCTCTGATTTTCCATTTTAAGTAATATTGGTTCTTTTTGTTCTACAACAGGTTGTGGAATAATGTGATTTTGGATACAGTTTATTTTTAAATGTCTATAGTATGCTTCCCTATTTTGATAAGGAGTAAACATTCATCCATCAGGACTAAAAATCATCTTTAACATTAAATCTGTGATGTAATGTACCATCATAAATTCTAATAAACACAAAGCTACGCTGCATTTCAGACAGCTCATGTGCTGGATAGCTTTGAAGAGTTGTTATCCTGTATCTTAAGGAAGGGAAGCTTAATTATCATGTTTCCTCTGTGGTTTATCTGCAACGGAAAGCTTAAGCTACAGTCACAAATACCCTTACGAATGGCTGCGAACATTGTACGGACAATTTTTTGACCATTTCATACAGCCTTCTTAAGGCGGTTGTAGGAGAATCCAGCAAACATAGACTGTTCCTAAGTTCGTGGCCAAGTCGTTGGTCTTGTCCAAGATTTCTACGAACCCCCCACGAAAACCCCTCATCATAGGGCGGCTGTACAGATGCCATAGGAATAATGCAAGAACTATGCAAGATGTTGGCTGTAAGTATGCCTCAAGAGCACCTTAAGTTGTTGCACTTTTAGAATCTGTAAATAACTCAAAATCCCCTTTGGGAGACTTGTTCCTGGTTTTACCATGGCTGGTGACAATTATTATAATTTGTTATAGTTATACTCATACATAAGGTCCCTATTTAGTCACTCCAGGATTTTGCGATGTTGCGATCATGTCAATTCATGCAAAATCAGGCAATCAGCAGGACTATTGCGTGACCTTGCAACTTTGTCCAATCACCACAACTTTCCCGCAATTTTGGCCAATCCTCGTCAACTTCCACCAATTTCACCAATCAAATTTGTCCCTGAATGGCCCTCAAACGCTCAGTTTAACCAATCAAATGCGCTGCTGAACTGCGTTCACTTCCATCTTTACAGTGAGTATTATCTGAACACATGAGCGAAAACAGAGTGTGTGATTTAAAAAAAAACACTCACCCGCAAGGTTGCCAACGCTGTCTCTTCCTCCATCTCCCCCAGCCTGCCAGTGGGCATCTCACCATGCCTTCGTCCTGATCACATGTACGAAGTGCTGGTTTTGTGTTGAAAAACGTCTGCCTGCTCCAAAAGTACCCGGGAGCGCGTGTGAGGATTGACACCATAAAACCACAAACAAACAAGCAAATCTAACACTACAGCCAGTGTTGTAACATTTCATACATTTTAGAGGTAAAATCATTACTACATCTGGTCAATGAGCTTTAAAACTGTGAATCTCTGGTCTGGACATAGACAAATGACTCCCACCCCCACCATAAATGAAAGATGAGTGTCTGATGAGACAAGTGCGTGTGTGTCAAGACATGTAGGATAGGTAGGAGTTAGGCACGGAAAGAGAGAGAAAATTGTAATTTTTTTTTTTTTTTAGAAAAACACAGACTCCAATAGACAATACAAAGCAACAGAATACATTATTTATTTTTTCCTCTCCGCTCGGTACTGAGTGGTTGGGGACCGTAGGGAGTTTTCAAATGAAGGTGCTGCCAATAATTTCCACATCTCTACTCTTTAACATGCATTCAATGCAATTTAGCTGTTGTAATGGATATTGTGTTAAAGTCTGTATTGGCTGTTGCACAAAAGAGTTTTTCTCTATAGCAGAAGTTTCTGCTTTATTTACAAATTACTGTTTAATAGGAAATTTTTGACAATCCTGTGCTTTTCTGTATTGTTATGTATCAAGCTTTTGGGGCTGCGACAATCATAAAAACATCCTGTGAAGTCCTGGAGGGACTGTATTTACTTTATCTGCTCATACAAATTTTGCTATGAAAATAAACATGCCTTGCCTTACCTAACATCCTAAAACATTACACTAGGGAGCTGTAGTAGAGCTTCATTTAAACAAGATTGCCTCTTAAGTGTCCTAGTCATTAACTGAAGAATCATTTCCCACTTCCCTATAAGGTTAAATGCTTCAGTGGAATTTAGAATATTTCAGATATTGGAAAATATCTTGAAAAAAGATGTGGTGTGAAGAAGAATATGTGCTGCTGAAACTGTGGGACTATTCAGTGATCGAATAATGGAGGTAATTAGGTTCATCTCCACATCATAGATGTTGATAGCATCTTTTCCCATGGATGAAGGAAGTCATTTAAAAACAGGAGGAGAACACCCAGCATTTCCATTAAGATGTTGCTTGGCTGAGATAGCGAGGACAGTCATATGAGGCTTTGTGGTTGTAACGTTGCGAGCGGCCTAGGCATACCAGACCAGAAATGAAGGCTTCCAGACAATTTGCAATCAGCAATTTTCATTTATTCCAAAGTCTTCACAGGCAGTAACTTCAACAAAACACCCGACACCGACACGACTCTCAAGAACTTACTTTTATGAAACCAAATACCAACACCTGTTATATACTGTGTGATAATTAGGGTTAATTAGCACATACCATAACCCCAGGTAAAACAATAACATTTTCCATTTTCCACACATACCCAATAACATCTATAAAAATCATAAATAATTCCCCACCTATTTACAGAATAAATATAAATAATACAAAATAAATAACACACCATAAATACTACAATAAATAATTTAAACCCCTATTTACATATTAAATTACCCCTAAACTCACCATCACATGCTTCCTTCCTGCTGGTATCCTTTAAAAAGGCATTCAACCCCTAAAGAGTCTTTTGCCCGGACACTATCAGGAAGCATGTTGGCAAAGGTACGTGGTTTTAAACTTCAATTGTTTTACCCAGTTAATTAACCATAGCAATTATCTCACAAAAGGCATTCTAATTAGTCAAAAACACATCCTAAAATTATATGTGCATTTAACAATCATTCACAAATACTACACATATAATCACAGTTACAGGAAAACATGGCAGTGGCGACACTCCGTCGTCACAGTGGTCTACGGTGTGGCTCTTTACATGTGTGGGAACGAGCAGTGAGATTTCCTCTGTAAATAATGGGACACCCTGGGACTGACTCGCTTAAACTGGGGCAAAGTATGTGGCTCAGTGACCCAGTTATGGGCTGGTGCTGTTCAGAATGAATGTAAAGTGATGCAGTTTTGATTCTCAGCCAGCCAGCATTCCCATGTGGGTCCCACCATAGGTTTAAGGTGGGCTGTCTTATGGAACCCACATGGACTTTACCTGTGGTACAGGTAAGCAGCTGATCTGTTTACCCGCCATAAACCCATCTGGGCCCAAATGGCTTTAATATGGCTGAGCAGGTTTCAGCAACACTTGTGCCATAGGCAAAATTATGCAAAAAATTCATAAATTTTCACAGTTTTCCTCATAAATTTGTAAGAAAAAAGTGACAAATTAGTAGCAAATTTTAGAAAAAATTGAAAGTTTGAGAAAAAAGCTGCAAATTTACAAGAAAAAAATTGTAAAATTACTTGAAAAGAGTAACAAACTTTAAATTTAGTAAATTAGTAAATTTCTAGTAAATTTAGCAAATTTACTAGAAAAAAGTCACAAATTTATGAGGAAATTTTTAAAATTGCAAATTAACAAAAAAAAAGTAAATATGAGTAAAGAAACTGAAAATTTATGGAAAAAAAAAACAAATTTATGAAGAAAAGTTGTAAGTTTACAGTAAAAAAAAGTTCCTAATTTACCAGAAAAAATGTCACATATTTATGGGAAAAATTCACAAATTTACAAGAAAATGGCAAATTTACAAGTAAAAAATTAACAAATTTATGAGAAGAAGTTGCTAGATTAGTGTAAAAAAGTGGCAGATTTATGAGAAAGTTCCAGAATTACAAGAAAAGTTAGCAAATCTGCAAGAAAAAGGTGAGTTTTTCAAGAAAAACTAACAAATTTATGAGGAAAAAGTTGAACATTTACAAGAAAAAAATTACAGATTTATTAGAAAAAGTTGCAAGTTTACAGTAAAAAAAAGTTGAAAGCACTCATAGAGCACATACCTCCGCCAAAGCTCCTTCCGTCTCTCATGGATCACCTCCAAAATGTAATGGGTTTGTGTGTAGGCCTAGAGCCACTTCTGGTGAAAATTGCATTGTCTGTCTGTCCCTTAAATACTTTGAGGATCTCCTCAATCCCACTTACACACCTTCCACAGAGGAAGCAGAGCTGGAGGATGAGGGGGATGACTCGCCCATCACAGGGGCTGAGGTCACCGAAGTGGTTAAAAAACTTTGATAGCCAGACCCCGGGGTGGATGAGATTTGCCCTGAGTACCCCAAGGCCCTGGATGTTGTAGGGCTGTCATGGTTGATGCCACTGCAACACTGCATGGAGGTCGGGGACAGTACCTTTGGCATGGCAAACTAGGGAGGTGGTTCCTCTTTTTATAAGAAGGGGGACGGGGGTGTGTGTTCCAACTTTAGAGGGATCACATTTCTCAGCCTCCCTGGGAAGGTCTATGTCAGGGTACTGGAGAGGAGAGTCCGGCTGTTGGTTGAACCTCAAGATTCAGGAGGAGCAATGTAGTTTTTGTCCTGGCCGTGGCACATCGTACCAACTCTTTACCCTCTCGAGAATTCTCAAGGGTTTGTGGGAGTTTGTCCATCCATTCCACATGTGCTTTGTGGACTTGGAGAAGGCATTTGACCGCGTCCCTTGTGGTTTCTTGTGGGGGGTGCTCTGGGAGTATGGGGTATCGGGCTTGTTGTTACGAGCTATCCGGTCCCTATACGACCACTGCAGGAGTTTGGTTCGTATTGCCAGCACCCAGTCAAACTTGTTTTCCGTGAGAATTGGACTCTGCTAGGGCTGCCCTTTGTCACCGATCCTGTTCAGAATTTTTATGGACAGGATTTTTAGGCGCAGCCAAGGAATGGAGGGTGTCATATTTGGTGTCCACAGGATCTCACCTCTGTTATTTGCGGATGATGTCCTGTTGCCTTCATCGAGCAATGACCTACAGGTCTTACTGGGACGGTTTGCTGCTGAATGTAAAGCAGGTGGGATTAGAATCAGCACCTTCAAGTCCAAGTCCATGGTCCTTAGCCAGAAAAGGGTAGATTATCCTCTCCGGGTTGGGGACAAGCTCCTGCCCCAAGTGGAGGAGTTTAAGTATTTCGGAGTCTCATTCATGAGTGAGGGGAGAATGGAGTGAGAGATTGACAGACGGATCGGAGCAGCATCTGCAGTGATGCGGACGTTGTACCGGTCTGTTGTGGTGAAGAGGGAGTTAACCCTTTGAGTGTGAGAATTTGTATGCCCCTAGTGGCAGAGCGCGGCACTGCACCTACCTTCTCACTCTGACTTTGTCAAAAGTAAGTGAGAAATGGTTTTGTTTTTTTTTAAATGTACTGATTTCTTGTTCATATACTTTGAAGATAAGATGATGATGTACCTCTGTACAAAAAACGGTGTCAAAAGACTGAACTACTTTTTGTGTAAATACGTCCAATGTCCAGTTTTGACTGAGTTATGGAATTTAAAGAGGTACCATGACATTATGCATTATTAGATGCATAAATTTATTCCTATCTGAAAGTTTGGATCATATTTTACAGCTTTCTAATTGACAGTAAGCCATTATCTCTTTACCACTTTCAAGTTATAGCCTTGGAAATCTGAACTATTGTATTGACAAAAAATATTTACCACTCTTGACCACTAGGGGTTATGTTGCAGTTCTGCAACATACACACTCAGAGGGTTAAGCTCTAAGGCAAAGCTGTCGATTTACCAGTCAGTCACCGTGCTGGGCTGCACGGTGGCGCAGTGGTTAGCACTGTGGCAGCACAGTTTACCCTCGGCCGGGGGATCGCGGGGATCGTGAGATCGTGGGTTCGATCCCTGCCCCCGGCCAACAGTGATCTGTGTGGAGTTTGCATGTTCTCCCCGTGTTGCGTGGGTTTACTCCGGGATTTCTCCGGTTTCCTCCCACATGCCAAAAACATGCAGGTTAGGGATAAGGGGCACTTGCGCACGCAGCGACCGGCAGCTGGTGGCTTGTCACCAGACTGCAAAACAAATCTACCTACGGGTACCAAATAAGTAATAAAAAAAAGTTCCTCCCCTCACCTATGGCCATGAGCTTTGGGTAGTGACCAAAAGAACGAAATCACAGATACAAACGGCTGAAATGAGCTTTCTTTGTAGGATTGCTGGACTCACCCTCAAAGATAGGGTGAGGAGCTCAGTCATCCAGGAGAGGCTCAGAGTAGAACCGTTGCTCCTCCACATTGAAAGGAGCCAGTTGAGGTGGTATGGGCATCTGATCAGGATGCCTCCTGGACGCCTCCCACTTGAGGTGTTTCGGGCATGTCCCACTGGGAGGAGACCCCGGGGCAGACCCGGGACTCGCTGGAGAGACTATGTCTCCCAGCTGGTTTGGGAATGCTTTGGTATCCTTTCTGAAGAGCTGGAGCAGGTGGCTGGGGAGAGGGAAGTCTGGGCTTCTCTGCTTGAACTGCTGCCTCCGCGACCCAGACCTCCAGAAAACCGGTAGATGGATGGATTGAACTTTGGCCCCACCCCAGCACATCTAATGGACTGAAAAGTCAAATTGTTTTTATTATTCTCGTACTTACCTCATACTCAATCGGTAAGTTTGTATTTGTAACATTTATTAATAATTTTTAAGAAAGTATCACGATAATAAATTATTATGAGTAGGACGGTACAATATCACCACTACACAGTGTTGCTATACTATGATGCATCGTCTCCCCCATCCCTACAGTATACTAACTAGAATTCTTTATGACGTACCCACAAAGATGAATTAATTCACCTTTTTTGTTGTTTCAGGTCTCTGAAAAGTTCAGTGAGCTGAAGAAAAGAGGAAAAGGTCCTCATTCTCAGGACTTGGTCAAAGAGATTAGTTCATCAACAACTGATACCTCAAATATCCAGAACCGTCCACGCTGTGGTGTACCAGACTACCCTGCCCAGAGGGAGGTCCGTTATGGGGCTCAACACCGCCAAAGACGCTTCGTCCTATATGGAGGACGCTTGGACAAGACGGATCTCACGTACAGGTACATGATGATAAACACTGCCTTGTTAGAAAAAAGTCACCACCTAGATTTACCTAAGCTAGGGGTCGGCAACCTGTTCTACACAAAGAGACACTTTTTGTTTAAAAAAGTCTGCAAGGAGCCACAAATGTATCTGAGCCAAAAACTAGAATTACAACAACTACAATCTCACCTGACAACATCAGGGTTAAGAGTTTTTTTTAATAAATTTGCAGCTTTTTTTATACTATACCCTTTTCTCACAAAATTGGTACTTTTTCTGGTAAATTTTTGTTACTTTGCAAAAAGTTGGTTTTACTTGCAAAATTGTGTGGGTGTTTTCCTCTTTAAACTGTAATGATTTTTTCCCCAAATTTGTTATGCTTTTGGCATAAATGTGCTTTGCTTTTTCCCTTCAAATTTGGTACATTTTTCTTTTCAAATTTAATACCTTTACCCTGTGTCATGTGCGGGACTGATGCCTCAGTTCCGCCCATGATTCGTGGCTGTAGCCTTGTGATTATTTGTTAATTGGTCCTAGCTGGCAGGTTATTAGAACCTTGAATAGGGGCTCCTTGCCAGTTTACAGCCACACCCCTTTCTCTCCCTTTCTCTTTCTCCCTCTCTCTCTCTCTCCCTGTCAGGCATCCACCGAACTGTCTATTGTTGTTTTCTGTTGCCCATGCACATTTATTCATACATGCACATTTCTACATACTCATTCTGCCCACACACACACACACTCACTCACTCACTCACACACACACACACACACACACACACACACACACACACACACACACACACACACACAAAATCTCTCACTCATCCAGCAAGAGGGAGTGACTCTGGGAGCACCGGGTGTGGTGGTGATAGTCAGTAATCCTTCAGCCACTGTCAAGGTCGCTTCATGTTAACAACAGTTTTCGTTGATGTCCCGGAGCCAGTTGGCGTGTTTTCCCTTTGGACTTCTCCGGCGTTGTTTTCCCAGAGCCCTCTGAGCTCCGACGCCCATTATATATTATTATGTATGACTGCCCTTCTTGGTCCACTTCCCAGTTCCGCCCTGGAGGTGCGTGGGGTTTCTCCTCCTCCAGCCTACTGAGCTCGGCCACCCGTGACTGTTTGTTACAAGACTGTATTCTATGGACATTTTTGTGTGTCTTTCTTTTGCTAATAAAACACGTTTACTTCACTTACACTTTGGGCTTGTGTAAATTCATCTGTTCGTTGCACAATTATGCAGTGAGCATGACTATTCGCCGCCACCAAAACAAAGAGCCCAAGCAGTGAAGTAGCATGTGTTTTTCATTTTTTGTGTGTGTGTTTTTCCCTACCGGCTGCTGGAGTGATGGCGGATTACTGGAGCAAAGCAGAGCGGCTCGGACTGGCCCATCTGGAGGACATCTTCTCCGGGGTTCAGGGGCATTATTCCTTCGAGACAGTTCGCGCAGCTCAGGATACCGCTGTGGAGGTATTGGAGGAATGTCTGGACCTTCTATTTTTTTCAGAGTCGGTGGACAGCCTCTATTTTATCTTCTTGCTGCGAGGAGTCCAGGAGGGAGTCACCAGCATTGGAGCGGCCTCTGACACAGAAGAGGCGCTTGCGCTGGGCGAAGGCTTCCTCCTCCTTCAGCTCTAATGCTCCAGCCCCGCCCTCGTCTCTAGAGCTCGGGCCTGCTCAACCCCGGGGAGGTCTGGGGAAATGCAGCCAAGCCATCCTAGCTGATATTGACCGCCTTATGATGGAGGAACACCGACTCCAATCGGAAGACGGACCCGCTTCATCTATGAATGGTTGGGGAAGACACAGACTGGCTATGCTGGTGGAGATAGATCGCCGTTTGGAGGAGGAAAACTCGGTGGCTACCCCTCTCTCAAGCGCCGTTCAGGGAGGCTTCTTCACAGCTCACGGAGGAGTCCAGCCCCACCATAGCCAGTGCGAGGAACGATATCTCACCAGCTGCAGCAGGAGACACCATCTGCCAGGAGAACAGCCAAGTAAACTTTTCTTTGGTTCCTAAAATTATTGAAAATTCTTGCCTGATCCCTGGTAGAGAGTCTCTGGGAGTGCAGTCCCCAGAGATCTCTCCACCTGCTGCAGCCATTAACAGTTCACCAGCCCTCTCCCTGCTTCCTTCTGTTTCCTTTGTGTGCCCGCTGGTACCGGAGCCGAGCAGTCGGGACCAGGAGGAGCCAGAGGTCCAGGAGGATTGTTCCCTCGTAGCAACGGTGAGCCAGATCCCAGCCGCCACGCCGGAGGAGTCACCAGTGTGGGTCATGACAGCTGGGATTATAAGGACTGCAGAGACCATCATGCCTGCTGTGGAGGCCGCTGCAGCAGAGTCAGCACCCGAGCTGAACCTCCAGGAGGCCGAGCCTGTGGAAACATCACCCAGATCGTTGGACTCCTGGACGGCAGTGGAGCTTGCGCTAAGGCAAGTGTTCTCTTTTGTCTTTCTCCTTTCCTTCATAGAGCATTTTTGCCTAGCTTTAGGTGAGGAGTTACTGCACGGTGGCGCAGTGGTTAGCACTGCGGCAGCACAGTTTACCCTTGGCCGGGGGATTGTGGGGATCGTGGGTTCGATCCCAGCCCCCGACCAACAGTGATCTGTGTGGAGTTTGCATGTTCTCCCCGTGTTGCGTGGGTTTACTCCGGGATTTCTCCAGTTTCCTCCCACATGCCAAAAACATGCATGTTAGGTTAATTGGCTGTTCTAAATTGTCCCTAGATATTTGTTTCCTATAGGCCTTTAGAATAGAGGGTTAGTATTAATGAAAGCGCTTTGAGTGGTCTTTGTGACTAGAAAAGCGCTATATAAGTGCAGGTTAGTTAGTTAGTAGTTAGTAGTTAGTAGAGTGCCAGCTGCAGCCATACGCTACACCTGAGCTCACCTCGCTGGGCTCCACCGCTGCCGGCGACCCTGACCCTTCCTCCTCTGTCCAAGTCCTCTTTCAGGGTCGCTGGAGAGAGTCCATCATTGCCGGACAAGTCCGTGGATTCATGCTCGCGCTGGAGGTCACCGGGGTTCCTGCCGAGGTGGTTGTCAGGGGTACTCAGTTCCAGCCCAGGGTGCCCATGATCAATCACCTCCTAGCTCGGGTGCTCTTGCGGGTCAGCTGGCCCATGGTCAAGATGGTCATCTGGGCCCCACTGCGGGTACAGCAACGGCCCAGCCGGGCTCCTCCATGGTTGCAACCATGGCCCGGTTGGGGTCCTCCGTGGGTGCTACACTGGCCCAATCGGGGCTCACCGTGGGAACAGTGAGGCCCCAGGCTGGGGCCACCGCTGCGCCACGTTGTCCCAGGCCAGGGCCACTGCAGGTGCAGCCATTGCCCAACCTGGGTCCACCGTGGGTTTGGCTGAGCTCCTGTCCCAAGTTGGGACAACCGAGGGTGCGGCTGGCCAGTTCAAGGACACCTGGGTCTCCTTTTTCCTCCTGAGGGCCTCCTGGGTGTTCCTTCTTGTTCTACTGGGCTCTGCTGTCATCTACCTGGCCCTGCCACCAGTAGCTGCTGGGGGTCTCATTTCCTGGTCTGATCACCCACCTTTGAGCTTCCCGGTGGGTAGGCTGCCTCCTTGCGCACCCCTCCGGTCCTGATGGCTCAACAATGCAGGCAGTCCGCCTGAAGGACTTGATCTTTAGGTCAGGTGGACTATTTTCCCTCATAGGCCTCCTGATGCTGGGCTGTGGGCCGCCTGTGGGCCCTGGGACATTGGCCGGCCCCCTGAACTTGGGGACTTTTGGGTTTTGGGGAGGGCTTAGTTTTTGTTTGGGGTTGGGGGTGTTTTGCTTTTCTGTGTGGTATTTATTATATTATTTCTTGTGATTAATGCCCTCCTGGCCTGTTTCCCCCACCTCCCGCCCTGGTTAATTGTGATGGTGGGGTTTTTTTTGGGGGGGGGCATGTTTTTCTTTGTGTTGTTGATGGCATGGTAGGTGTCTGGCATACAGCCCTTGGGGTGGGGGCTCTGTCATGTGCGGGACTGATGTTTCAGCTCCGCCCAAGATTCATAGCTGTAGCCTACTGATTATTTGTTAATTGGTCCTAGCTGGCAGGTTATTAGAGCCCTGAATCGGGGCTCCTTGCCAGTCTACAGCCATGCCCCTTTCTCTCCCTTTCTCTCCCTTTCTCTTTCTCTCTCTCTCTCTCTCTCTCTCTCTCTCTCTCTCTCTCGTGCGCATGCGTGGGCGTTTGTGGGAGCAGGGGTGTGGAGTGGTGTCGAGTGAGTACTTTAAACTTTGTATTTTCTAACTTTTTCTCTATCTTGTGTGTTTGAGGTGTGTGTGTTTAATATAGTGGGTTGAGTGTGTGTGTGCTGGGGTGTGAGTGTTGGAGTGGGTGTGTTGGGGAACGGTAGCTTCTGCTGCCGGTTTTTCCCGGCCGGCATCATGCCGGTGATTGATGGTGGTGTGGAGTTTGAGCGCTTAACCCGGCGTCATGGTGTGAGAATCCTCCCGACAGTTCCCTGTTCTGTGGAGGAGGCCAGCCTCGCTGTAGGACAGGTGGTTGGGCATGGCAGCATAAAATCAGCATCGAGGATGAACAGCGCAATTGTGATCTTTCTGGATTCGACTGAAAAAGCTGATCAGGTGGTGGCACAGGGAGTGGTCCTAGGTGACACTTTTACTCCCGTTTTACCGCTGGCGAATCCGTCTAGGAGGATCACCATCTCAAACGCTCCTCCTTTCGTTAAAAATGATCAGCTGATTAGAGAGTTGTCCCGTTTTGGCCAGGTTGTGTCCCCTATCAGAATGGTCTCTCTGGGTAGTAAATCACCCCTGCTGAAGCATGTTGTATGTCATAGGAGGCAGTGTTTCATGGTGTTGAAAGACAGCTCTGCTGAACTGAACGCGTCTTTTAATTTCAGGATTGACGGCTTTAGCTACTTGGTGTTTGCAACATCTGAAACCATGAAGTGTTTTGCGTGTGGCGCAGAAGGCCATCTTATTAGGTCATGTCCTGAAAAGGCGAACACAAAGAGCACTGGCGGTAAGAAAGGTGACGCCGCTGTTTCTGGTGGTCCGGAGGGTAGCGCTAAATGTGGTGCGGCGGATGCCGCTGCGGCGCCCGCTTCTGTTGGGGTGGTCGCGGCCGCGACTGTGGCCGCGGCCGCGACTGTGGCCGCGGCCGCGGACACGGCCGCGTCCGCTTCTACTTCTGCGGGGGCGTCTGCGTCCGCGTCCGCGTCCGCTTGTGCTGGGGCGGCCGCGGCCGCCTCTGCTGGGGTGGCCGCGGCGGGCGCGGTAGTTGCCCCCCCAAACAGTGATGGTGGGGAATTTCTGTCTGGCGGCAGCTCTGATCATTGTGACGAGCCTGTCGCCCGGGGTAAACAGGTGGAGGGTGTAAGTAAAAGTGTAGTTAAACGAAGGAACGTGAATGAACAGACTTTGCAGGCGGGGGAGGAGCGGTTTGAGGCTGTAGCGGACACACAGAGCAAACACTGCATGACAAACGTTGCGTTTCATGAAGAAATGCAGGAATGTAGTTTTGTTGAAGAGGATCCTTTTAAAGCTGCACAAAAAAGGAAAAGTGCGGAAAACTTGCAGAGCTCTGCTAAATCTAGTAGGGTTGGGAATTTAGATTTACTGAATGAGAGCGCTTCTGACGAAAGTGGAGATGAGTCTGGACTGATGCAGACGCAGACGCAGGAGGAGCAAAGCTCCTATTGTTTTACTAAAATTAGGCAATTTCTCCAGGTGACTAAGGGGAGCAGAGCTGTGAAAGTGGAAAATTACTTTCCAGATCTGGAGTTATTCGTGGCATCAGCTCGCAAATTTATGAAACTGAATGATGGGAAAGAGACTTTCACTGATCAGGAAATTTATCGTTTAAAGAAACTGGTTGCTAAACTGAAATTGCAAATTACTAACAGTCATGTTGACTCTTAGTTTGTTTCTTCCCTTTTATGCTATGTGTGTGTTTTTTTACTGTACCCTATTTTTATCCTTTTTAATGCCCCACCTTAGAATTGGCACTCTCAATATTAATGGGGCCAGGGATGATGTAAAAAGGGCCTCTTTATACAAGCTTTTTAATTTAAAGAAACTTGACGTGCTGATGGTCCAGGAGACTCACAGCACTGTGGACGTTGAGAGCCATTGGAGAAAAGAGAGGGATGGCTGCATTTTTTTTAGCCACAAATCCAGTAGCAGTGGGGGGGTGGCTGTACTTTTCTCTAGGGGTTGTGTGCCTGTCTCTTATGAGGTAGAAGAGGTGGTGAGAGGTCATTTCCTCTTATTAAAGGTACAGTTTGAAAACGTGAACTTCGTTTTTATAAACGTGTATGTGCCAACACAGAGAGCAGAGAGGATCAGGGTCTTTGATGTGCTTTCGGATACGGTTAAGTCCTGTGATCCAAATAGTTTTTTATTTCTGGGGGGTGATTTTAACTGTACATTAAACCACAGACTAGACAGGAACCATCAGGAGCCTCACCCTGCTTCTGCCAATAGGCTGAGAGAACTGGTGAAAACACATGAAATGGCCGATGTGTGGAGATCACATCATGGGGACCAGAGGCAGTACACCTGGAGCCATGTCAAAGATAACCTTTTATCTATGGCTAGGTTAGACCGTTTTTATGGTTTTAAACATCAAATGAGTGTTTTTAAAAATAGTTGTATCTGTCCTGTTGGTTTCACTGATCACTGCCTGCTGTTTTGTTCTGTGTTTATTGAAAATGTAAAGTGTAAGAGTGCTTTTTGGCATTTTAACAATACACTTTTAAATGATGTGTTTTTTAAAGAGGTTTTTCATGATGTTTGGAAGTCACACAGGGAACAAAAACCCTCTTTTAGTTCTCTCCAATTGTGGTGGGATTTTGGTAAGGCCCAGATAAAACAACTCTGCCAACAGTACACTCAAAATGTCACTCGTAGCTTGACCCAATCCTTGAAAGTTCTGGAGACTGAGGTGGTAGAACTAGAGGAGTTGCTCAGTTCTACAGGAAAACAGGAGCACTTAGAGGCTCTCAAGTCAAGAAGGTCAGCCTTGGCTAGCTTGCTAGGGGTCACCGCACAGGGTGCTCTGGTCCGCTCACGCTACATGGATGTAGATCTGATGGACTCGCCCTCCCAGTACTTTTTTGGACTGGAGGGGAAAAATGGACAGAGAAAGCTCATTCACTCCTTGTTGGGCGATGACGGGAGAACAATCTCCACAGCAGCAGAGATCAGGAAACACGCTGCTAGCTTTTACAGTGAATTTAGAGCAGAGTGGAGGGAGGACACGTCACTGGGCCAGGTTTTCCTTGATGGTCTTCCAGTGCTCTCAGAGGACCTTGTTGCCGGCTTGGATGCTCCACTGTCTCTGTCTGAGCTGCATACGGCGCTAATGAGCCTCCAGAATGGAAAATCACCAGGCATAGATGGTCTCTCTGTGGACTTTTTTAAGGAATTCTGGCCCCTGCTTGGTCCAGACCTGCTGGAGGTTCTCCAAGATAGCTTGGAAAGGGGGACCCTACCCACGACCTGCAGGAGGGCCATCATCACACTGTTGCCGAAAAAGGGGGACCTCCAGAGCCTAAAGAACTGGAGGCCAGTCTCTCTGCTCTGCACAGACTACAAGATTCTCTCAAAAGCTCTGGCCCGAAGACTGAGAAAGGTGATGAGCGAGCTCATTCATGTAGACCAGACTTACTGTGTGCCTGGCAGGCTGATTAGTGACAACGTCACTTTAATTCGGGATATTTTGGAGGTCTCTGGTTCATTGGCGGTAGAAACTGGTTTGATTTCAATTGACCAGGAAAAGGCGTTTGATCGGGTTGAACACCAATATTTATGGACAGTTTTAATAGCTTTTGGGTTCAGCCCAGGCTTCATAGCCAGGATACGGGTCTTGTACAGTGACATTGAGAGTGTGCTGAAGATAAATGGGGGCCTGTCTGCCCCTTTAAAAGTCCAGAGGGGGGTTCGGCAGGGCTGCCCTCTCTCAGGGATGCTGTACTCCCTCGCCATAGAGCCTTTGCTTCACTGCCTGAGAAGGGATCTATCAGGAGTTACTTTTCCTGGCTGTGACACCACGTTCAAGCTGTCGGCCTATGCAGATGATGTAGTCATTCTGCTAAACAAGCAGAGTGACATTGACGTTCTGGTTAGGAGTGTCAATCTTTTTGGCCAACTTTCCTCTGCAAAGATAAACTGGGGAAAAAGCGAGGCTCTGATGGTGGGGGAGAAACTAGAAAATCAGCTTACGCTGCCGGGTGGGTTGATTTGGAAAAAAGGAGGTTTTAAGTATCTTGGTGTCTTTATTGGAAATCAGCAGTTTGAGCAAAAAAATTGGGATGGGGTCATAGAGAAGATTAACGGGAGACTAAACAAGTGGAAGTGGCTAATGCCAAGAATATCTTTTAGAGGAAGAGTGCTCATTTTAAATAATCTTGTTTCCTCATCCCTGTGGCACCGCCTCATGTGCATGGACCCCCCTGCTGGTTTGTTGTCCAAAATTCAGTCTGTTTTGGTGGACTTTTTTTGGGGGGGTGGACTCCACTGGGTTCCTCAAGCCCTGTTATTTCTTCCCAAAGAGGAGGGGGGGCAAGGAGTGATTCATTTAGCTAGTAGAGGTGCTGCTTTTAGACTGACTTTCATACAGAGACTGCTGACGGGCCCCCAGGACCTGGTATGGAGGCCTTTGGCCTGTGTTATTTTACAGAGAGTCCTTGGGCTTGGGCTAGACCTCCCTGTGTTTTTAATGGATTTTAAGAACTCTAATGCACTGTCTTTACCCAGTTTTTACCGCAGTCTCTTTTCAGTGTGGACTGTTTTTAAAAAACAAAGAGGGCCATGCGATTCCCTCTACTGGTTGTTGAGGGAGCCGCTGGTTTTTGGTGGTCGCCTTGGTGTCCTGCCGGGAGTTGGAAGGACCTTCCTTGATAGGCTGTGTTCCAGGAACGTTCTCACTCTGAAGCAAGTGGTGGAACTGGCTGGTCCTGGCCTCAACAACGCCTCAGCTTTAGCAGCTCATCTTGGTGTCAGGTCGAATCGTTTCATCGATGGTCTTCTTGCACACTGGAAACAGGAGCTTCATGGACTTGAGCACTCCCTACTCTTGGACTTTAGCAATGGCACGCTGCAGCCAGAAAGCACTGACCCCTTTCCCTCTCTCACGCTCTATATGGACTTTGACGTCGCTCCTTGCTCCTTACTGGCATTCTGTGCTCCCACTGGTGTGGACTTTGGAGGAGCCAGTGGTAAAGCACTCTACAGACTGGTGGTGATGGCACTCAACAAGGACCGATTGAACACCTGTGTGGACACTCCTTGGAGAGCCTATTTTAAACTAGGAAAAGGGCATCGGCCTGCCTGGAGGGCTCTTTACAAAGCCCCTCTCCCTAAGAGGCATGGAGACTTACAGTGGAGGGTCCTGCATGGTATTATAGCTGTCAATGCTTTTGTTTCTGTGATTAACAGCAGTGTCAGTGATCAGTGTGTTTTTTGTTCCTCTAGGGAGACTGTTTTTCATTGTTTTATTGAATGTCAGCGCCTGAGTGGCCTCTTTGAACTTCTCACAAAACTTTTTCATATTTTTAAGGAAGTTTTCTCTAAGCAGGTTTTCATTTGTGGTTTTATGTACAATCGTCGTTTTAAGCAGAAGTGTCAACTACTGAACTTTGTTTTAGGGCAGGCAAAGTTGGCTATCTATGTAAGCCGGAGAAGAAAACTTGAAAATGTTGAGAATGATGTTGATGTCAAAATTTTATTTGTGAGGCTACTTAAAGCCAGAATCAGGCTGGACTTTCAGTTTTTTATGGGGAATGGGGATGTGGAAGGTTTCAGGACCCTCTGGTCCCTGGAGAATGTTCTCTGTTCAGTTCATGATGGACAGCTTTTTTTGGGGCGTTTTTTGGGGGATTAATTTTCTGTGTAACATAGCATGATATAGAAATTGTATTGACTGATGGACAAGTGTGTTTATTAAAGATCTTTTAAAAATCAAAATCTCTCTCTCTCTCTCTCTCTCTCTCTCTCTCTCGCTCCCTGTCGGGCATCCACCGAGCTGTCTATTGTTGTTTTCTGTCGTCCATGCACATTTATTCATACATGCACATTTCTACATACTCATTCTGCACACACACACACACACACACTCACACACACACACACACACACACACAATCTCTCACTCATCCAGCAAGAGCCGCCGCACACCTGCTTCCAGTTGTCACTCATTAGTGCAGACTATTTAAATTAAATTAAATTAAATCACCCTTTATTGTCATTCAACTGTACAACCAATCATGTACAGTAGAACGAGATTGTGTTTTACCTATCTACTGTGTTAATCCCACACACCCCAAGTGTAGAATCAGAGGGCCGCTGCCATGCAAGTCGCCGCCACAAATTTCCCTCCTCTATTCCATTATTGCTGAGCACCAAGCTGGACGGCAGGAATTTCCACTTTTATATGGTCTTCGGCATGACCCAGCCGGGATTTGAACCCCTGCCTCCCGGGTGTGGGGCGGATGCTCTACCAACTGAGCCACCACTCCGGTTATTTATGGGTGACGCTGGGAGTACCGGGTGTGGTGGCGATAGTCAATAATCCTTCAGCCATTGCCAAGGTTGCTTCATGTTAACAACAGTTTTCGTTGATGTCCTGGAGCCAGTTGGCGTGTTTTCCCTTTGGACTTCTCTGGCGTTGTTTTCCCAGAGCCCGCTGGGCTCCGAAGCCCAACGTAAGTCTTCCTCAATATTATTATGACTGCCCTTCTTGGTCCACTGCCCAATTCCGCCCTGGGAGTGTGTGGGGTTTCTCCTCCTCCAGCCTACTGAGCTCGGCCACCCGTGACTGTTTGTTACAAGACTGTATTCTATGGACATTTTTGTGTGTCTTTCTTTTGTTAATAAAACACGTTTACTTCACTTGCACTTTGGGCTCGTGTAAATTCATCTGTTCACCGCACAATTACGCAGCGAATATAACACCCTGGTCCTCAGGATGATGCCTCGGTGCCTACGTCTCTTTTATTTTATGTCTTGTTTATTTTATACTGTATTTGTGTGAGAGAAGTAGGGAGTGTTGCATGTGCCTGTGTGTGGGGGGGTGTATTGTGTAAATACAGCATATATGTATTTAAATTTGTCTACTGTTTTTATCTATGTAAAGCACTTTGTGCAGCATCTAATGTTTGAAAAGTGCTATACAATATATAAAGTTTGATTGATTGATGTAAAATTGAAGACTTTTCACATATAAATTTGTGACATTTTTCCAATAAAGGTATGAGCTTTTTTCATAAATTTTGATATTTTTTGGCATAATCTTCTGCTTTTCTATTAAGTTTGTCTTATCTGATTGTTACTGTAATGTAGTAATGTGGTCTGCCACTAGGGGTACTGTTGAGTGTTGTATGCAGATTAAGCAGAGAGTAAAAACGGTTGTTGTTGACGTTACTGAAGACCTCGCTGTCCTGTCTGTTTATTCCACTTGCTCTCCTTAAAAACACACTAAAATACATTACAGTTACCTTATTCAAGTAAAAATGTTATCTTTTTCATATAAATTTGCAACAGCTTTTTTTTAAAAATAAAATTGTAGCTTTTTTGCGTAAAATTTGTCATGGTCTAGTTAGGGATACCAACCCAAATGCAGAGCGTGGTTCACCAGGGAAACAACAAACATGGGAGAACATTTTAAATAGTTTATTGATTATGCTAAGGTGAATAAACCCACTGCGAAGAGCACACAGCCTGCGGGGAAACAAAAGAGGAAATGATTAATGAAGGAATGATTTTGGAAGAAGAATAGAGTTTGGAGGAAGAAGAGAGGCTTATTACTAAGAGCTGAGGGCCCGGGTGTGATGACCCAGCGTGCAGTGGGTGGTGAGATGAAGGGAGATGATCCAGTTCGGCAGTTAGGTGGAATGGGAGGTGTCCGGATGAGATGATCAGAGGAACAGGTGAGCGTGCGCAGCCCCAGAGTAACTAACCACCACTGAGACGGCAGCAACCTGGAGGAGATGAAGGAGAAGGTTCACGAGCTGGTTGAGGTCAAAAATACAATCAAATAGGCTTGATGAGATGGCAGCAATACCCAACGGTCCACCGAAGAAGCAGTGACAGATTGACGCTCTTTAAGTTGGCAGATGAGGCAGCAACAGGTGTGCACAATCAACTCCGGGAGCTGAGAGGAAGGCAAGGAGAGAAACACACAGAGGGAAGGGGAGCACGCCCACCTGATCATCACAGATTTGTGACTTTTTTCTTGCAAATTTGTTTTTTTTTTCCCCTCATAAAACTGCAGCATTTTCCTTAAATTTCAAGAATGTTTTTTCAGCTATTCTCATAAATTATATTTTTCTTTGTAAACTTATTTGCTTTCATTGTCAGGAGCCATGTCCCCGCCTTATGTTATAGTTTATATTTCTTGTCACCAGGACATGGTCTCCAGCCCACATCCTCACTTTAAGTTCATTTTCTGGGATTTTCTGTATTTATGATTTATTATCATAGTCTTGGCTCTGTCCTTAGTTTATCTCTGCTTTAGGTTTCATTGTCTTGCCCTTTAGTATTAGTACTTTAGCTTCTATGTTGTGTATCCTGGGTTGTCATTATTATTCAGTCTGGGCAGCATGGTGGTGCAGTGGTTAGCACTGTTGCCTTACAGCTAGTGACAGATAGGACTGCACATGATCAGTATTGCAATGACAGACAGCAGCAGATATGGCATTTGTGCAAATGGTTGCAGTAAACTGCAGAGACATACAGCAGCAAATGTATTACTGTTGGTGTGCCAGTCAGTGTATTACTGTTGGTGTGCCAGTCTTTCTGTGCCAACAGCTGAGGTAGTTATTGTGTGGGTGAGTATGTTACAGTCTGGATGGGGGGGGTGGGAGGGTGGACAGAGTTGAGGGTCCTGTGGGCCCGGAGGCGCTGGTACCTTTTCTCCGAGGGCAGGGGAAAAGCTGAAGAGAAAGTGTGAAGGGTGGGAGGAGTCACCTGCAATGTTGATGGCTCTGCGGGTGAGATAGATGTCTGGGGGAGGGGAGCAGAGGGGCACCAAGGATCTTGTTGGCTGCTTTCACTGTGTGTTGTAGTGTCTTCCGGCAGGAGGTGGCGCAGCTTCCATATCGCACTGTGATGCAGCTAGTGAGGATGCTCTCAATCGTGCCCCTGTAGAATGAGCACATGATGGGGGGTGGGACTTGTGCTCTCCTCAGTTTGTGGAGGAAATGGAGGGGAGTTTGAGCCTTCTTGGCCAGTAATGTGATGTTGTTGGACCAGGAGAGGTCCTCAGAGATGTGCACCCCCAGGAACTTGGTGCTACTCACCCTCTCCACAGCTGCACCATTGATGATCAGAGGGGGGTGTTGTGTGTGTCCCCTCCTGAAGTCGACCTTAATTTCCTTGGTTTTTCCCACGTTCAGGAAGAGGTTATTGTCTTTACACCACTGGACCAGTTGGCTCACCTCATTTCTGTAGTTGGGCTCCTCATTGTTGGTGATGAGGCCCACCATTGTCGTGTTATCCACAAATTTGATGATGTTGTTGGTGTTGTAGGCTGGTACACAATCGCGGGTCAGCAGGGTGAAGAGCAGTGGGCTGAGCACGCACCCTTGTGTGGCCCCTGTGCTCAGTGTGATGGTCTTGGAGGTGTTGCTGCCAATCTGCACATTCTGTGGCCTCCCTGTGAGAAAGTCCAGCACCCAGTTACAGTGAGAGGTTTTGAGTCCAAAGTGTCTGAGTTTTTGTATTAGTTGCTGGGGGATGATTGTGTTGAATGCTGAACTGAAGTCCAAGAACAGCATTCGCACATAGGAGTTCTTTGAGTCCTGGTGGGTGAGGGCTGGATGGAGAGCAGCAGCGATTGCATCTTCTGTGGATCTGTTTGACCTATATGCAAACTGAGATGGGTTGTGGGAGGGAGGCAGGATGGACTTGATGTTCTGCATGACCAGCCGCTCAAAGCACTTTATTATGATGGGGGTCAGTGCTACGGGCTAGTAATCATTGTATCTGGATGGGACAGGCTTCTTTGGGACTGGTATTATGGTGGCAGTTTTGAAACGTGGGGATAACAGCTTGAGTCAGAGAGATGTTGAAGATGTCGGCCAGGACATTTTTGAGCTCCTCTGCACAGTCCTTCAGGACGCGGCCCAGTATGTTGTCTGGTCCAGCTGCCTTGTGTGGCTTGATCCTGCAGAGGGTCCTCTTCATGCTAGCCAGATCCAGACTTCTGGCCTGCTCATCTGGAGGAGGAGTGGTCTTCTGTGCTGATGTGCTGTTTTGTGCTTCAGAGCAGCCAAAGAAGTCATTTAGGTTGTTGAGCAGTGTGGTGTCACTCACACAAGTCTGAGGTGGAGGTTTGTAGTTGGTGAGGGTCTGTATGCCATGCCAGAGGGAACGTGCATCTCTGGTGTTGCTGAAGTGGCCGGATATTTTCTTGCTGTACTGTCGTTTTGCCTCCTTGATACCACGGGACAGGTTGGCCCTAGCTGTTGTTAGTCCTGCAGTGTTGCCAGCCCTGAAGGCTGTGTCCCAAGCCCTCAGGAGCCTGTGGACCTCTGCTGTCATCCATGGCTTTTGGTTGGCATGAACAGTGATGGTTTTGCAGTGAGTGACATCATCAGTGCATTTAGCTACAGTATGTATGCTACAACAACCTCAGTGTACTTCTCTAGGTTTGTGTGTCCATTGGGAGTGGCTGCGTGCTTGAAAGTGTCCCAGTCTGTAGTGCTGAAGCAGTCTTTCAGAGGATCAGGTCCCATTAAATTGTGGGTGCTCCACCAGGCTTCTGCACAATAAAGTTAGAGAGAAAGATTAGATAAAACACGGTTACAGAACATATGATTAAACACATGACTGAAATAAAAATAGACCACGATTCTGGAAATATACACAGGTATGGTAGTGACTTCACAGACGGAACTACAGTATGTACATGTCATGATTTGCCCCTCAGGGCAGAGAGAGACAGACCCATGCGCCAGCTGCAGTTTGTGGAATTTTATTACACAAAAAACAAAAAGTGCATGAACACAAAAAGTGCACGAACACAAAATTCCAAACAGGTGACAAGGAAAACTTACAGATCAAGTAGCAGATAAACTCACCAGAACAGGGATGGGGTTGTGGCGAGGAGAAGGGATTGTTAAGACTGGTGCAGTGAGAAAACAACCTGACAGTCTTTAAATAGCTGGGGAACAAGATGAAACAATGGGTGGCAGGTGCAGGCTACATGAGTGGGCAGGGGACCTAATTAGACAACCACTCACAGCTGAGGTGACTAGGGAACAGAGAGTGGGATGATGACAGGGTGGGAGTGTCTGGAAGAGGAGGTAAGGCACTCATGTCATATAGAAACAAAATATAAATCCAAAACTACAGAAACTGACAAAATAATAATAATAGAGACATAAATAACAAACAGAACAATAAACCACCAAGGAGACATCAAAACTCAATACAAAGAAAAATAACACAACACTGGAAAAATACAGAAAATATTCAGAAATAGATTAAGAACCTTAGCCCAGTGATACACCGCGCTGGTTTCACGGATGGGTCAATATACGTGAAAGTGTGGGGTGCAAAGACAGGTGTGTTATTGTGATCATTAAAAAGGTGGGGCCTCTGACTGTTTGCAGTTTGGATGGCCCAGGGAAAGAAACTGTTTGTCAGTCTGGAGGTGTGGGACCTGATTGATCTGAACCATCGTCCAGAGGGAAGCAGGTCAAATAGGTGGTGGGCGGGTTGTGAGGCATCTCCTGTGATGGCCTTGATCCTTCTGAGACAGGAGGATCTGGAGATGTCCTCCAGAGAGGGCAGAGGGCCGCCAATGATTTTTGGGTGGTGTTGATTACCCTCTGCACAGCGTTCCTGTTCTCAGCCGTGGAGCTGGCGTACCACACACCGAGACAGTAGGTGTTAGAATAATTCTGAGTTTAAATTATTCAAAGTCAAAGATCAGGCGAAAAATTGGATTTATGTACATTTATTTACCCCGATGGCCATTTGGGGGAGAGATTACAAAGCATGGTCTTCCACACACACTTAGAATCTCTAAAGAATACATTCTTTAAGTCTGATATACAGTGGGGCAAAAAAGTATTTAGTCAGCCACCAATTGTGCAAGTTCTCCCACTTAAAAGATGAGAGCGGTCTCCAATTTTCATCATATACCTCAACTATGAGAGACAAAATGAGGAAAAAAAAATCCAGAAAATCACATTGTCTGATTTTTAAAGAATTTATTTGCAAATTATGGTGGAAAATAAGTATTTGGTCACCTACAAACAAGCAAGATTTCTGGCTCTCACAGACCTGTAACTTCTTCTTTAAGAGGCTCCTCTGTCCTCCACTCGTTACCTGTATTAATGGCACCGGTTTCAACTCGTTATCAGTATAAAAGACACCTGTCCACAACCTCAAACAGTCAGACTCCAAACTCCACTATGGCCAAACACCAAAGAGCTGTCAAAGGACACCAGAAACAAAATTGTAGACCTGCACCAGGCTGGGAAGACTGAATCTGCAATGGGTAAGCAGCTTGGTGTGAAGAAATCAGCTGTGGGAGCAATTATTAGAAAATGGAAGACATACAAGACCACTGATAATCTCCCTCATTCTGGGGCTCCACGCAAGATCTCACCCCGTGGGGTCAAAATGATCACGAGAACAGTGAGCAAAAATCCCAGAACCACATGGGGGGACCTACTGAATGGCCTGCAGAGAGCTGGGACAAAAGTAACAAAGGATACCATCAGTAACACACTACGCTGCCAGGGACTCAAATCCTGCAGTGCCAGACGTGTCCCCCTGCTTAAGCCAGTACATGTCCAGGCCCATCTGAAGTTTGCTAGAGAGCATTTGGATGATCCAGAAGAAGATTGGGAGAATGTCATATGGTCAGATGAAACCAAAATAGAACTTAAGTTATCCGAAATGGGTGATGGCTGAAGCTGCAGCTTATGTTGCCCACCCATATTCCATCCAAGAATTCAAAAGAAAAACAAACAAGAGCGATTACAATTCGGAACAAAGCTAAGACAAAATGTGACAAAAAAAACTAAGCAACAACACAACACAGACTGGATATGACAATCCTTATGTGATTTTACATGTCATCTTGGATATATGTTTGGAGTATTTCTTCCTTTAGTTTTTGTTTAAATTGTCCAAGCGCTGTACATGATTTTAAATCAGGTCCAAAATCGTTCCATAATCTGACTCCTTGCACTTCACACAGTGTTGCTTGGTGGTAGTTCTCACTGAAGGTTTTTGAAATATACATGTTCCTCTGAAATGATATTGTTTCTCCCTTATTTGGAACAGCTTTTTTGTTTGTTTTGTTTAGTTTTTTTTTTTTAAAAGGACATTGACATGGTGTGTCAAAAGAACTATTCTTGCCACGTGTGTGGATATGGATTATCATAGTCTCTTAATTTTCTTAATCAGTGTTCATCTATATTTATTTAAGTCAGTAAGATCTCTGATTATTATACTCTTTGCTTCCTCAGGTGTTCCATTTAGTTTGATCCAAACTCTACAAATTCTTGTCCATGTTGCCTGTATCTTATTGTCTTTTCAGCATCCGTGCTTGCCGTGCTATTTCAGCATTAGTTTTTGTTAGATGTTCATTTAGGTAAACTTCTGTTCCCCGTAGCTTTCTGGCCTGCCTCAGTATGTCATTCTTTACCCTTCTGTTCACAAAACGCATCACAATTGATTTATTTGTTTTATTATTCTTTCTGGGTAAAGATGACAGGCTGAAATTGCATTTGCTTTGACCTTTATATTTCTGCTATCAAGGAACTGAAGCACCTGGTTTTCCAGGGAGACTGATTTGCCCAGGGGAGCCTCCTCACCTCTCATTCCTGTTGTAGCATGAGCACATGATTGATATTTAATGTCTAGTCCACTTATAATTAGATCATCCATACGAGAATATTGTTCAAGATCCTCGATGTGTCGCTCCAAGTCTGCAATTTTTTTGTCTTTTTCCTTAATTGTTAATTTTAATTCTTGGTCTTCTTCCATTAGCCCTAATATTTTAGCCTGTTGACTAACCACTTTGGACAGTTTTTTGATCTCTTTCATTTCCTCCTTCTTTGGTGGCATTTTTACTGACCTGTGGATAGTAAAACAATCTCTGCTGGTGTCGCCAGTATCCGATCCGACCGATCTCGAATCCAGCTGGGCCTCAGCTAGCCCCCTCCGCTGCTAGTCCCGCTGCTTACCGCCGCCGTAACCGAGCTCCTGTCCAGCTGGGGTACCGGCAGCTCCTCCACCGAGTCCCGCCGCCGCTGTAGCTGAGCTCCGACCCTGCTCCTGTCCAGCTGGGGTCCCGGTAGATCCTCCGCTGAGCCCCGCCACCTACCGCCGTCTGCCTCAGGAGTTCCTCCGCCGCGCCCCACCGCTGCAACTGGGCTCCGACTCCAGCTCTTATCCGGCTGGGCCCCGGTGGTCCTCCACTGGTCCCCGTCTCCCACCACCGCTGCACTTGAGCTCCGATCCGGCTCCCGTCCAACTGCTGCCTCGGCTAGTTCCTCCGGCGAGCCCCTATCACCGGGGACAGAGTCGCTTCTCCGTGTCGGTGCTAGGTGCTACGACTAGCTATGGCGTTAGCTATATTGATAGCGTTAGCCTAACAAACGCATCAGGTAAAGCGTAGCAGTGAACCACGAAAAGAAACGCCAATCAGTTCACTCATGAATGAGAGCAGTCCCAAAAGTCCAATTCTCACAGCGAGCGCAAAACAACTCTTAAAAACAGAGATCGAGTCTGACCCCCGAAATAATAATACATTATTAGTGACAATAATAATGTGGATAATATGGAATTTTTCTATCAGTAGGTGAGCACGCTCTCCACTGAGCAGTGGTAGAAGGCCAGCAGCAGCTTCTGGTCCAGGTTGTTCTTCCTCAGGACACGTAGGAAGTGCAGCCAAGGAATTGCTTGGGGGGAGTAGCAAACTTGATGATTGCTAGACCGAGTTTGCACTCTCACCCCCAGGTACAGAGACTTGTGCTTCCTGTGCTTCCTCCATTACCAGCTAACTCCTCCTTGCCAGAGCCAGCTTTTTGGCTTCCAATTCTCTCCGGTAGAGCGCAGAGAGTTCATTGGCAGCAAGCTGGCATTTGGGGGCCCCGGGTGGAAGGATGATTCATGGAGGCGCCACTCCTCTCGTCGCTCCGCTCCTTCACCCACAGCTCCCAGCCAGACAATCTCCAGAGTCACCCAGAGTCAGTTGTCTAGACCATCAGCAGCAGCAAAGTGGGAACTCAGGCAAGTACCATTTCATTTTTTAACACCATTAAATGACAGGTCTTGCCATGTTCCCAGTGGGAGGGCTCGGTGGCAGCCGTTTGCACTACTGGACTCTCGCCACCTGCTACTGCCATTCTCTCTGCTGCCGCCTCCATCCATCCACCCTCACCTGCATCTCCCCTCTCTCCTCTGTTTTTTCCGGAATGTTTACCCATACTGGGAGGGAACTGGCTTGTCTGGAAAGAGCCTGCCACTCCAGAAGCTCCACCAGCTGCAGCTGTCTTCAGGAGTGGGTTCCAAGCAGCTTTAGCCTCCAGATCTGGATATACACCAGTGACTGTTTCTGTGTCTGAAATCCAGGAGGATCACCCAGTAGCAGTTCCACATCGCTCCTCAGCATCAGTACCAGCTCCATGTGACTCCCCAGCTCCAGTACTTGCTCCACATCACTCTGTGTCTCCAGTCCCAGCTCCACGTCACTCTGTGCCCCCAGTGCTGGCTCCACATCACCTGGTGGCTCTGGTACCAGCACCACATCACTTCCTAGCTCCAGAACTTGCCCCGGCAGTAGAGCCCCCAGGGTCCTCGTCGGTAGTGGAGCAAGAGCTATGGCAAGTCCTCTTCTTTGTATTTTTAAACATCAGTTTTAAAGAGATCTTGTCTAGCTCTTTGTGGGGAGACCCGGTTGCAGCTACCATCTGCTCCTGGGCTCTTCCCACCAAGCTCCACTGCCGCCAGTTGTAGTGACCCGGTGTGTGTCTCTTCCTCCCCGTCCGAGGTGGCTGTGTCAGAGATGGATCCCCAAGCGGCTGGCCTCAAGGTCTTCCAGCTTGAGTCGCCTGAGCTCATCTTTGATCATTGCGCATAATCTGGGTTCACCACTGATCAGCCTCCTCCGTATATCCCAGAGGCTATGGGGCCTCCACCCATCGTTCCAGAGGCCGGTAGGCCTCCACCTGTTGTTCCAGAGGCCCGGGGGCCTCCACCATTTGTTAATGAGTTTGGCACACCTCAGCATCTGCCCAGCATGCTCTGTATCCTGTCTTGGGGGCCAGTGGACTCAGGTAGACCCCCTGACCCCCTGAAAAAAAAAAAAAAAAAAAAAAGATGGCGGCGCACACGGACGCAGCGGCCCCACTTGGCATCAGCGAGTGTGAGAGTTTTGAGTGTTTTGATCTTCCCAGACGTACATTCTGTAAAACTTACAACCGTGAGACCTTATTAAACATCAAGGTACTGCACGCTGCAAGAATCGCAGTGATCGGTTGTGATTTGGACATTCTACGCCAGCATGGAATTTTGGCGGAGTCCCCGCTGGAAGCTACCCGGGAGAGGAGGAAGCGCAGATGGTGTGAACGCAAGAAAAAGCGAGGAAAAAGGGTCGGGATCCATGCTAGGCTAAAGGCTAACCCCTCCAGACCAGCGGTACCGTCGCTTCTTCTCTCTAACGTCCGCGCCCTCGAAAACAAGGTGGGACGAACTGCGTCTGCTGAGAGAAACCCGGAGAGAGTGGAGGGACTGCTGTGTGTTTGTTTTCACCGAGACATGGCTCCACGGCAACATTCCTGACGAGGCCATTCAACTGGAAGATATGGCGATGTTCCATGCCGACAGGGAAACTGCGAGCTCCGGTAAGAGCCAAGGGGGTGGGCTATGCATCTATGTTAACAAGAACTGGTGCGTTAATGCCACGTTAGTGTCTAAACACTGCTCTCCGTTGGCGGAGTTCCTTATTGTTAATTGTCGGCCATTTTATCTGCCAAGGGAATTCAGCAACGTGTTTGTAGTTGGTGTTTACATAGCGCCGAGTGCTAACGCTAAAGCTAATGCTAAGAGGGCACTCGGGTACTGCACAATGCGATCAGTGAAATCCAAACTTCACATCCGGACAGTTTTTGTGGTGGTTGCGGGGGATTTTAACCACACCAGCCTAAAGACTGTGCTCCCCAAGTTTAAACAATGTGTAGACTTTAAGACCAGAGGAGAGAATATGTTGGACTTAGTGTACTCAAACACAGATGCATATAAAGCGATACCCCGCCCCCATCTCGGCCGTTCTGATCACATGTCCGTGATGCTGCTGCCTGCCTACAAACCTTTATTGAAACGCAGCAGGCCAGCAGTGAAACAAATCAGGATTTAGCCAGAGAGTGCAACCTCTGCACTGAAAGACTGTTTTCTGCACACAGCCTCCCAGGAAGACAAGACAGATGTGGAGGAGTATGCTGATACGGTCACCAGCTACATCGCGAAGTGCACAGAGGATGTCACTACAGTGAAGACCATCACTATGTGGGGTAACCATAAGCCCTGGATGACTGCAGAGGTGCGCTCGCTGCTTACAGCCAGAGATGCAGCCTTCAGAGCGAAGGACAGGATTGCCCTCCGCTCAGCCAGGTCTGCGCTTTCAAAGGGAATTAAGGCGGCAAAGCGCGCCTATGCGGAGAAAATCCAGAGACACCTCTGTGACACTAGGAACACCAAGCAGATGTGGCAGGGAGTTCGGACACTGACAGGCTTTAAGTCTAGGCAGGGGGTCGATGATGACAATGCTTCGCTTCCAGACAGGCTTAACGACTTCTTTGCACGTTTTGAAGCATCAAACTCAACAATCAGAGGGAGGGCCGGCCCACCCCCACCATCGGTCGGACCAGCTTTTACCATCAACACAGCGGACACACGGAGGACCCTATCCAGAGTCAACCCACGCAAAGCTGCAGGTCCAGATAACATTCCGGGACGTGTGCTCCGAGACTGCGCGAGCGAGTTGGTGGATGTCCTGACTGACATTTATAACATCTCCCTGAGTCAGGCCATCATTCCCAGATGCTTCAAGACCTCTATCATTGTACCGGTGGCAAAGAAACCAGTGGTGTCCTGTTTGAATGACTATCGTCCTGTTGCACTGACACCAATTGTGATGAAGTGTTTTGAACGGCTTGTCAAACCACACATTACAGCCTGCCTCCCTGCATCACACGACCCGCTCCAGTTTGCATATCGTTCAAACCGCTCCATGGAGGATGCTATAGTCACCACCCTACACTCTGTCATCACCCACCTGGACCAGAAAGACACCTACGCCAGACTCCTGTACATTGATTTCAGTTCAGCATTCAACACCATTATTCCCCAGAGACTGATGGAGAAATTACTCCTTCTCGGTCTGAACACCGCCACATGTCTCTGGATCCTGGATTTCCTGACTGAGAGACCTCAGTCTGTTCGGGTTGGAAACAACATCTCCAACTCTGTCACGCTGAGTACCGGAACCCCTCAAGGCTGTGTACTCAGTCCACTGTTGTTTACACTTCAGAATCAGAATCAGAATCAGAATAAACTTTATTGCCAAGCATGTAAAAAACACACGAGGAACTTGACTTGACATTGGTGCGCATGCGCGCGACACAACGACACGGCAGCCATAATAGGCGCCTCATCAAACAGAGATAGATAAGAAAGGGAGGGGAAGGGAGGGAACGACACAAGGGGGGAGGAGAAAAAAAAACTTCGTTATCAAAATACAGCTTATTTTTAAGCAGATTATGATTACAATGAAAAAAAAAAATCTCTCAATAGCACAGAGCAACAACTCAGAATTCACAAGACACAAGAGAGCAGTGTACAGTATATCTTTAATCAGTTCATGAATCAATGTGTGTGCGGTGTTGAGCAGTGTTGATGATAATAAGAGAGACCCAAGACCCTTGGCAGAAGATGTTTTGTCTGTCTGGCGCCCAGTCTTATCTGGCGCTGCAGCTGGCTGTCCAAGGCCTTGTGCTCATGATTTTGAAAAAAACACAATCTGCAGACAGCCAGGAGGAATTTTCATGGGGAATAATAATGCCAAATAGGACTGATCACAGAGAAGACTTGTATTTCTTCTGTAGATTCAGTACATTAATCCTTCATTGCGCAGCTTTGAATTCGTCGTGGAAAGACCTGAGCGAACCCATGATGTAATCCACCTTACGAGACAGTTCTCCAGTAGTCGCTATCAGGGTCTTCTCCAGTTTCTCAATTGTTGGATGCACCTCGCCTGGCCAGCATTTTGATAGGTTGAATCCATCTTCAGCAATTTGCGGTAAACCAAGACAATTCCCGTCCCAATCAGAATTATCCCAATCACCAAGATTACGAAGATAAACAAATCTTCAATATCTTCAATAGAAAGATTAGAGAGACACAGCATTTTCCAATTACCTGTGTCACATAGATAGCCCACTGGAGCCGTTCCAGCGGGGCAGACAGCTTCCCCCGAGGCAACTTTCCTTGTTGAAAAAATAGTGTCAATTGTGTTCAAAGCCCAGCTTATTAACTCCATAATTTCTTTTCGGCGGTCGCAGTTAAACGCAGACAGACAACAGCAAGCTGGGATCCAGTAGCAGGAGGGGAGGAAAAAATCAGCAGGAGAGAAGAAAAAAGCGTCTGCTCTCTTGGGAGGGCGGAAGTAGAGTTCTAACAGTTCTAACAATAGATGCAATAGACTTACACAATGGTCCTCTCCGGCATACAACTAGGAACATACCGGTCGCTATGGAGGGGTGGAGAATATGTATGGGGCACATAATCATACCATGTAGGATAACTAAATAGACGGTTATGCTGTTTCATCCCACCTAGCAACAATGCTCTGCACTGTGTGTGTTTATATATTTACATATTTATTCCATCTAGCTACAATGCTCTGCACTGGGTGTGTTTATATTTATATATCTATATATTTAGTCCATCTAGCTACAATGCTCAGCACTGTGTTTTTATATATCTACATATTATTCCATCTAGCTACATTGCTCCGCACTGTGTGTGTTTATATACTTGCATATTTATTCCACCTAGCTGCAATGCTCCGTACTGTGGGTGTTTATATATTTACATATTTATTCCATCTAGCTACAATGCTCTGCACTGTGTGTTCATATATTCATATATTTATTCCATCCAGCTACAATGCTCTGCACTGTGTGTCTGTGTGTGTGTGTGTGTATATATATATTTTATAGTAATATGTACATATGTATATTAGCTGCTCTTGGTTGCTTGTTTTTTTTTTCTTGCCTTCTGATTGTTGCTCTGAGTGTTGCTATCCCTGTGCTGTTGCAATCCTGGAATTTCCCCGTTGTGGGACTAATAAAGGCTTATCTTATCTTATCTTATCTTATCTTAACACATGACTGTGTATCCAAACACAAGGGGAACCAGATTATTAAGTTTGCAGATGACACCACAGTGGTGGGACTTATTCAGAGGGATGAGGAATCAATGTACAGGGAAGAAGTGAGAGAACTGGAGGGCTGGTGCAGGGAGAACAATCTGGTGCTCAACGTGGACAAAACAAAGGAGATGATTATCGACTTCCGGCGGTCACAGCCTGAGCACGTCCCCCTCAGCATCGGCGGCCATTTAGTGGAGAGAGTAGAGAACATCAAGTTCCTCGGAGTGCAGATCTCGCAGGACCTGACCTGGAGCAAGAATTCCTTGGAGATCAGGAAGCGGGCTCAGCAGAGACTACACTTCTTGAGGAAACTCAAACAGGCCTCTCTCCCCATCTGCATCCTCAGGACCTTCTACAGAGGTGTGGTGGAGAGTGTTCTGACGTACTGCATTGCTACATGGTACTCCAGCTGCAGTATGTCAGACAAAAAAAGCCCTGCAGAGGATAGTCAAGGGGGCGGAGAGGGTAACTGGAGTCTCCCTCCCCTCTGTCCAAGAACTTTTTCAGAACCGTTGTAGGAGCAGGGCACTGAACATTGTCAAGAACCGTTCTCACCCTCTGCATAAACACTTTGAACTTCTTCCATCTGGTAAACGATTCCGGAGCATCAGAGGCAGAACCACCAGACTGATCAACAGCTTCCTCCCACAAGCTGTCAGGATGCTGAACAGCTGACCCGGAATCTCTCATACACACTACTGCACCTACGGACATTTTGTATATTATAGTTAGTTATTCTTTTTCCCCAAGTATGCCTCGGGGATGTGTGAATGGATGGGGGGGTGGGGCTATGTGGGAGTGTGTCTTAATCATGCTGCTTCTTATATGGATGCCGAGAGAAACGCAATTTCATCTTGCCTGCACTACAGTTGTATGTACAACACTATGACAATAAAGTTTGATTTGATTTGATTTTGAACTATTTTGTCTCATGATCTGGTGGCCCAGGGACTCTGGGAGGCCGCCTGACCCACCTTGTTCTCCGGTACGGGGGGTCTTTGGACTGGGGTAGGCCCCCTGACCCGTCTGGTTGCTTTGTCGGTGGTCCTCGGACTTGGGTAGACCATCGACTCATTTTGTGTTTAAGTTTGGGGTTGTGGACTTCGTTAGCCACAGAAATGTTGTTTTGTTTTTGACTCAGTGGGGGGGGGGGGTAGAAGTTTGCTTCAGCCCACCTGGCCTTGTGCCCCCACCCCCCACCCTGAGAGGTAGTTTTCTTTTTTTTTCTGTTTGATGTTACTGCTTGGGTCATCTGAAAGCTCCCTCTTCAGAGGGGGGGACTGTCAGGTTGTGGGTTGGAGCCATGTCTAACCATGTCTAGCCATGTCTGAGATGTGGCTAACTGAGCTAGCAGCAGATGCTAACATTGAACTGGAGGGTTTCCACGCGATACGGGGCGGTGGAGTGATAATGTATGTTAATAACAACTGGTGCAGACCGGGACATATCACTGTTAAACAACAACACTGCAGCAAAGACATCGAGTTGCTAGCTGTTAGCATGCGGCCTACATATCTCCCGAGGGAATACTCACACGTGATCTGCATTGTTATTTATGCAAATCCGACGGCGAACGCTGGGACAGCGCGTGACGTCATCCACTCAGTAACTGGCAGGCTGCAGACAGAACACCCAGATGCTCTCCTCCTCATCTCAGGCGATTTTAACCATGTTTCACTGTCTCCCATTCTACCCACATTCACCCAGTATGTCACATGCCACACTAGAGACAATAAAACACTGGACTTATTCTACGCAAACACTAAGGAGGCGTACACCTCATCACAACTCCCCCCTCTCGGGAGATCGGATCACAACTTGGTTCATCTCCGGCCGGTGTACAAACCCCTAGTGCACAGACAACCTCCGGTCATGCGCACAGTGAAATTATGGTCTGAGGAGGCAATGGACGCTCTAAAGGACTGTTTTGAAACCACCGCCTGGGAGCAGCTCTGCGATCCACCTGGTGAGGACATCGATGGCCTTACTCACACCAGCACGGACTACCTCAGCTTCTGTGTGGGACAACACCGTACCCACCAAGACCAAATGGTGTTGCTCAAACCCTGGCTCAACCCTGAGATAAAAACACTTCTGAAAAGAGAAGAAGAGGATCTCAGGTCGAGGAACAGGGAGATGCTGAAGTCCGTACAGAGGGATCTGAGGAGGATGATCTGAGAAGGCAAGGACAGCTTCAGGAAGAAGATGGAGGACAAGCTGCAACAGAGCGACATTGGTGGGGTCTGGAGAAACTTAAAACCATCTCTGGGCTCCAGAATACCTCCCCCCAGGCCACGGGGGGCAGGGAGTGGGCGAACAATCTGAACCTGTTTTTCAATAGGTTTGACCAACCGCCCTCCCCCCCGACTTCACAACAACCACTGCTGCCTCTGAAGACATCAAGTCCTGCTGCCCACTCCCCACTCCACCATCACCCCACCACTCCCAACACACAGCCCCCCAACCTGACCCTCACTAAGACCCCAGGTGAGGATGGAGCTGAGGAAGATCAAGGCGAGGAAGGCGTCGGGACCGGATGTGCATCAGCACAAAGCTCCTCAAGTCCTGTGCAGACCAGCTGTGTGGGATTGTGGAGCACATCTTCAACCTGAGCCTGAAGCTGGGGAGGGTACCACAGTTGTGGAAAACATCTTGTGTGGTACCTGTACCAAAGACTTCCCACCCCAAAGATCTGAACAGCTACAGACCAGTGGCCCTGACGTCCCACATAATGAAGACCCTGGAGAGACTGCTCCTTGCTCACCTCCGCCCCCTGGTGGGGACCAGAGATGGATCCACTCCAGTTCGCCTACCAGCATGGCATTGGGGTGGAGGATGCAGTGATCTTCCTCCTTCACCGTTCTCTGTTCCACCTGGAGAAGCCGGGATGCCGGTGAGGATCATGTTCTTTGACTTCTCAGTGCTTTCAACACCATCCAACCGATGACCCTTAAGGACAAACTGCTGGGTGCAGGGGTGGACCAGCACCTGTCATCATGGATCCTGGACTACCTCACAACCGGCCACAGTTTGTGAGAACCCAGGACTGTGTGTCCGACACGATATTGGTAGGCAAGGGGCCCCCCCAGGAACGGTTTTGGTTCCCTTCCTGTTCACCCTTTATACTGCGGACTTCTCACACAACACAACACACGCCATCTACAGAAGTTCTCTGACGACTCTGCGATCATTGGCCTCATCTCCAACGGAGATGAAGCTGAGTCCAGAGGGCTTATCCAGGACTTTGTGGACTGGTGCCATCGGAACTGCCTCCAGATCAACGCGAGGAAAACTAAGGAGCTGGTGGTGGACTGCCGCAGGCAAGGACAACCCCTCACAGCACCAGTAAATATACAGGGAACTGACATCGAGATGGTGACATCCTACCAAGTACCTTGGTGTTCATCTGAACAATAAACTAGACTGGTCACACAATACTGACGCACTCTACAAGAAGGGACAGCGCAGGCTGTTCCTACTGAGGAGACTCAGGTCTTTTGGTGTACAAGGGGCACTGCTGAAGTCATTCTACGACACGGTGGTGGCATCAGCCATCACTTTTGGAGTGGTCTGCTGGGGCAGTGGCGTTACAGCAGCCGATAGGAAGAGACTATAAATATAAATATAAATATATATTAAACTATAGAAATAAATAAACTATAGAAATAAATATATATTAAACTATAGAAATATAAATTGAATTTATATTTATATGTACATATGTATACTCGCTGCTCTTGTTTTTTCTTGTCTTCTGATTGTTGCTCTGAGTGTTGCTATCTCTGTGCTGTTGCAATCCTGGAATTTCCCATTGTGGGACTAATAAAGGCTTTCTTATCTTATCTTATCTTATCTTATGTCCTCGCCTTATGTTATAGTTTATATTTCTTGTCACCAAGACATGGTCTCCAGCCCACATCCTCGCTTTAAGTTCATTTTCTGGGATTTTCAGTATTTATTACTTATCGTCATTGTGTTGGCTCTGTGGTTTCATTGTCTTTTTCCTTTGGTATTAGTATTTTAGCTTCTATGTTTTGTATCCTTATTTGTCATTATTATTCAGTCTTGTACGTTTATTTTCCTGTTGGTTATTATTATCCTCTTAATCTTGCTTATAAGATAAGATAAGATAAGCCTTTATTAGTCCCACAATGGGGGAAATTTCAGGGATTGCAACAGCACAGGGACAGCAACACTCAGAGCAATAATTAAGAAGATATGGCAGATAGGACTTCCGGTTATGGCTGCCACGTAGGACGGACGTGTCTCGCTCTGCTCTGCTCCTGGAAAAAAAAAATCGGCAAATAACTCTCTCATTTGGGACAGAACGTATCCCAGCATTTGGGCGAAGATATGTCGGCGAAGCCTAAGGCTGGAAAACCAGGAAAAGGAAAAAGCGAGCCGCCGAAACAGTCCAAATTAACGGACTTTCAGGTCTGTGACGCAGTAAACAAAACTCCATATATGGCGGAGGAGGCTGGCAACGCTGTGATATCTGCGGGGAATGGCGCAGATGCGCTGATGGCTGCCATGAGTTCAATGAGAGCGGACTTTTCCTCTAGATTTGATGGGATTATGACAGCGTTGGAAGGAATAAGAAAGGATTGGGTGACTGTGTAGAACGAACGGCGCAGATGGAGCTCCGTCTCGCTAGTGCTGAAGATGACGTCACCCGTCTTCAATTAAAGGTGCGCACTTTGGAAAAAAAAAAATAAATCTCTGGAAGATAATATTTTGGATTTGGAATCTCGGTCGAGACAGAATAATTTGAGGCTGGTGGGTCTTCCAGAGGAATCAGAAGGTCGGGACGTATGTTCCTTTCTGGAAAAGTGGATTCCGGAGGTGCTGGGCAGCGAGGAGTTGCAATCAGCAGTGGTTCTGGAAAAAGCACATCGTATTGGCCCACGGAGAGATAAGGGACCGCCGAGGGACCTTAATTATGAAGTTTCTTAGCAACAGAGACAGGATGAAGATCTTCAACGCTGCACGAGCTAAAAAAGGAGAGATTAAACACCAGGACCAGCAGGTGCGGTTCTACCCAGATTTGGCCACAGGAATCCAGCAATTGAGGAAGCAGTTTGATCCCGTACGTAAGGAGCTGCGCAACCTTGGGATTCGTCATGGTGTAATCTATCCTGCGAGACTGCTGACCACGTATGAGGGCAGAACCCACATCTTCAAGACCCCAGAGGAGGCGCAGGAGTTCATCAAGAAGATCAAAGAAGAAGAAGAGACTGGTGGGAGCTAAGCATGAACAAAATATAAGGTAGAATAATTAAGCATTTGCACAGGCATCTGACTGACTTGAAGTAAATAGTAAGTTTACAAAATATAGATTGTATTATATATTAAAAAAACAAAACAAAAACAAAACAAAAAAAAAAACAAAAAAAAAAACTATGATGTACAAAGTTGTTAAAAATTTTGGAGTTAAGTTGGAAAACTACAGAGGAGAGTTAATGTTACGTCATTAAAAGCAGTAGAGTTAGGGTGATTGGGAGGATGAAGAAGGAGTGGCTTAGGCTGTTCCCCGTGGGTGTGGAACGGTCGATGGCTATATCGGGAGACAGAATTTTTCTTTTGATTTTGGGGGGTTTGCCACAAGTGTGGGAAGGGGAAATTTGTTTGTGTGTAGTTTGTAGGATGAATGTTCAACCACTCATGTTTTTGCTTCTCTGTATGAGCATGTTTACACTGCAAGGTAATCCCAAACTCTCTATTGATCATGGACCAAAGTGTTAATCTTAATTTAACTTCATGGAATTGCAGAGGTCTACAAAATTTAAAAAAACTTAAACAAGTTATGAATAAAATAAAGGACATGGGTTCAAGAATTGTGTTTTTACAAGAAACTCATCTGATAGAGGAGGATGTTAAAAGAATTAGGAGTAGATGGCAGGGAAGTGTATTCACCTCTTCATTTTCATCCCGAGCCAGGGGAGTTATGACTCTCATACATAAATCAGTTCCTTTTCAAGTGAAAAATGTAATTGGAGACAAATTTGGAAGATATGTAATCATTCAAGGTTCTTTGCTATTAGAAAATATAAATCTTGTGAACTTATATGGTCCCAATATAGATGATCAGAAGTTCTTTGCTAATTTATTTCTCATCTTATCATCACTTACAGGGCAACATATAATAGCAGGGGATTTTAATTGTACATTGAATCCAGGTGTGGATAGATCACAGGACTGGATTGTACGCACATTGGATGTAGGATGACTATTAATCATTTTATGAAAGAATTGAGATTGTTAGATATATGGAGAGAAATGAAACCACAAGTTAAAGCCTATTCTTGTTATTCCAGTACCTACAAGACATTCTCACGTATTGATTATTTTTTGATTTCCACAGAATTAAGGTCCAAGATTCAAAACTGCTTTTATGATAACATCGTGATCTCTGATCATGCACCCTGTTGTCTAATATATGTAGATAAAAAATTGACAAAGGAATCAGGTAGATGGCAATTTCAGCATAAATGGCTTCAGGATGAGGAATTTGTCAAGTATATAGAAAAACAGATAGACGAGTTCTTTGACATCAATACTACACAAACATCAGCATGTGTAAAGTGGGAGGCTTTCAAAGCTTTTATTAGGGGACATATTATTAGTTATACAGGATCAAAATCTAAGAAGACTCGAGAGGAGAGAGCTAAATTGGAACATAAAATAAAAAGTCTTCAGGAAAAAGTGTATGCAGGAAGTGACCCAAGGTTGGAGAATGAATTACTGATTTTGAGAGCTGAATACGACAAAAAAATCAGCGAATAGAGCTGCCTCGAGTCTTCTAAGATTGAAACAATCTTTTTATGAACAAGGTGAAAAATCAGGAAAATTATTAGCATGGCAGATTAAACAATTGGAAATTAAAACACCAATTACCAGTATTATAAGTAATGGACAGGTAGTTATAGATCCTTTAGAAATTAATAGAGCCTTTAGAGATTACTATGAAAAATTATATGATACCAAAAATGAACCTGATTTAACAAAACTAAATGGGTTTTTGAACGAACTATCTATACCGTGTATACCAAATGAAAACAGGGAGATATTGGAGTCTAAAATTAGTCAAGAAGAAGTTGGGCTAGCCATTGATAATATGAAATCAGGAAAAAGTGCAGGACCAGATGGTCTTCCAGTTGACCTTTATAAAAAATTTAAGAATAAATTAATAAAACCTTTTTTGGAAATGGTTTTAGAAGCATTTCAAAATAATAATTTACCATCATACATAAATAATGCCTTAATTATACTGCTGCCAAAACCAGGTAAGCCCTCTAATAAATGTGAAAATATGAGACCAATAAGCCTATTAAACGCCGACCTTAAGATAATCTGTAAAATTTTAGCAAGACGAATACAAGAAATTTTACCAAATATTATTAATCGAGATCAGAATGGCTTTATAAAGGGTAGACAAGGCTTCCATAATGTAAGAAGACTATTTAATATTATTTATTTTAATAAAGAAGCACCGGATACAGCTCTCCTATCATTGGACGCTGAAAAGGCCTTTGATAGAGTTGAATGGCCCTTTCTTTTTGAAGTCCTACAAAGGTTTGGACTTGGAAATAATTTCATAAAATGGGTTCAAATAATATACAATAATGCTACAGCAGAAATCCTAACAAATAACAATATTTCAAAACCAATAAAAATCAATAGAGGATGTCGACAAGGCTGTCCACTTTCACCTTTACTGTTTACTATGGCAATTGAACCTTTAGCGATAGCGATACGTTTACATTCACAAATATATGGAATTAAAGTTGGACCAACAGAACATAAAATCTCCCTGTACGCCGATGATATAATTTTGTTTATGTCGAATCTAAAAAAATCAATTCCAACCTTGTTGAATTTAATAAAGAATTTTGGGGAAATATCAGGATATAAAATAAATAAAACTAAATCTTCAATATTAATGCTAAATGAGACCCAGAGAAATTACCCAGCCCCTGAGGCAAATCAATTCAATGTTGTAAATCAGTTTAAATATTTAGGAATCCAAATTATGCCTAAGCTAGAATCAGTCGCCAGCGTCAACTATGAAGCCTTAATGTCAGATATCAATGAGTTAACTCAGAGATGGATGTCACTACCAATGTCGATGATCGGGAGAATCAATATACTTAAAAGTAATATTTTACCTAAATACTTTATTTATTTCAATACATTCCCTTATCACCACCTTTAGATCTATTCTCAAGAATAAAAAAAAAGTTAGTGGAATTTATATGGAACAACAGGAGGGCTAGATTACGTCTGTCTTTATTATATTTACCATTTGATCGTGGAGGTCTGAAATGTCCAAATTTTATGTTGTATTATTGGTCGGCACAACTGAGGTCTATGACATATTATTTTTCATCAAATGATCTCTCTCACTGGACTGAAATGGAATCATACAATTTACCTTTACCTCTTCCCATATTCATATACTCAGATTCGGCAAAAAAAATTACAAAAACAAGTTAAAAATCCATTTGTAAAGCATATGATCATAAATATGGTGTGAAGCTAAAAACTATTTAAAAGAACCACAGTTATTGTCACAATTTAGTCCAATATGGGGTAATCAATATTTTAAACCAGGGAGAGAGGACGCTGTATTTAAAGTATGGAATTTAAAAGGGATACAAAAGATTCAGGATTTATATTTGCCATGTGCAGACAACATAATGTCTTTTGAAGAGCTGAGGATCAAATTTAATCTCAATAGAACACATTTTTTTTAAATATCTTCAACTTAGAAACTTTATTCGATCAAATCAAAATAAAGCTCTCACTCGACCTATTTATTCATCCTTGGAAAAATGATGATGAAAGATAGTAAAAGAAAGGGTATTATTTCAGAGTTTTATAACTCATTGACACTATCTTCAAGTGAAAATTCACTGAAAAGATTAAACTACTGGAAAGAAGATCTGCAAATTGAAATTTCGGAGGAACAATGGGAATTGGCTTGTACAGAAGCTCAAACCAAATCAATAAATGCACGCCTTAAATTGATACATTTCAAATGGTTAATGCGGATGTATGTTACACCGGAGGAGTTAAATAGATATAACAAAAATATACCAGATACATGCACAAAATGCATGGAAAGTAAAGGAACCCTATTCATTGTTTATGGGAATGTAGATTAATAAGAATGTTTTGGGAAGAGGTGAGGGTAACAATTGAAAAAATAATCTCAAAACAAATCATACTGAATCCTAACTGTTTTTGTTGGGTCTGTACCCAGAAAAGCATAATTTTAATAAAAGTGAAAGAACATTCATAGACCTCAGTTTGCTTAATGCCAAAAAATGTATTGCACTATTATGGAAAAAGACTCATAGACCAGATGTGACTCAGTGGTTAAGACAGATGTTAACAAACCTTCCATTAGAAAGAATAACATATATACTGAAATCAAAGGAAATTGTGTTTGAGAATATATGGAGACCTTTTATTGATTATGTAAAAAATTTAAACATAACTCTTGAAGAAGAAGGTGAATGATGTGTGTGGACCTTGTAAATTCCAAACTGGTGAACATAATATGTATACTTATGTATTGGATTGTCTAGACTAAACAGAGGAGCATTGTTGAAGACTTGATTTTGTTGGTGGTTGTTGGTGTTTTTAGTGCATTTTTTTTTTTTTTGTAGTACTTTAGCGTTAGTGTTTGATTGTTTGTATCATGTTTGTTAAAAAAAAAAAAAAAAGGTTCAATAAAGATATTGTGGAAAAAAAAAGAAGATATGGCAGATATACACTACCGTTCAAAAGTTTGGGGTCACCCAGACAATTATTTTGTGTTTTCCGTAAAAAGTCACACTTATTTACCACCATGAGTTGTAAAATGAATAGAAAATATAGTCAAGACATTGACAAGGTTAGAAATAATGATTTGTATTTGAAATAATAATTTTTTCCTTCAAACTTTGCTTTCGTCAAAGAATCCTCCATTTGCAGCAATTACAGCATTGCAGACCTAACATGATTGTACAAGGGTTTTCTAATCATCCATTAGCCTTCTGACGCAATGAGCAAACACATTGTACCATTAGAACACTGGAGTGATAGTTGCTGGAAATGGGCCTCTATACACCTATGTAGATATTGCACCAAAAACCAGACATTTACAGCTAGAATAGTCATTTACCACATTAGCAATGTATAGAGTGTATTTCTGATTAGTTTAAAGTTATCTTCATTGAAAAAAAGTGCTTTTCTTTCAAAAATAAGGAAATTTCTAAGTGACCCCAAACTTTTGAACGGTAGTGTAAATAAGAGCAGTGGATATACATACATACCCATAAATATATAAATATACATACAAAGTGTGGAGCATTGTAGCAAGATGGAATAAACAGCATAACCATCTACTTAGTTATCCTACATAGTATGAATATGTACCCATACATATTGTCACCCTCCGTAGCGACCGATATTGTCCTAGTTGTATACTGGAGGGGACCATTGTGTAAGTCTATTGCGTCTTTTGCATTCAATACTATTAGGTCGTCATGTCTTTTTGCTATCTCTGCGAGCAGCCCTGCTTAGGTTATACAGTCTGACAGCCGTAGGTAGGAAGGACCTGCGAAACCTCTCGGTTGTGCACCTAGGATGATGTAGTCTGCTGCTAAATGAGCTCCTCAGTGTGTTCATTATGTCCTGCATAGGGTGGGACTCGGACTCCAGCAGAGATGACAGTTTAGCCACCATCCTTCTCTCTCCTATCTCCTCCACTGGGTCAGGGCACTGCCCCAGGACAGAGCTATCTTTCTTGATCAGTTTGTTCAGTCTCTTCCTATCGGCTGCTGTAACACCACTGCCCCAGCAGACCACTCCAAAAGTGATGGCTGATGCCACCACCGTGTCGTAGAATGTCTTCAGCAGCGCCCCTTGTACACCAAAAGATCTGAGTCTCCTCAGTAGGAACAGCCTGCTCTGTCCCTTCTTGTAGAGTGCGTCGGTATTGTGTGACCAGTCTAGTTTATTGTTCAAATGAACACCCAGGTACTTGAAGGATTATTATTAGTACTATTATTATTAGTATTAGTACATTATTAGTAGTATTATCATCTCAGTCATTTTTGTGTTCTTTGTTTTGGTCTTGGGGTTGACTTAATGTGTGTTATTTGCACCTTAGTATTGCTTGGTTTTTGCGTCTTGTTATGTTCTTGATTGCTCACACCTGTTTGTGTTTTTAGTTGTTTAGTTCTGATCTATTTAAGGGAGGCAGCCCCTCACCTGGGTACTGTCAATGTCATATCTGCGTGTACAACACACTTCTGCCTGCCTTGTCTGATGTCCTTGCCTGTGATTTTTGTTCTGCCCTGCCAAGTTGTTATTGTTTATTTCCAGCCCTCGAGCTGTGTTTAATTTCTATTTTTTTAATAAAATGTCAAATGCTTGCTTTGCTCCTGGATCCCGTTTTCTGCTCTGAGGGGCAAACCATGACATTCATAGGCAAAACTGCAGCATTTCTTACATAAATTTATTAATTTTTTTCTCATAAACCTCTAACTTTTTTTCCAGTAAATTTATGATTTCTTTTTCAGAAATTGTGTGGCCTCAGAAAATTGCAACATTTTCCCCTATATTTGAGAGATTTTTTTATTTGCATATGTTTTCAGGTTTTCTCACTTTCTGCTTTTTCAGATATTTTTTCTCATGAATGTGCAGCCTTTTTTCTTGTTAAATTTATTGCTTCTTTTCTTGGAAGTGTATGAGTTTTTTTTCCAAGGCCTCGGGGAGCCACTATCTATGGGCAAAAGAGCCACATGTGGCCCCAGAGCCACAGGTTGCCGACCAATAACCTAAGCAAATGTAGGAGCCTTCTGTTAGATGTACTGCGCCAGCTTCATTTCAGTGTAACCCAAACTGATGTGGTCAGTAGCTTCCCATTTCATGGTCATGGAAAAGATGTTACTCTGCTTCAGAAGGGTCACATTATTGGCATGTATCAGTCAAAGAAAACATTTCTGAAACTGCCACAGTTGGGTAAAAAACTGTCCAACACATTTTTAAAACCTGAAAGGATAGTTAGATTGCAAACCTTCATCATCCACTGTCGTCACACTCCAATCATCAATATCATCATCAGTCCAAAAATGTAAAGATAATGCTTCACTGGAATTAATGTGATGGCACTGCATTCATTGTCCGCCAAAAATCACTACTGGGTCAGCATTCAGGTTGTGCTTAAGGTCGGGGTCAAAGGTCAGGAGATCTGGGTGTTCTTGGGGTTATCATCAGGTCTGAATGAGCTACTCTGTCATTGATGGTGTGGTTTTCATTGTTACTCATGGTGGAGCTGGAGGGAAATCCAGTTGTAAAAGGATGAGAGGAAGGGTCCACCTTCTACAGGATTCAAGTCCATTAAAAGGAGAAAAGCACCCATCTTTGTCCTGTGGGCATAAACCAGAACACACAGAACCCTTTTACAGTGAGTCACTAACTGCTACACCACAATAACACAGAAGTGATATGCAGTAAACATTTACACCAGTCAGGAGTGGAAAGGAGGGTCTTTGTGCTGTGTGTTTACTTTGCAAAAATGGTATGCACTCAAACCAGCAGACCAGCGCTTTCCAACCAGGGGTCCTTGGAACATTCAGGTTTCCGTGCAAAATTGTCTAATTTTACTTCTTATTTGGGCCAAAAAAATTAAAATAATTTGCCTTTTTTGTGCATGGATCCATGGGTGTCTACAGAAACCACGCACAACAAAGGTAAATTAGTTTTTGGACCAATGCAAGAGGTTTGCACGGTGTCTTCTCACATGGCTGAACTCTCAAGATAACTGACTTACGTGGAAATTGTTGAATTAACTGAGTTAAGTAAATGTAATGAATTATTTTTTTGAGTGTAGGCTGTGTTATGTCGGTAAATAATAGTCGGAGTCTCTCTTATGCCATGCAGCCAACCGACTCTTTATTAGAGAACACACAACTCTATACAGTCTGGCCGCAGCCCGCCTGATGTCACGACCCAGGACAGGTACGGCAAACCCCGAGGGCCACACACACACCACACTCACTACACATCATTCCCCTCCCCCTTACAAAAGTGTCAAACACATACACACAATTCAGACCCACCCCAATTTAGGACCTGAATCATGCACGAAGAAACCAGGGAACAGTGAACTATAACAGCCTACCACATTCACTCAAAACCAACTAAAATTAGCGTTTCTACACAAAATAATCCTGTATTACCACACTCATTCATATGTACAGCACACTTACAGTTCAGCACCATGCAAACATACACTACCGTTCAAAAGTTTGGGGTCACCCAGACAATTATTTTGTGTTTTCCATGAAAAGTCACACTTATTTACCACCATGAGTTGTAAAATGAATAGAAAATATAGTCAAGACATTGACAAGGTTAAAAATAATGATTTGTATTTGAAATAATAATTTTTTCCTTCAAACTTTGCTTTCGTCAAAGAATCCTCCATTTGCAGCAATTACAGCATTTTAGACCTAACATGATTGCACAAGGGTTTTCTAATCATCCATTAGCCTTCTGACGCAATGAGCAAACACATTGTACCATTAGAACACTGGAGTGATAGTTGCTGGAAATGGGCCTCTATACACCTATGTAGATATTGCACCAAAAACCAGACATTTGCAGCTAGAATAGTCATTTACCACATTAGCAATGTATAGAGTGTATTTCTGATTAGTTTAAAGTTATCTTCATTGAAAAAAAGTGCTTTTCTTTCAAAAATAAGGAAATTTCTAAGTGACCCCAAACTTTTGAACGGTAGTGTATATATTCATTATAATTACTATTTAACACATGCACATATGAACTTCTACAACCCCATATAGACATATTTACATTTAAAAAATTTTATCACGTTACATCACAGTCCATGGGCAGCCAAGGGTAAATCTGGCTTGGGGGCCCAGGGCAGCCCCACAGCATGTGCATTCCTGGCCGCCACCTGCCCCCGGGATTGAAGCTGACCTCCACGATGAAAATGTCTCTTTTTCTCACCCTCGGCCGCTTCTCTCATCTGGACCCGCAGTGCTGCTGCCCAGCACGCAGTCCCTCCGTGCCTGTCGGTCCGCCCCCGACTGTCTTCGGAACTGCTGCAGCTGCCGCTGCTGTTGCTCCAAACACTCCGACCCCCTGTGGCTGAACTCTGGGGAAAACCGAAGCTCGCTCATCGCTGTCACTCATCGACTCGAGCACCTCGCTGTAAGGCCAAGCACCCTCATCCAAGGCGCTTTGTGCCCCGGAACTGAGGTCCTGCCGGACCTCTGTGGTGCCCGGCACCTCCTCTCTGTCGTTCAAGGTGCTCCGCTGTGCCATATCTGTGTCCGGCTGTCGCTGCTGCTTCCCGGGACTTTCAGCATCACCCACGTTGGTGTCACTCGTTGACCCAGGTGCCTTGTCGCTGCGCCCAGCGCCATCGTCCAAGGTACTCCACTGCGCTGCCTTTGCGCCCAGCTGTTGCTGCGCCGACTCCAGCGTGCTGAGCTCCTCGTTTGGTTTGCCGTCTTCAGTGACCGGGCGCTCCCCCACTCGTGGCCCCGGTTCTACCTCGAAGTCTAGCTGGAAGCTCGTAGCTTGGTTTTGGCACGCACCTAGCTTTGTGGCTAACTTCCCCATAGTCAGTGACTGAGCTGCTAGCTTCCCTGAACTAGCTAGCTTAGCTTCTTTTGGCCCCAACAGCTCTTCTACCCGCAGCTTTGTAGTCCTCATATGTTCAGCAAAATATTCGGCCAGCTGCCCAACAGCGTCCGCATAAGACTCCATTTCTCCCAACATACAGAGAATTTTCCAAGCTTCTTCGCCAAGATGGTGGGCCAGAAGTGCTCGTCTTCATACTCCGTTGAGTCTACTTAAGCCCAGCGCTGCGATGTAACCCTCGAACATGGCCAGTCAGTTTCGGCCACAGGATCGCTGGCTCTCCTGGATATTCCAGAAATGGTGATAATGGTGGCGGTAGCCCATACACCCCCATAGTTTCTCCTCATCGCCAAAATGTTATGCTGTGGAGGAATATATTCAGGCGTGATGTGACAAGCTGGAAGGTTGCAGAGTTTTATTTCCTCCATCATAATGAGACACACTTGTAGCGCTGTGCGCTACTGTGCTGTGTGTACTGTGTCGTGTTTTTCAAGGCATGTATCATCAACTCTTTTATATGTTATACAAACAGAGAGAATGCATGGCACATTAGCATATTGAGATACATATCAGTCAATACATATGATTAGCATGACCAACTGGCGCCCGGACGTCCGGGGATGTATAAACAATAGTCTATTGTTCTGGTTGTCGCCCCAGGGGCTCTCTGTCCGTATGTGAATGGTCCTCTGCTTCTTCCGGACCTTCTGAGTGTGAGGATGAATGTCCCTGTAGATTGTGGTGGGTCACCACAGCAGACGATCATTCTCTCTCGTCAGGTCACCAGTGTGGAGGGAAAAGATCAGGCGAGGGGCGCACCATGACACGTCGGGTCACCAGTGTGGAGGAATACATTCAGGCGTGATGCGACGAGCTGGAAGGTTGCAGAGTTTTATTTCCTCCATCATAATGAGACACACTTGTAGCGCTGTGCTGTGCTGTGTCGTGTTTTTCAAGGCATGTATCGTCAGCTCTTTTATATGTTATACAAACAGAGAGAATGCATGGCACATTAGCATATTGATATACACATCAGTCAATACATCTGATTAGCCTGACCAACTGGTGCCCGGACGTCTTCTTCTTAATCCGGGGATGTATAAACAATAGTCCATTGTTCTGGTTGTCCCCAGGGGCTCTCTGTCCGTATGTGAATGGTTCTCTGCTTCTTCCGGACCTTCTCAGTGTGAAGATAAATGTCCCTGTAGATTGTGGTGGGTCACCACAATGTCAGTAAGTAATAGTCGGAGTCTTTCTTATGCCATGCAGCCAACTGACTCTTTATTAGAGAACACACAACTATATACAGTCTGGCCGTAGCCCGTCTGACACCACTACCCAGGGCAGGTACGGCAAACCCCGAGGGTCACACACACACCACACTCACTACACATCAGGCTGGTTCTGACACTACCCATTTTTGTGTCTCGTCTTAAAATGCACTTTTATTCCTTGGCTTTAATTCAACGTGAATGTCAACCTTTTTGTTGTAACCAACCTTTTTGTTTGAATACTTTTTACTCTAGGTAACTAACTGTTCATTTTTATGTTGTTTTTATGGTATTTTTTTAATGTACATCACTTTGGTCAATAATAGTTGTTTTAAATGTGCTTTACAAATAAACTTGACTGTAGCGTTTCTGGTACCAGGATGCTAGTTTCATTTCCATCAGTCTTCTTCTCACTGTTATTTGCTCAGAGAGGAGTCAGCAACATGAGTCTTTTTCCTCCAATTTTCTCGTGTTCGGTGCATCTGCTTCCCACAATCCCTTCTCTCTCATTTCCTCATGTTCCCTTCAGTGGTATCATTTAAACTCTCCTCTTAGCATATCTGGCACCAGGATGCAAGTCTCAATCACTTCAGTGATGTCATTTCAGCAATGTCTTTTTAGCATTTCTGGCATGGAGATACAAGCTTCTCAAGGCTTTATTTCCTCATCTTTACCATTTACTACTCTAATTTCTGGCACCAGCCTGGTGGCTGGGTTTCTGCCTATGGGACCCAAATGAGCCACATTGGTCCGCCCTCCAGTGGGCTCACCACATGCAGGAGGGATCATGGGGAACCTGTGCTATGTGGATTCGGTCCCAGTCACAGGCAGAGAACTTCAGCTTAAGCTACGGTCACAAATACCCTTACGATTGGCTGCGAACACCATACAAATGATTTTTGGATCCCAGTTTGGGATCAATAAAGTACATCTATCTATCTATGTTGGCCATAAATATGCCTCAAGAACATCTTAGTTGCTCTTGAGGGCCCCTTACAACGGTCGTAGGAAACGCCGTACGAATACCTGTTCATACGGAGATTCGTGCAGTGTGTATTGCACACAAATTTTCATAGGATGGCAGTAAGTATGCCATAGGAAGATACATGTACGCACGGTGGCGCAGTGGTTAGCACTGTGGCAGCACAGTTTTACCCTCGGCCGGGGGATTGCGGGGATTGCGGGGACCGTGAGATCATGGGTTCGATCCTTGCCCCCGGCCAACAGTGACCTGTGTGGAGTTTGCATGTTCTCCCCGTGTTTGCGTGGGTTTACTCCAGGATTTCTCCGGTTTCCTCCCACATGCCAAAAACATGTAGGTTAGGGAGTTAAGGGGCGCTTGCGCACGCAGCGACCGGCAGCTGGTGGTTTGTCACCAGACTGCAAAACAAATCTACCTACGGGTACAAAATAAGTCCAAAAAAAAAAAAAAGGCACCCTTACGAAGAACATAAGATCTCTAGGGCCATCGTATAATAGAAAAGCACCTAATTTCTCAAGAATGCCTCAAGTTGCTCTTGTTAATTGAACGGCAACTGTAGGAAGGCCATAAGAAACTATGCCCCCCTCCATGAATGTCTGTGAACTTCAGAATTCATAGGAACTGGGAGATTCATATGAACCCATCGTTCGTAAGAATCTTTGTGACCATAGCTTTACTAAACTGGCTATTATTAATCGGAATGGTGGCCTAGAGGTAGAACATCCGCCCAACACAGCAGATGCTGGGCGGCTGTGGTGCAGGTGTATTGCGGCCAACTACTGATTGGGGGGTCAGTGGTTCGATTCCCATTTTGTCTGCAGTCTGCATGTTGAAGTGTCCTTGAATAAGACACTGAACCCCCAGTTGCTCCTGGTGGATCAGGCCAACGTCATTGTATGGCGGTGCCGCCATCAGTGTGTGAATGTGTGTGTGAATGGATGGATAGCAGGATCTGTAAAGCGCTTTGGTCATATAGAGATGAGAAAAAGCGCTATACAGTATCTCACAAAAGTGAGTACACCCCTCACTTTTTTGTAAATATTTTACTATATCTTTTCATGGGACAACACTGAAGATATGCCACTTTGATACAATGTAAAGTAGTCAGTGTACAGCTTGTATAACAGTGAAAATTGGCTGTCCCCTCAAAATAACTCAGCACACATCCATTAATGTCTAAACCGCTGGCAACAAAAGTGAGTAAACCCCTAGTGAAAATGTCCAAATTGTGCCCAATTAGCTATTTTCTCTCCCCGATGTCATGTGACTCGTTAGTGTTACAAGGTCTCAGGTGTGAATGGGGAGCAGGTATGTTAAATTTGGTGTTGCTGTTCTCACACTCTGTCATACTGGTCATTGGAAGTTCAACATGGCACCTCATGGCAAAGAACTCTCTGAGGATCTGAAAAAAAGAATTGTTGCTCTACATAAAGATGGCCTAGGCCATAAGAAGATTGCCAACATCCTGAAACTGAGCTGCAGCACGGTGGCCAAGACCATACAGCACTTTAACAGGACAGGTTCCACTCAGAACAGGCCTCGCCATGGTCGACAAAAGCTAAGGGCACATGCTCAGCGTCATATCCAGAGGCTTTCTTTTAAAAATAGACGTATGAGTGCTGCCAGCATTGCTGCAGAGGTTGAAGGGGTGGGGGGTCAGCCTGTCAGTGCTCAGACCATACGCTGCACATTGCATCAAATTGCTCTGCATGGCTGTCGTCCCAGAAGGAAGTCCTTTTAAAGATGATGCACAAGAAAGCCCGCAAACAGTTTGCTGAAGACAAGCAGACTAAGGACATGGATTACTGGAACCATGTCCTGTGGTCTGATGAGACCATGATAGACTTATTAGATTCAGATGATGTCAAGCGTGTGTGGCGGCAACCAGGTGAGGAGTACAAAGACAAGTGTGTCTTGCCTACAGTCAAGCATGGTGTTGGGAGTGTCATGGTTTGGGGCTGCATGAGTGCTGCCAGCACTGGGGAGCTACAGTTCATTGAGGGAATCATGAATGCCAACATGTACTGTGACATACTGAAGCAGAACATGATCTTCTCCCTTCGGAAACTGGGCTGCAGGGCAGTATTCCAACATGATAACCACCTCAAACACACCTCCAAGATGACCACTTCCTTGCTAAAGAAACGGAGAGTAAAGGTGATGGACTGGCCAAGCATGTCTCCAGACCTAAACCCTATTGATCATCTGTGGGGCATCCTCAAATGGAAGGTGGAGGAGCACAAGGTCTCGAACACCATGGTGTTGTCATGGAGGAGTGGAAGAGGATTCCATTGGAAACCTGTAAAGCTCCAATGAACTCCATGCCCAAGAGAATTAAGGCAGTGCTGGGAAATAATGGTGGCCACACAAAATATTGACACTTTGGGCACAATTTGGACATTTTCACAAGGGGTGTACTCTCTTTTATTGTCAGCGGTTTAGACATTAATAGCTGTGTGTTGAGTTATTTTGAGGGGACAGCAAATTTACACTGTTATACAAGCTGTACACTGACTACTTTACATTGTATCAAAGTGTCATATCTTCAGTGTTGTCCCATGAAAAGATATAATAAAATATTTACAAAAATGTGAGGGGTGTACTCACTTTTGTGAGATACTGTATAAGTGAACGCCATTTAAAATTTACAGCCAGGAGGTTGTGGGCTCACCCTCCAGCCGGGTCATACCAAAGACCATATTCAAATGGTACCTTCTTCCTTGCAGCTTGGTGCTCAGCATAAATAGAATGGGGGGGAAAGAAACGCATATCATCCAGCTACTGGGGCGGGGCGGGGGGGGGGGTGTGCACAAGCCAGTGTACCCATAGTGCCAGTCTCAAGCCCGAACAAATGGGAGGGGTTGCGTCAGGAAGGGTATCCAGCATAAAATCTTTACCAAATCAAATATGCATCATCAACAGTGAGACTTCCATACTGTGAGGTGGAGACAGATGATCCACTGTGGTGACCCCTAATAATAAGGGAACAGCTGAAAGAAGGAGAAGATTATTATTATTATAAACGTCAATATATGAGTAACTGTAAGCCATAAAAATTGAAAATGTTCATGTTATGTACAGTTGTGCATATACAGTAAGTGTACATGCAGTTGGTATGCTTAAGGATCAACTGCATGAATAGCGCTGATTAAATGTGGTTAAAATATGACTGTGCTTATAAATTTGCCCTGGAGATAAGTAAACTTATTTACTAGATTGCTGTGAAGTTGTGTTTAATATAAGCACTGTCCCTGAGCACTGATTGCGGTAAAAAAAATTGGGACTAAAAGACTAAAAAGAATAGTTCTTAGAATAGAATAGTTCTTTTCAGGGCATCCCTAAAACCATCACATTCGTCCATCACATCCATGGAACTGTTATGCCTTGTTTCTGTTGCTATACTTCTTTTACACTGGATTATGAACTCAGGAGAATAATGAAAAGAGGATGTCTGGAGCTCTAAGTAAATTAAGTCTTGAACTTGAACCTGATAAAGGGGGTGCTGGGTTTCTTTCGTCTGAGACCTTGGCACCACTAAGTATCTGGCGGTGGTCAGCTGGCTGCTGCCTCTCTTCGTCTCCTGGGGCCCATTTCATTGTATTCATTCTTTAACATAACAGCATATGAAGACAGATGGAGAAGGCAACAGGAGGAAGGGGCAGTGTGCCTTTAATAGCTGCTCACTAATTAGATTTTGCTTCATGGGACCAGTGCTGATCTGATAGTGATGCATCATACCATCAGACCAGTAGGTCAAATTGCTCTCCATTAACAATTAGACCCTTCCTGTGTTTACTTTTTGTGTAGAATAAGCCCAACATTTTAAACTCAGTTTTAAGCTCTGACATGAAGATCAGACATGAGAGGTTTGAGAGTTCTGGTCAGTGTTGTTTCAACTGGTTTAACGGCTTTTCTTTTTAAAATTTAATGCTACGGTCATAAATACCCTTACGAATGGCTGCAAACACTGTACGAATGATTTTTGGACCATTTCCTGCCATGAACCCTCCTGTGCGTCTCTCCATAGCGCACGGCGAGGGGTGAAAGGACGAGGATTTACACGCAGGAGTTACACCACACACATTTACTAAACACAAAGACAGTGACTCACAGTTCCAGCTACAATTTCCTCAGAAGCTTAAGGAGTCCTCCAGGATGCTCGACAGTCTAGGGTGAGAAACACCGGGGAAAACACGCACAGTTAGTACTCACAGAACTGGAGCTGTCCGAGTAAGTCCAAATAAAGCACCGAGAGAAACACAATCCTTTAATGACCTTGACTGTCATGCGGCGATTAACGACTGCATGTTTAGTGCAATGACCCAGCAATGCGTGACTGGCAAAAGGCTCCTAAAGTACATGCATTGCTGGAGATGGTAAATTGGTCACACCTGGGCGAGGAGTGGGGAGATGGCAAACGGGAGTGGGAACAGCTGACAGCAATAGGAGAGGGGGCGTGGTCAGACCGGCAGATAGTTAGACAGCGCTCACACCAGCGTGAGCCCAAGGGGCTGCCTTACCGCTGCTGGCCAGAAAGCAGTGGCTATGGGTACGGTAAAGCACACAGAAATACATACTAACATACATACAAAGTGGCACCTAACCAACAGAGAGGCCAGGGCCGAGCCGGGGGAAACCAAGCTGACTCGGCTCCTGACAGGGCCCCCCCTTTAAGGGGTGGATTCCCAGACACCCAAAGTAACATCCCAGACCCCCCCCCCCAACAGGAACAAACAACACGAACCCGGGTATGAGGTAGGGGGAACAGGAAAGGTGGGAACACAACACCCCGCCCAGGGTCCACAATTAGCCCTCCTAACGCCAAAGATGTGGAGGCTCGGGAGGCCGCCCAGAGTCCCAGGCCCAGCAGGCAGTTTGGAGGACAGAGTCTGGTGGCCTGCCGGAATGCACGGGCCATCTGGCCCAGAAACCCAGTCCCTCAAGTGGTTGGCCAGCGCTGTAAAACCACCAGGGCTGGCTGGATGAAGCAGGAGGCGGTCTGCCCACCGGAAAGCTCACAGGGGGGTGACCGGACCATAGAGAGGGAACCCCCGCAGCATCGGACAGGGAGGAGAAGGGAGCCTTGGCATCCTCAGGCAGATCCACAGCACTCTCGGTGGTCCTGGCTGGGACACAGCTGCATCCGCGATGGACCCCCACCGGGACGGCTCCGCCACACCCGTGGTGGACCCCGACTGGGCCAGCTCTGCTGCACCCACGGTGACCTCCGGTTGAGGCTCTACTGCGCCCTTGGTGGACCCCGACCGGGCCAATACTGCACCCTTGGTGGACCCCGTGCTGGAGCGTGGCGTCCATGATGGGTCAATGCAGGAGCGCAGCTTACATGTTGGGCGGATCCTGAGGCGCAGCCCCCACGAGGGCCCTAAGCCAGCACGCTGCACTCACAGCGACACGGCCTGCAGAGGGGACCACACGACGACTTCAGACATCAGTGGAGCTGGACCCGCAATGTCATCAGGCGGTGAGACCGGTTTCACAAGGACCCCTGGAGATGGTTGTTCTTCTCTGGCGACCCTAAAAGATGACTCAGGAGCAGGAGAAGAAACAGGGTTGTTAGGGTCGCCGGCAGCAGTGGAGCCCGGCGAAGGAAGTTCAGACGCAACTGTGCGCTGCGCCTGACTCTCCTCACCTAGAGCCAGATAAGATCTCTCCAATACTGCTATCAGAAAGACAAGAGAGAAAACTTGCCTGAGCTCGAGCTCCACCGCTGTCCAGAACTCCATCGATCATGACGATGAACACCCGGGCCCGCCTTAAGGAGGTCCAGCTCAGGCTCCCAATCTGCTGCGGACGCCTCCGCAGCTGGCGAGATGGTAATAGCAGTCCCTTCGTTCCCCTGCAGCGGCTCCAACGCAGGGGACTCCACCAGCGTGGCCACAGGGAAACACCTCTGTGCTGGCTCTGAAGCAGGATCCTCCAAAGCCACCGGCTTCTCCACCATCTGACGGCTCTGATCCTGCTCAGAAGAAAATGGAGGAGACACAGAGGGGGTAGGAAAAGAGTTATAAGCTGCAGCTGGTGGAGGGAACCCAGCGGACTGCTGTAACTGGGTCCCTCTCCTGGGAGACAGAGGAGATTTATTATCATCAAAATGAGTTGAAAGAAAAAACACTTGCCTGTCATCCCGGCCTTTGATGTTAACTGCTGCAGCTGGCAGGCTGTCATTCCTCTCTGTGTCCACGGCGATTCGGTCCTCTTCAATGGGTGGAGGAGGAGCCGTCTCCATGGCAACGGAGGTGGGCATTCCCGATGCGGCCCTAGGTGGCCTCACGACAGCTGGAGGGGAGATGATGGCTGCCAAAGACGAGGAGGGCTTCTCCTGCGGGATGACGCTTCTTCTGGGCGGCCGATGCTGATGGCGAAGCGGGAGAGAGAATGGCTGCAGACTGTGGAGCGCATTCCCGCTTGGGCTCTGCAAGGAACGCCACTCTCCCCACACCAGGAAACATGCGCTGAAGCGCGTAGACCGAAGCAATCAGGTCTGCGTACTGAGGGTAATCCCAGAGACCAGGATGCGCTTCAAGGATTCCCTCCGCTGCGTCCAGGTTGCTCCACATCGCCTTGGGCCCGCGGGCTTTATGGGCCTCATCCATAAAGTGCTGGATAAAGGTCGTCGCCCATTCTTCCTCCACCGTGGGATGCCTCGTCGCTAGTTTGCTCTGGCCGGCGTGGGAGCGGTGCGTCGAAGGCATAGTGGGGCAAAAACTGGTGGGTGGAAAAACAGTTCAAAAATAGAAAGAGTGATGTGTGGGTGTACCTGTTAAATCCTCTTTTGGGCTGGGTCATTCTGTCATGAACCCTCCCGTGCCTCTCTCCATAGCGCACGGCGAGGGGTGAAAGGACAAAGATTTACACGCAGGGGTTACACCACACACATTTACTAAACACAAAGACAATGACTCACAGTTCCAACTATAATTTCCTCAGAAGCTTAAGGAGTCCTCCACGATGCTCGAAAGTCTAGGGTGAGGAACACCGGGGAAAACACACACAGTTAATACTCACAGAACTGGAGCTGTCCGAGTAAGTCCAAATAAAGCATCGAGAGAAACACAATCCTTTAATGACCTTGACTGTCATGCGGCGATTAACGACTGCATGTTTAGTGCAATGACCCAGCAATGCGTGACTGGCAAAAGGCTCCTAAAGTACACGCATTGCTGGGGATGGTAAATTGGTCACACCTGGGCGAGGAGTGGGGAGATGGCAAACGGGAGTGGGAACAGCTGACAGCAATAGGAGAGGGGGCGTGGTCAGACTGGCGGATAGTTAGACAGCGCTCACACCAGCGTGAGCCCAAGGGGCTGCCTCACCGCTGCCGGCCAGAAAGCAGTGGCTATGGGTACAGTAAAGCACACAGAAATACATACTAACGTACATACAAAGTGGCACCTAACCAACAGAGAGGCCAGGGCCGAGCCGGGGGAAACCAAGCCGGCTCAGCTCCTGACAATTTCCTACGGCCTTCTTAAGGCGGCCATAGGAGAATCCAGCTTTTGTAGACCATTCATAAGGTGGTGGCCAGGTTGATGGTCTTATCCAAAATTTCTGCGAATGCTCCACGAAAACCCCTCATTGTAGGGCAGCCGTACAAATGCTTGCTTGTAAGAATCTTTGTGACTGTAACTTAGAGTCAAAAGGAGCTCTCAATGCTGGTTTGGCTTCAGCATTGTACAGTATGTGTGCGTGAGAGTAGGCACTTGATTCAAATTTAAAGATCACATATTTTATTGCTCACATTGTTTTTATTGAATATAAATTAACTAAGACTATATTCACATCAAAGATCTGAAGTTTTTTTTTTTTTTTACTTAACATGACAGACTGAAATTTATGGGGTTTTCTGAACCCACAAATTGGATTTTCAAATCAGATTTTCTGGTTGGATCTGAGTTACAGATCAGAACTAAAGGCAAAATGAGATAATCCAATGGTGTGGCATCCGTCATCCCTCCATCTGTCCATCCGTCCACATTTCATGGGAATCACCACTCATTTGCCACGATGCTCACCAACCTCACTCACAAGGATCCTTGAGTAGGTCTGCATCCAAGTTGAGCTGAAGGTCATTGTCGAAGGTCATGAGATCTAGGCATTTACGATTTCTCATTAATTGTTTCTCCTTCAAGGCAATTGCCCTAATGTTTGGAAAATCATGCACAATGATCCTGACATGGGTCTGCGTCAAGGCTGTGCTGAAGGTCAAGATCAACAGTCAGGAGATCTGAGCACTCTCAGGATGATTTAATCAGGCCAGAATGAGGTACTCCATCTTAATGGGCTGGTTTGATAAGTACAGTAATTCACATTTTGTTATTATTTTGAGTCTACTAGTCTGCAATAACTAATTTTTTCCACAGACAATGAGCTTCCCCTACTGTTCTATGTTAGATGACATGGTACATACCCAGAAAGCAGACACAACTCAGGAAACACAGTTAACCTTTTATTAATAATAGTGTGAGTGTGTGGATGCGTGTGTGAATATCTGTAGTGAGTGTTGTGCGTCGTTGAATCAGCTTGGGGCGAGCAGAGCACCGTGCAACCTGGCAACTCTAGGAACAGAGCAGAGAGATAGTTAGGGGTTATCTTGACAGGGGAAGAGCCAGATAGAACTGTCCTTACTTTCTTCTGATTTGGAGAAGTGCATAGGTTGGCACAATGGCCCAGGCCAGGAGGACAATGCCAGTCACTTGTTGGAGATGTAGCAGGCAGGTGAACGAGTCAGGGGAGTCTGCCGCCGGGAGGACACTGCCTGTGCACAGGGGTAAAGGTTAGGTGAGGTTAGAAGGTTAGATCGCGCAAGATGGCGCCCACAGTGGTCGCCATGGTGCTTCGCTGCGCCCTTTGTTTGTTTTTGTTTGTCAATTGTGTGTCTGCGAGCTCTTATACCCGTGAAGAGCTTCTAAATATCAGGACTTTCACTCCCACGGACCTACTCCCAGTTTTTTTAGCTCCTGCCACCGATCTGGTTCATTGCTTGGCTCGAAAAGTGAGACGGCGAAAGAGAGGAAGACGAGCGGGCGCTCTCGTCCGGCTTCGCAGGAGAGGCACGCGCACGGCTTTGCCTGGCATGTTTCTGTCCAATACCAATTCTCTCTCTAACAAGGTAGATGAACTGAGACTGCTGATGCGTTTTAAAGACCTCTCTTCCTCGGCTGCCCTCTGTTTTACCGAGACCTGGCTCAGGGAAAACACACCGGACAGCGCGCTGCGCCTCGAGGGATTTCAGCTGTTTCGTGCTGATCGTGACACAGAGCTCTCCGGTAAAACCTCAGGAGGCGGAGTCTGCTTCTACATCAACAGCAGCTGGTGCTCTGATGTAACGGTAATTTCCAAACACTGTTCTCCCGCCCTGGAATTTCTTTTTATTAACTGCAAGCCATTTTATTCCCCGCGGGAGTTCGCCTCATTCATCCTCGCCGCTGTGTACGTCCCTCCCGACGCGGACACACGCGAAGCTCAGCGCGTGCTCGCGGATCACATCCAACACACGGAGCGGATTTTTCCAGACTCTCTGGTTATTGTGGTTGGCGACTTTAACCAGAGCAATCTGAGCCATGATCTCCCCCGCTACAAACAGTTTATTAAATGCCCCACCAGAGGAATAAACACGCTGGATCACTGTTACACCACAGTGAAAGACGCATATCGCGCTGTTCCCCGCGCTGCACTCGGATTATCTGATCACGTGATGGTCCACCTCATTCCCACATACAGACAGAGATTGAAGCTCACTAAACCTGTTGTGAGCACTACGAAGAAATGGACCAGTGAAGCTGAGGAGAAGCTGGAAACGTGCATGGAAATAACTGATTGGGGCATGTTTAAAGGAGCCACGCATGATCTGAATGAATACATGGACACTGTGAACTCATATATCCACTTTTGTGAGGAGAGCATTCTTCCATCGCGCACCAGGGTGAGGTACTCTAATGACAAGCCCTGGTTCACAGCTAAGCTCAGACAGATCAGGAAGGAGAAGGAAGCAGCGTTGAAAAGTGGAGACAGGGGCTGCTACAGGGAGGTTAAATATCGGTTTAACAGAGAGCTGAGGAGAGCTAAATCTGTGTATTCTGAGAGACTCCAGCAGCAGTTCACTGCTAATGACTCGGCTTCTGTGTGGAGAGGACTGAGGCAAATCACCAATTATCGGCCTCAGGCTCCTAAAGGTCAGGATGACAAAGCCCTTTGTCAAAGACTGTCCCAACACTATGCCCGTTTTGACACCTCGTCATCTGTGTCCAACTCCCCCCCTCTCTCCAGCTCCACAGCCTCCACGATCCCTACTTCATCAAAGGCGCCCCCCCTCCTCCCCCCTGTCCTTGTCATCAGTGAGCAGGACGTGCTCAAACAGTTCTCCAGACTGAACCCGCGCAAGGCCCCCGGTCCGGACGGCGTGTCTCCCTCCACCCTGAGACACTGTGCGAAAGAGCTGGCTCCTGTCTTCACAGACATTTTTAACACCTCCCTTAAGCTATGCCACGTGCCGTCCTGCCTCAAATCCTCCACCATCATCCCTGTCCCCAAGAAGCCACGGATCACTGGACTTAATGACTACAGACCTGTAGCGCTCACCTCTGTAGTCATGAAGTCCTTTGAGCGCCTGGTCCTGCCCCACCTCAAGTCCATCACCACCCCTCTCCTGGACCCGCTGCAGTTTGCCTACCGTGCTAACAGGTCTGTGCAGCACCTGGACTCCCCGGGAACCTACGCCAGGATCCTGTTTGTGGACTTCAGCTCCGCATTCAACACCATCCGCCCCGCTCTGCTCCGGGACAAGCTGTCCCTGCTCAACGTGCCTGACTCCCTCTGCAGGTGGATCACCGACTTCCTGACGGACCGGAGGCAGCATGTGCGGCTGGGAAAGACTGTCTCAGACTCTGCTAGCATCAGCACCGGATCACCCCAGGGCTGTGTACTTTCCCCCCTACTCTTCTCCCTTTATACCAACTCCTGCACCTCCAGCCACCAGTCTGTCAAGTTGATCAAGTTTGCGGACGACACCACCCTCATCAGGCTCATCTCCAACGGCGACGAGTCCGCCTACAGGAGAGAGGTGGCCCAGCTGGCGTCCTGGTGCAACAACAACAACCTGCAGCTGAACGCTCTGAAGACAGTGGAGATGATTGTGGACTTCAGGAAAGTCACAACCCCTCTGCCCCCCCTCACCCTCACAGGCTCTCCCATCACCACTGCTGATTCCTTCCGCTTCCTAGGCACCACCATCACCAGGGACCTCAAGTGGGAGCCGACCATCAGCTCCCTCATCAAAAAGGCCCAGCAGAGGATGTTCTTCCTGCGGCAGCTGAGGAAGCTCAAGCTACCCACCAAGATGTTAGTGCAGTTCTACACAGCCATCATCGAGTCCATCCTCACCACCTCCATAACCGTGTGGTACGCAGGAGCCACTGCCAGGGACAGACTAAGGCTGCAGCGCGTCGTGCGCACTGCTGAGAAGGTGATCGGCTGCAAGCTCCCATCTCTCCAGGATCTGTACATCTCCAGGACCCGGAGGCGTGCTGGCCGGATCATAGCTGATCCCTCACACCCTGGTCACGTACTGTTTGCCCCCCTCCCCTCAGGTAGAAGACTTCGGTCCATCCAGACTAAAACCTCCCGTCACATGAACAGCTTCTTCCCCTCTGCCATCAGACTGCTGAACACTAAGTGACTTATTGACTCTCGTGCACTATGTACAGCAGCTCAACCAGACTCATGTCAATCATCACTGTTTTCTTCCTGCATTACCGACTGCACTATATGGTTCTCCACATTATCTGCTGCTCGCTAATATATTTTAACTGCTGACCAGTATTACTCACTCTTATTCTACACTTTATTGCATGTATAGTTTATTTCTTTTATTTTATCATGTTTAATGTTGCAGCATTGCACCGAGACAAATTCCTAGTTTGTGTACTACATGAACAATGGCAATAAATCTGATTCTGATTCTGAGAGGGAAGGTTCAGGCTTACTTGACTGCCGAATGGTTAGGAGACCCTTGGCAAATGGAAGCGCTGGAGGATGATGAGGCTGGAAGCTCAGTGTGGAGTTTGGCGAGTTCAGGTTCCTCAGGAAGGAAGCCGACAGCTCCGCGCTGATCCCTGGGTCTCACAGAATATATAGGCAGAGCCAAATGGCAGACAGGTGTGTGCACAGGTGCGCCTAATTGGCGGCCATGACATTAGAGGCATTATATTGTAATATTTTATTTGCTGGGGTGTTATTAAAAGCTAAATTTCCTTTGTTCTCTGCCTAATATCTTGCTGTTTTCTGCTATCTTGCTATCCCCTTGGAAGATCTGATCACAGTCTGGTTTACCTGCCTGTGTACAAACCCCTGGTATACAGAGAACCTCCTGTTACCCACACAGTGAGGAGATTATCCAACAAGGCTAAAGATGCTCTGAAAGACTGTTTTGAATCCATTATGTGGGAGCATGGGGAAGACGTTGACAGCCTTACACACACCATCATGGACTACATTAATTTCTGTGTGGAGAACATCATACCCTGGATCAACCATGGCATAAAGAACCCGTTGAAGGAAAAGAAGAGGCTCTTCAGGCCGGAACAAGGAGGAGCTGAAGAGGGAAGCTGTTGAGGAAGATCAGAGGAGGAAGGACAACTACAGGAAGAAGATGGAGGACAAACTGCAGCAGAGCGATGTGAGTGGTGTCTGGAGAGGTCTCAAAACCATCTCTGGGCACCAGGATACCACAGGCCGTGGGGGGAAGGGAGTGGGTGAAGGACCTGAACTTGTTCTTCAACAGGTTGATCAACCACCTACTCCTCACCCTGCCCTGCTGCTACCACCTTCATCTACTCTCCCTCTACACACCCCACATCACCCAACCCTCAGCCCCTGCTGCTTTTCCCTTCACATGCTCCCGCCGCACACAGCCCCCATGCTCCAGTCTGTCCCTCAGTGAAGGTGCATTCAGACCAAACGTGAATGAGCAAATTTTTCACGTGGCGTGATTACATGCTGACTCAATGTAAACATATGAATAGATGTGAAATCACCATCTGAGTGAGTTGCAGATGGGTGGAGTTGCCTTTATAACTTCTGGGCCTGTGTTCAATCTGCTATGGAATCCCCAAAACACTGTCATACTTCAGTTTACGTTATTCAATGGGGGTCTGACCTGAAAAAATTGTCCCTGCCGCCAAAATTTCACCTAAATGATGGTTGTTTACATTGCTAGCCTGCAAGCCTTCTTAGCATGTCCATGCAGGAATCCATGGGTAAATAACTCCCAACACTCCGTTTCAGTTGCAGAGCTCCCAGTCCATCTGTCTGCAGATGAGTGTCAGTCTCATTTTCAAACTAGTTTACTCTCCAATGTTGATACTTTTGCTCCGGTGATGGCATAATCTCAAGGCCATTACTAGCTAGCACGTGTTTCCGTATGTTTACATTAACTTTACATGTATTTGTGCTGCGCAAATAGCATTTGATCTGAAGACGCCTTAAGACTCAGATGAGATCTGAGCTGAAGAAGATCAAAGCGAGGAAGACTGCAGGCCCAGACAGCGACAGCTTGAGGCTCCTCAAGTCCTGTGCAGACGAACTGTGCAAGATTGTGGAGCACACCTTCAATTTGAGCCCAGGGCTGGGGAGGGTACCACAGCTGTGGAAAACATCCTGCATGGTACCCATGCCAAAGACTCGCACCCCAATGACCTGCATAGCTACAGACCAGTGGCCATCACATCATACCTGATGAAGACCCCGGAGAGGCTGTTCCTTGCCCATCCCCAGCAATGGACCCACTTCAGTTTTCCTACCAACATGGTATTGGGCCATACGATGCAGTGATATTCTTTCTGCATTGTGCTCTGTCACACCTGGAGAAGCCTGGGAGCACTGTGAGGATCGCGTTCTTTGATTTCTCCAGTGCTTTCAAAACCATTCGACCAGTGCTCCTGAGAAACAAGCTGCTGTGTGCAGGGGTGGACCAACTCCTGCCATCATGGATCCTGGACTACCTCACAGACTGGTCACAGTTTGTGAGGATGCAGGATTATGTGTCTGACATCATCGTCTGCAGTACAGGGGCCCCCCAGGGAACAGTTCTGGCTCCCTTCTTCTTCTCCTTCTTTTTCACCCTCTACACCAGGGGTGTCCAATCATGTGTCATGGATCAAGATCTTGCAGGTTTTCTCTTCTACCCAGTCTCTTCAGCAGGTGTTTTCACTTATCAGCAATCAGTGGGAAGAAGTTCACTGGAATCTGCTGTTGAAGACACTGGTTGGAGGTAAAGCCTGCAGGGTCTTGGCCCTCCATGACGCATGATTGGATACCCCTGCTCTACACTGATGATTTTTGATATAACACACCACACTGCCCCCTGCAGAAGTTCTCTGATGACTCTGCGATTGTTGGCCTCATCTCTGATGGGGATGGATCGGAGTACAGAAGACTGATCCAGGACTTTGTGGACTGTTGCTTGTGGAACTGCTTTTAGATCAATGTAGGGAAAACCATGGAACTGGTGGTGGACTCCTGCACGTGTAGACACTCTCCCACAGCATCAGTGAACATCCAGGGAACAGAAACCGGACTGGTCACACAACACCAACACACTTTACAAGAAGGGGCAGAGAAGGCTGTTCCTTCTGAGGAGACTCAGGTCTTTTGGAGTGCTGGGACACTCCTGAAGACCTACAACTCTGTGGTGGCATCAGCTATCATGTATGAAGTGGTCTGCTTGGGTCGCAGCACCACAGCTGCTGACAGGAATTTTTTTTTTTGTATTTTGTATAATATATTAATCCCCAGAGAGAAATTCAGGGCACCCACCTGGATGGATGAGGCAGCCACGGTACAGTGCCGATCCCTTCACCATTCACACATACATTCACACCTAAGGCCACTTTAGAGTCTCCAGTTAACCTAACTTGCATGTTTTTTTGGCCTGTGGGAGGAAACCGGAGTACCCGGGGTAAACCCACGCAGACACGGGGAGAACATGCAAACTCCACACAGAAGGGTCACTGATGGTCAGGAGGTGGGCTAGAACCCACAGTGGTCAGGGGTGGAATTGATTGGGTGACCTTCTTACAGTGCTGCCACAGTGCTAACCACTGCGCCACCAAGGATGAGACTAAACAGGCTGATCAAGACCAGCTCTGTTCTTTGGTGCCACCTCAACCCAGTGGAGGTGATAGGAGAGAGGTGGATGTTGGCTAAGCTGTCATCTCTGCTGGAGTCCGAGTTCTACCCCATGTGAGACATGCTGATTGCACTGAGCAGCTCATTTAGCAGCATTTCCTTGCGGACTGGATCAGTATTGGCATTGACTACAACAGTGTGAACTATTTGCAGCAGAGACCAGATCACAGCCATAATGAACCGCAACTGGAGTCAGTGGAAATTGGGAGTAAGTGCTTCTGCCACTAAGTAACAATGGTCTGAACATGCTGAATTAATTAAAAAGTGTGCAGGTGACCAGCCTAGTCATGTGACAGATCATTGCATTCAGAAATTCCTTGGCCACAAGATATTTTAGTCATCAGCAAACTGAGTTACAAATGGCTGGTTTTGTACGCGTGATAAGTGTGACTGGTACTTTGATGGTAAGTAGGTATGCATTGGCTGTTGAAGGCCATAAAAATATAATGGGAGCTCCAATTAGATCAAATGAGGTGTCAATCAAAACCCAAGAGTCACGTGTGTCTTTTTAGCTTCTGTTTCTGCCACAATCTCCTTGGTAAATGTAGTTTTTATAGCGCAAAAACATAAACTGAAATGGGAGATAACCAGCTTGTTTCGAACAATGTGGCGATTTTATGGATTTTTTTTGTTTGTTTTGTCTTATTTATTTGCTTTATGACATATTGTACTGAAGTATGGGGAAATACATATAAAACAAACATATATCCAGTCTTTATGCTTCAGAAGAGAGCTATTAGAATAATAAACAAAGCTGCTTACAGGGAACCAACAAACCCACTTTTTCTTAAATTAAAAGCTCTCAAGCTGAAAGATCTGGTTGACTTTAAAACTGCAGTAATAATGTTTAAAGTGAAGAATCTATCACTGCCCGCAAATATCCAAAAGTTGTTCCAAATAAGGGAGAAACAATGTCATTTCAGAGGAACATGTATACTGTATTTCAAAAACCTTGAGTGAGAACTACCACCAAGCAACACTGTGTCTCAGTGCAAGGAGTTAGATTGTGGAACGCTTTTGGACCTGAATTAAAATCATGTACAACGCTTGGACAATTTAAACAAAAACTAAAGGAAGAAATACTCCAAACATATATACAAGATGACATGTAAAATCACATAAGGATTGTCATATTCAGTCTGTGTTGTGTTGTTGCTTAGATTTTTGTCACGTTTTGTCTTAGCTTTGTTCTGAATTGTAATCGCTCTTGTTTTGTTTTTCTTTTGAATTCTTGGATGGAACATGGGTGGGCAATATAAGCTGTGGCATCAGCCATCACCCATTTTGGATAACTTATGTTGAACTGTATAATCAGAGGAGTTATTGTTTAATTTGACCTTGTAAGATGTTTTTTTTTCTTTCCCCTTTGTTATATTATTCTGTTCCTTTCTTTTAATCTTTACTTTTAATCTATCTGAAATAAAGATTCATTCATTCATTCTTTCGGCTGTTCCCTTTCGGGGTTGCCACAGCATATCATCACCTGACATTGCGATGATCCCCATGTAGATTTGGCATAGATTTTTACGCCGAACCATTTATCCAGGCTTGAGACCGGCACAGGGAGTACACTGGCTTGTGCACCCCCTGTAGCTGGGTAACCAACTTTCCTTCCTCCATTCTATTTTTGCTGAGCTAGAAGCTAGAAGGCAGGAAGTACCATTTTTATATGGTCTTTGGTATGACTCAGCTGGGACTTGAACCCACCACTGACCTCCTGGTTGCAGGGCGGATGCTCTACCGCTAGGCCACCACTCGTGGATGGACAGTAAATCTTACTCAAATAATGGCTAGATTTATATGGCACTTTACACGTCAAGTGACATCTCAAAGCGTTTACAGTGAGTCCATTATTCACTCACTCCAGACATACACTGATAGTGGTAAGCTACAGTTGCCCTGGGGCAGACTGATGGAAACGTGGCTGCCAATCCATGCCAACGGCGTCTCCGACCACTACTGGACATTTATACACATTCATACCCAGTGTCATGGACACTGGAGGCAAGGTGGATAAAGTGTCTTTCCCAGGGACACAACAGTAGGATGGCTGGGGAGAGTGGGATTCGAACCGCCAACTCTCTGGTTATTGGATGACCCGCTCTACCTTCTGAGCCACTGTCGCCCACATGGTTCTATTGGACCTTTGGCAGTGAAACAGGACTGGATTAGTTGGATTATTATTTCTAGGAATTCAAGGAAGCTTGACTGGTGAGTTTCTGGTGGAGTTACTGGTGCTGCAGATTCCTGAGCTGAATTATGTACTTTTTTTTAAAAAAAATATTGTTACCTTTATTGATCAGTATTGGTAGGAAATGGAGTGAAAGATCAGAGTGGGGCAGGAAGGTAAGATCACTCCCTGCTCGGACTCAGTAAATCAGAAGTCACTTTGTTTGAGCAACATGCACCTGTGGTATGCATTGTGACCATTAAGCCACCAGCTGCCCTATGACAAATATTTATAATATCTAAGTCAAAATTGATAGCCAATTACCTAAATGTTAAAGATATACTTGAATAACTGAATTCTCAGGTATATTTCCCTTTTGGGGAAATGTAGTGAGATGTACAGAGCAAGTAGGACCCCCTAATGAAATGTTTGGAGTTTTTCAGTTAGTAGCTAGTCCAGATACCCAAATAGATGTGCAAAAGCAGTGGAAAAGTGAAATTTTCATTTTATCTCCCCCCTTTTTTTTATAATAGTCTTGGTGTTTGTTTGGCGTTGAATAAAAGTATTGTTCCTCTGTCTATTTGCAAGACTGTAACACTTCTATTTAATGTTTTACACTAAATGCCTGCATTACTACTTTGCAAAGTAATGTGAATGACTCAGACAGTATTACTGCTCTTTGATCTGCTCTGAGTATTTGAGGTAGACTGTGAAATACCCCTTAGTGAAAGCTGTAATCTTCGCTGGCTTGTCTACAGTACTTGTTAATTCATGATCAAACAAACCTTTTAATGTAGCACATAACCTGCTGACATTTTTAAAACCAGTGCTTAAATGAACGTTTTTACATCATGCCATGGTTTAGCTCCAGCTCTCCATCTGCAGTGCAGCGGCGGCTTCATGCAGACAGACAGTTATTCAGATGAATGATAATAGTGGAGTTTCTAGCTTGCCTGTCTCCAAATTAAGGCTACATTTCCCATAAACCCTGCTGCTTCCTATCACTGTCTACAGTCAGTATAAAATGTAAAAGTGAAGCCATTGTGCTACAGCCTGTAATGGTCTTTTATTTCATTGACTGGTTTAGCTGCAGATGCTGCTCCAGTTTGAGCACTGTTCAGTTTGTAGGCTGGTGTTATTAGTTCAAAGAATGCATTGATTCAGCTTTTTCAGGTCTTTTGCCAGTACTGATACCTGCTTTGAGTTTCTTCTGATACCTACATAGCATTACTGTTAAAGGAATCTAAGTCAACTTTTACCTGTCCAGTGTCCCTTGCTGCTCAGACTGGGACCGACATAGATGCATTTGGTTTCCCCATTGTCTAGCAATGATGTATGGCAGAAATTCCTTTAAAGCTGTGTGGTTGCCAATAATGAATGGAAAAATTGTGTCATAAATCCCCCTCTCAGGGCTGGACTGAGGACACCAAATGCACGCTGTGAGTTTGCATCATTTATTAACAGAAAGACGAACACTACACAAAACACTACACTTACATGTAAAGAAATGATGAAGGGTGCTGGAGGAGAACGGGGCTCACGGCCAGTGGGAAAAGAACAGCCTGGACGGAACACTGGCTGAGGTGTGCAGGAATGCCGGGGAAAAGGAGACAAAACCAGCTGGAGTCACACCCGAAAAAAGCTGGGGCTCACGGCTGGCCAACGAAGGGAAAAAAACGAGAGAAAAGGAATAATACCTGGACGGAGCACACCCGTTCACCTCTGTGGAAAAAAACAGTCTTACTCAGAGTATAACTGGTTCCTTTGAGGAGGCTAACAGTGATTATTTCTGTTATCAATATCTCAGAGTTCTGTCATAATTTGGGCTTAAAGATCATGCTTGATGTTCTATTATTGCTTTTCTGTGATTACTTATGATTATTATTTGCAGCATTTGCCCTTTGTGTTCCCCTGAGTCCTTTGTCATTCTGTCTTTCCCTGTTTGGTCCTGGGTCTGTGTGTATATCTGTTTACCTATTGTTCCAACTCCCCATGTTTTTCGTATCCCTAGCCACTGCCCTCTCTGTATTACTCCTGTATTGTTGTCCTGTATGTTCATTGTCATGTTTCATGTGCATCCCCTGTTTGTGATTGTCTGTATAGCCCCACCCATCCTGTCTTCTTACCTGCAGCCACTTCCCGGCTACCCTTAATTGTTCCCCAACTGTGTCTCGTCTGTGATCATTGGTCCCTGTATACATATATATATATATACAGTATATATACTGTATATATATATATATACTGTATATATATATCAGTTTTCAATGTCTGTCGGATGTGGCGTCATTGTCTATTTTCCATGCCGGCCTCCTTGTGTCTCAAGTGTTCCCAGTGAGTGTCAAGCCTGTATTTCTCATGCTTTGGTTACAGCCCCCGCGCTGTTGTTTTGTTTCACGTCTGTAAATAAAATCATGTTGCATTGGAGTTCTGCCGCACTGTGAGTCCTGTTTCTTACCTGTCTGCCAAAGGTAGACATGACAAGCTCAAAGTGAAGCTGCGGTCACAAAGATTCTTATGAAGGATGGGTTTGTAAGAATCTCCCATTTCCTACGAATTCTGTAGTTTGTGGACATTCGTAGAGAGGGGCATAGTTTCTTACGGCTGTCATTCAGTTCGCAGGTGCTTTTCTGTCGTATGATGGCCCTAGAGTCCTTATGTTCTTCGTAATGATACCTTTGGATCTTCCTACGACATACTTACTGCCATCTTACGAAAAGTTTTTGTGCAACTCACGGCACTCTCAGGTCATTGGTAGGAAGATCTTACAGCTTTTGGCACATTTTGTTGGCACAAATGTCACACAAATGATGTACTTCAGCCTTATGAGTGCCTCACTACTGCCTTACGCACATCATACGAATCTCCATGCCAATGGGGATTCATACAGCGTTTCCTACAACCACATGCCAAAAAAGAGGACTACAGATGTAATGTTTGCTTTGAGTGTTCAGTAGAAGCAAGACAGAATACATGAGTGTGCATGAGAGGGAGGCAGGTGCAACGGTGAAGATGGAAGGAGTAGCAGTAGTGAAAAGTAGATGAGTTTAAATATCTGGGGTCAACCATCCAAAGCAATGGAAAATGCACAACAGAAGTGAAGAACTGGGTGGTGCGGTGGTTAGCACGGCGCCAGCACAGCAACTCACCCTTGGCCATGGGATCCCTGGTTCAATCCCAGCCCCTGACCAACAGTGATCTGTGTGGAGTTTGCATGTTCTCCCCGTATCTGCGTGGGTTTACTCCGGGATTTCTCCGGTTTCCTCCCACAGGCCAAAAACATGCAGGTTAGGTTAATTGGAGACTCTAAAGTGGCCCTAGGTGTGAATGTGTGTGTGAATTGTTAAGGGATAGCGCCGTACCATGGCTGCTTCATCCATCGAGGTGGATGCCCTCAATTTCCCCTCTGGGGATCAATAAAGTATACAAAATCAAAAACAAAAGAAGAAAGTGCAGGCAGGGTGGAGTGGTTGGGGATTAGTGTCAGGGGTAATTTATGACAGAAGGGTAGCAGCAAGAATGAAAGGGAAAATTACAAGATGGTAGTGAGACCTGCTATGATGTATGATTTGAAGATAGTGGCGCTGACAAAAAGACAGGAGGTGGAGCTGGAGGTGGCAGAGTTGAAGATGGTAAGATTTTCATTGGGAGTGACTAGGAGGGACAGGATTATAAATGAGTATATCAGAGGAACAGCTCAGGTTGAGTGGTTTGGAGACATAGTAAGAGAGGCAAGACTGAGATGGTTTGGACATGTGCAGAGGAGGGATAGTGGATATATTGGACAAAGGATGTTGAAGATGGAGCTGCCAGGCAGGAGGAAAAGAGGAAGACCACAGAGAAGATTTGTGGATGTTGTGAAGGAAAACATGGAGAGGGTTGGTGTTACAGAGGAAGATGAAGGGATAGGGTGTGTTGGAGGCAGATGATCCGCTGTGGAGACCCCTGAAGGGAGCAGCCGAAAGAAGAAGATGATGAATAAAACTAAAATGTGAGAAAGGAAAACAAATTTAGGAGAGAAATCTCTGTCTCTGCCATGTTTGCTGCTGCTTGTCCAGGCCATTTTACATTTATGACAGGCCAGGCCACTGGGAAATCCCCATTCTCCAAATTACCAGTTTGCCCCTGGCACCTGCTAAAATGTTAGTTTTTATATTTATTAATATGAGTTACTTACTTACTTACTTAATCCTCTTCGCCCCAGCTGGGGCATAAGGCGCCAACGAGTCTCCTCCAGCCATCTCGGTCCTGGGCGAGCCAATATGAGTTACAGAGTCTTAGTATTATATAGAAGTGCAGGGCTTGCTTTTTCATCAGTGACTTGTATTGTTATGGCACCAGTAGTTGGTGCTAACGAAGTTGCCGTCACTTTCGTAGTTAAACGATTTGGAAGATTTAGTTGCAAATATGATTCACATTACCAGTATTTGTTTCTGTGCCTGCAGTTGAATGGTTCAGGTTTAAAATGTCGCCATGAAATTGCAGGTTTCAAGGAAGTTGTAATGGTCTGATTACTCAAAGGAATGCAGGTGTTGCTGTAGAGTCAGTGGTGTGTTTAGTTGTGGATTTAGTCTTGTTAATTTGTTGGCTTTGCTGTAATTAGTCATCTCTTCATAGAAGTGGTCTATAGTTAACATCGTTATCCCAGTTGCAGTAAGGTCTCTGGCTGCAAATGTTGCCAAGTTTAATGCTCTCATTTTGTTGTAGTTTTAGTGATTGATTTAATTGCAGTGATCTCTGCTTCATCTTAGACACTACTGTACATGCTGCTGCAACTATAGTTGGAAGAGTTTTGCACACACAGTTATAGGGTTTGCAGTGCCTATAAAAAAGGGTTCAACGGGACTAGAGTTCACCCGATGGCAAGTGGACAAAGCCATTGTTATTTTCAATTATTGTTTATATTTAGTTTTTAATACAGTTTGAGTTGTTGGATTAGTTGCAGAAGGTGTCGTACTGCTGTTTCAATTTTTTGGTGTTGTTACTTAGTTGCAGTGTTGTGATATGCTAAATACCACTGCATTAGATGCAAGTAATTAGTTTAGTTGCAGATTTAATGTGTTTTTCCCTATTTTTGCTGTTGCTGCAGTGGTCTTTATATTCAGTTTTCACTGCTACTGTAGATGTAGCATCTGGTATGGTTAGAATAGAATAGAATGATACATGATTGTCCACCTAAATGAAAAACTTGTTGGTTCTCCACATACAGTACACATCACAATGCCATATCCTCGGCATATTTTTTTTTTCCACAATATTTTTATTGAACCTTTTTTTTAACAAACATGACACAGACAATCAAACACTAACACTAAAGTAATTTAAAAAAAAAATGTACTAAAAACACCAACAACCACTAACAAAAGCAAGTCATCAACAGTGCTCCTCTGTTTAGCCTAGGTAATCCATTACATAAGTATACATATATACATTCACCAATTTAGAATTTACAAGGTCCACACACATCATTCACCTTCTTCAGAAGTTATGTTTAATTTCTTTACGTAATCAATGAAAGGTCTCCATATATTCTCAAACACATTTTCCTTTGATTTCAGTATATATGTTATTCTTTCTAGTGGAAGGTTTGTTAACATCTGTCTTAACCACTGAGTCACATCTGGTCTATGAGTCTTTTTCCACAGTAATGCAATACATTTTTTGGCATTAAGCAAACTGAGGTCTATGAATGCTCTTTCACTCTTATTAAAGTTATGCTTTTCTGGATACAGACCCAACAAAAACAGTTTAGAGTTCAATATGAATTGTTTTGAAATTATTTTTTCAATTGTTACCCTCACCTCTTCCCAAAACATTCTAATTTTTCTACATTCCCATAAACAATGAAATAGGGTTCCTTTACTTTCCATACATTTTGTGCACGTATCTGGTATGTTTTTGTTATATCTATTTAACTCTACCGGTGTAGCATACATCCGCATTAACCATTTAAAATGTATCAATTTAAGACGTACATTTATTGATTTGGTTTGAGCTTCTGTACAAGCCAATTCCCATTGCTCCTCTGAAATTTCAGTTTGCAGGTCTTCTTTCCAATAATTCAGTCTTTTCTGTGAGTTTTCACTTGAGGATAGTGTCAATGAGTTATAAAACTCTGAAATAATACCCTTTCTCTTACTATCTTTCGTCAAAATTTTTTCCAAGGATGAATAAGTAGGTCGGGTGAGAGCTTTATTTTGATTTGATCGAATAAAATTCCTAAGCTGAAGATATTTAAAAAAATGTGTTCTATTAAGATTAAATTTGATCCTCAGTTCTTCAAAAGACATTATGTTATCTGAACGTGACAAATATAAATCTTGAATCTTTTGAATCCCTTTTAAATTCCATACTTTAAATACAGCATCCGCTTTCCCTGGTGTAAAATATTGATTACCCCATACTGGGCTAAATTGTGACAATAAGTGTGGCTCTTTTAAATATTTTTTGGTTTCACACCATATTTTGATCATATGCTTTACAATTGGATTTTTAACTTGTTTCTGTAATTTTTTAGCCGAGTCTGAGTATATGAATAAGGGAAGAGGTAAAGGTAAATTGTATGATTCCATTTCAGTCTAGTGAGGGAGATCATTTGATGAAAAATAATATGTCATAGACCTCAGTTGTGCTGACCAGTAATGCAACATAAAGTTTGGACATTTCAGACCTCCACGATCAAATGGTAAATATAGTAAGGACAGACGTAATCTAGCCTTCCTATTGTTCCATATAAATTCCACTAACTTTTTTTTAATTCTTGAGAATAGATCTGAAGGTGGTGGGAAAGGAATGTATTGAAATAAATAAAGTATTTTGGGTAAGATATTACTTTTAAGTATATTAATTCTCCCGATCATCGACATTGGTAGTGACATCCATCTCTGAAGCAACTCATTAACATCTGTCATTAAGGCTTCATAGTTGGCACTGGCGACTGATTCTAGCTTAGGCACAATTTGGATTCCTAAATATTTAAGCTGATTTACAACATTGAATTGATTTACCTCAGGAGCTGGGTGATTTCTCTGGGTCTCATTTAGCATTAATATTGAAGATTTAGTTTTATTTATTTTATATCCTGCTATTTCCCCAAAGTTCTTTATTAAATTTAACAAGGTTGGAATTGATTTTTTAAGATTCGACATAAACAAAATTATGTCATCGGCATACAGGGAGATTTTATGTTCTGTTGGTCCTACTTTAATTCCATATATTTGTGGATGTAAACGTACTGCCATTGCTAAAGGTTTAATTGCCATAGTAAACAGTAAAGGTGAAAGTGGACAGCCTTGTTGACATCCTCTATTGATTTTTATTGATTTTGAGATATTGCTGTTTGTTAGGATTTCTGCTGTAGCATTATTGTATATTATCTGAACCCATTTTATGAAATTATTTCCAAGTCCAAACCTTTGTAGGACTTCAAAAAGAAAGGGCCATTCGACCCTATCAAAGGCCTTTTCAGCGTCCAATGATAGGAGAGCTGTATCTGGTGCTTCTTTATTAGAATAAATAATATTAAATAGTCTTCTTACATTATGGAAGCCTTGTCTTCCCATTATAAAGCCATTCTGATCTCGGTTAATAATATTTGGTAATATTTCTTGTAGTCGTCTCGCTAAAATTTTACAGATTATCTTAAGGTCAGCATTTAATAGGCTTATTGGTCTCATGTTTTCACATTTATTAGAGGGTTTACCTGGTTTTGGCAACAGTATAATTAAGGCATTATTCATGTATGGTGGTAAATTACTATTTTGAAATGCTTCTAAAACCATTTCCAAAAATGGTTTTATTAATTTATTCTTAAATTTTTTATAGAGGTCAACTGGAAGACCATCTGGTCCTGCACTTTTTCTTGATTTCATATTATCAATGGCTAGCCCAACTTCTTCTTGACTAATTTTAGACTCCAGTATCTCCCTGTTTTCATTTGGAATACACGGTATAGATAATCCGTCCAAAAACCCATTTAGTTTTGTTAAGTCAGTTTCATTTTTTGTATCATACAGTTTTTCATAGCAATCTCTAAAGGCACTATTAATTTCTAAAGGATCTACAACTGCCTGTCCGTTACTTATAATACTGGTAATTGGTGTTTTAAATTCTAATTGTTTAATCTGCCATGCCAATAATTTCCCTGATTTTTCACCTTGTTCATAAAAAGTTTGCTTCAATCTTAGAAGACTCGAGGCAGCTCTATTCGCTGATTTTTTGTCATATTCAGCTCTGAGTCAGTAGTTCGTTCTCTAACTTTGGATTACTTCCTGCATACACTTTTTCTTGAAGAATTTTTATTTTACGTTCCAATTGGACTCTCTCCTCTCGAGTCTTCTTAGATTTTGAACCTGTATAACTAATAATATGCCCCCTAATAAAAGCTTTGAAGGCCTCCCACTTTATACATGCTGATGTTTGTGTAGTATTGATATCAAAGAACTCATCTGTTTTTCTATGTACTTAACAAATTCCTCATCCTGAAGCCATTTATGCTGAAATTGCCACCTACCTGGAACCTTTGTCAATTTCTTATCTACATATATTAGACAGCAGGGTGCATGATCAGATATCACAATGTTATCATAGAAACAGTTTTGAATCTTGGACCTTAATTCTGTGGAGATCAAAAAATAGTCTATACGGGAGAATGTCTTGTAGGTATTAGAATAACAAGAATAGACTTTGACTTGTGGTTTCATTTCTCTCCATATATCTAGCAATCTCAATTCTTTCATAAAATAATTAATGGTCATCCTGCATCCATTGTGCGTACAGCCCAGTCCTGTTGATCTATCTATACTGGGATTCAATGTACAATTAAAATCCCCTGCTATTATATGTTGCCCAGTGAGTGATGCTAAAGTAAGAAATAAATTAACGAAGAAGTTTTGATCATCTATATTGGGACCGTATAAGTTCACCAGATTTATATTTTCTAATAACAAAGATCCTTGGATGATTAAATATCTTCCTAATTTATCTCCAATTACATTTTTCACTTGAAATGGGACTGTTTTATGTATGAGAGTCATAACTCCCCTAGCTCGGGAAGAAAATGATGAGGTGAATACACTTCCCTGCCATCTTCTCCTAATTCTTTTTACATCCTCCTCTATTAGATGAGTTTCTTGTAAAATCACAGTTTTTGAACCCATATCTTTTATTTTATTCATAACTTGTTTAAGTTTTTTTAGATTTTGTAGACCTCTGCAATTCCATGAAGTTAAATTAAGATTAACGCTTTGGTCTATGATCAACAAAGAGTTTGAGATTACCTTGCAAAATAAACATGCTCATACAGAGAAGCAAAAACATGGATGGTTGAACATTCATCCCACAAACTACACAAAAACAAATTCCCCCTCCCCACATTCGTGGTAATCCCCCCCCAAATCAAAAAAAAAATTCCGTCTCCCGCTATAGCCAGTGACTGCTCCACACCCGCGAGGATCAGTCAAACCACTCACTCTTTTCTCCTCTCAATCACCCTGACTCTGCTACTTTTAATGACATGACATTAACTCTCTTCTGTAGTTTTTCCAACTTAACTCCAGAATTTTATAGCAACTTTGTACATCATAGCTTTTTTTTTTATATAATACAATCTATATTTTGTAGACATGCTATATGTTTCAGATCAGTCAGATACTTGTACAAATGCTTAAATATTCTACCTTTATATCTTGTTATATCTTGTTCTTGCTTCATGTTTAGCTCCCACCAGTCTTTTCTTGGATCTGCTTGATAAGCACCTGCGCCTCCTGAGGGGTCTTGAAGGTGTGGGTTCTCCCTTTATATGTGACCAGCAGTCTTGCCGGATGAATCACTCCATGACGAATCCCGAGGTTGCGCAGCTCTTTACGGGCGGGGTCAAACTGTTTCCTTAATTGTTGAATTCCTGTGGCCAGATCTGGGTAGAACCGCACCTGTTGATCCTGGTATTTAATTTCTCCTTTAGCTCACGCTGCGTTGGTGACGTCATCTTGTCTCTGTAGCTGAGGAACTTCATAATCAGCGTCCTCGCCGGTGTCTTATTATCTCTCGGTGGGCCGATTCGGTGAGCGCTCTCTAAGACGACCGATGACTGCAGATCCGCATTGTGCAGCGCTTCTGGAATCCACTTTTCCAAAAAGGAACATGTATCCCGTCCCTCCGTTCCTTCCGGGAGGCCCACCAGCCTTAAATTATTTCGTCGCGACCGGGATTCTAAGTCCAGGACGTTATCTTCCAGACGTTTATTTTTCAATTCCAATGCTTGCACCTTTAATTGTAGGCTGGTGACGTCATCTTCAGCATTGGAGATTCGGCAGTCCGCCTGCGATACTCGTTCCATACAGTCGCTTATTTCTTTTCTCATTCCTTCTATTGCTGCTCTAATCCCATCAAATTTAGACGAAAAGTCTGCTCTCATGGAGCTGATGGCAGCAAGCACCGCATTCGTGCCCTCCTCGGCGATCACCGCTCCGCTGCTAGCTCTCTCCTCCGCCATTGTCCCTGGAGATTTTTCTGCTTCGTCACGAGCGTGGAAGTCTGTTAGCTTGGACTGTTTCGACAAATCAGTTTTTCCTCCGCCTCATTTCCCAGCCTTGGTTTTTACCATATCCGCGCCTAAACGCTAGGATAGGTTTTTGTTCCAATTGAGAGAGTTTTAGTTTACTTTTTATTTTTAGGAGCAGAGCAGAGTGAAACACGTCTTTCTACGTGGCCGCCATAACCGGAAGTCCATCCTCGGCATATTTAAGAGGTTTAATATTACTGTCTTCTTCTTATTTTAGATTTGATTGGCGGTTGGCAAGCAGCCTACAGGTGCATTACCGCTACTGACTTGATTATCATCACTCTATAAGATCTGAGCTGCATGGGATTTATATACATGGAAAACTGCAATGGTGACAATGCACAGCCAAGGAGTCCCTGGTAATCACTCTATAATTCAAGAAATCTCTGTGTGTCTGTCAGTGTGTTACGACCAAAGATCATAGGACCGCCTATAATGTTCCTATGATGTCTGCATGATGTCCTATGATGTTCCTATGTATAACGACTCCTTATGTGTGAAAATATCATCCGTCCTTGGACTGCATCACTCACGATCATAGGACTCGCTGTGACATCATCAAAGATCAAAGGCAGGCATCACTCATGCTCACGATCGTAGGACATCAAAGATCAAAGGCAGGCATCACTGAATGAGTGCTGACGTGCTTGCTTACACCTGCTTTCTACGGGCATGCACAGGTAGGCACTAGTAATTGAATCGGTGAATTCAAAAGGGGCCCAAGTCCCCTTTGAAAAAGTGTGGACTTGGGCCCTTTTTGAATTCACCGATTCAATTATAATTTCATCAGATTTAATATTATTCATGCATACTATTTCTGGCTGATCAGTGAGAACGTTTTTTATCCAGTGAAGTGATCCTAGTTTACACTTAACTCTTGAGCACTTACAAATGGCGGTGCGTGCCAAAAATGACATCAGGATCCGTGTCACATGGCATGCACGTGGGCTGCACGGTGGCGCAGTGGTTTAGCACTGTGGCAGCACAGTTTTACCCTCGGCCGGGGGATCACGGGGATCATGAGGTCGTGGGTTCGATCCCAGCCCCCGACCAACAGTGAGCTGTGTGGAGTTTGCATGTTCTCCCCGTGTTGCGCGGGTTTACTCCAGGATTTCTCCGGTTTCCTCCCGCACACCAAAAACATGTAGGTTTAGGGCGCTTGCGCACGCAGCGACCAGCAGCCGGTGGCTTGTCACCAGACTGCAAACCAAGTCTACCTACGGGTACAAATAAGTAACAAAAAAAAAAAAAAAAAAATGCTTTGGAGTCGTTTTGGCTTGTCATGCACCCCTTGATTTTTGTATCCTGACGTGCACAGCACAACTGGCACATTAAAACAAACTGGGGGGAAAAGACTATTTTTTATCCGCTGGTTGAAACTCTTCAACCCCTTTTGGCAAAAACTGAAGAGGGATTATGTTATGGGTCAGTCTGTCCGTCCATCCGTCCCACTTTTTTTTTTTTTTAAATCAACAACTCCGACAGTTTAGTTCTGATTGTTTTGAAACTTGGTACCAGGATTTGATATACACTAATGATGTGCATATTGCAATTTGGTTCTGATCAGATGATTTTTGCAGGAATTGTAGCCCCTGACCTATGACCTCCTGTTTCACCTCACTTCATAGACAGTAACTGTCTTGTGAAATCAATTCCTTCTACACTTTGGTTCTGATTGTTTTGAAACTTGACCCCATGGTTTGATATACTCTGATGATGTGCATATTGCAATTTCATTCTCATCAGATGACCTTGAGGTCAGAGGTCAGATTTTCCCTAAATCTTTTAAACGCAAAAACTACTGAAAGAAATGATATAAGCTTTTCAAATCAATACAGTAGTTGTATCTAATACACATCTTGGATGACTTGCACCCTTACCTGACTATGGGTTTGGGGTCAAAAGGTCAAAGTTAACATTCCATTTGCACTATGGTAAAGGATAAATGCTAAATTTACTATTCCTATAAAACAAGTAAAGCTAGGGCCACCAAACCTGGTACACAGGTTCACCCTGTGACCCTTAAGTGTGACTGTGGTTTTGGGATTGCAAGGTCAAAGGTCAACATCAAAATGGCTTATAAAACTATAGCTCACAAACAAAGAAAGTTAGGGCCACCAAACCTGGTAGACAGGTTCACTTTGGGATTCTGTCCTTAGACTATGGGTTTGGGGTCAAAAGGTCAAAGGTCAGGGTTAACATTTGCTATGCCTTATTACAGTGAGTAAAGCTAGGGTCACCACCAAAGTTGGTACACAGGTTCAGTCTGAGCCCATGACCTCTGACAACAGGTTTGGGGTCAAAAGGTCAAGGTTGGCACTGCCTATGACCTCTTACTGTAGAACATGGAATGCTTTCTAGGGCCACCAAACTTGCTACACAGGTTCACCTCGGGATCCTGTCCTACAGCTATGGGTTATATACTTTGTTGTATATTGTTGGATGATGGGCTTATCATAATTTAGTTCTGCCAAATTAATTATATTGAAAAGTTGAACGCTGCTCTCCATCTGTAAGTATTGGGATCTTCAAAGAAAATGGAGGCAGGGGATATTGCACTCGCCTCAGAGTGCTCTTGTTTGATTTTCTAACCTCTCATATGGGCTGCACGGTGGCACAGTGGTTTAGCACTGTGGCAGCACAGTTTACCTTCGGCCGGGGGATCGCGGGGATCATGAGATCGTGGGTTCGATCCCAGCCCCCGACCAACAGTGAGCTGTGTGGAGTTTGCATGTTCTCCCCGTGTTGCGTGGGTTTACTCCGGGATTTCTCCGGTTTCCTCCCGCATACCAAAAACATGTAGGTTTAGGGCGCTCGCGCACGCAGCGACCAGCAGCCGGTGGCTTGTCACCAGACTGCAAACCAAATCTACCTACGGGTACAAATAAGTAACAAAAAAAAAAAAAAAAAAAAAATATAGGGATGTAAGTTGTCAATTAATTCATTAATCATTAATTGATTCACCTTATCGATCAATTAGCGATTAATTGATAAGTGGAAGTTTTCATGAGAATCTGAATTTCTCTCAGTACAATATGGTCTTTCTATCTTTAATATATCAAAAGTTAATTACTGTTTTTGGTATACAGAATAAAACATGAACACCGTATTCCTCAATGATTTATTGTACCATTTGCATTTTTTTACTACAGACAATGGCATATTTTCATCATCATCAACCTGTTGAATTCCACTGTTGGACGAAGGCCTCAGCATGTCGTTTCCATTCCAAGCAGTTTCTAGCCAGATGGTACCAGTTGCCTTTTTCTAAAGAAAATGAAGTAATTTCGTCTTGCCATCTTTTGTGCTGACGTCCCCGGTTTCTTACTGTCTTGGCCTCCACGTCATCAACCTGCTGGTCCAGTGAATGTCTGTCACACGGGTGACATGTCCGGCCCACTTCCATGTCCAGCATTTTTTGTAGTTTAACAGTTTGTAAAGTTTGTAGTTTTACTTGACAACTGCCCTCACTTTTTTTGCTAATCCTAGGAACTTCCTTGTTCACTATCTTTTCTTCATTCATCCTCCTCTCTCTGTCATTTTCTTCATTCATCTGCTTTTCATAATACTCCCTCCATCTTCTCAGCACACTCTCATCACTCATTAGTACATTACCATCTCTGTCCTTAATTAACCTAACCTGCTGTACATCCTTTCCAGCTCGATTTCTCTGTCTAGCCAGTCGATACAAGTCCTTTTCTCCTTCATTGGTGTTCAGCCTCTCATGCAGCTCACTATATGCCTTTTCATTTGCCTTTGCTACTTCCCTCTTTACCATTTTTATTTTTTATTAACTTTTATTTATACAGGTAGTCCCATTGAGACACAGGGTCTCATTTTCAAGAGAGATCTGTGAAGTCAGACCATGCACCTAGATTCCAAATACTCCTGTCTACTTTCATCTCCCCAACTATCCCACTTTTTCTTTGCTAACCTCTTCCTTTGAATATTTTCCTGTACCTCCTCATTCCACCACCAAGTCTCCTTGTCTTATTTCCTCTGTCCAGAGGATACACCACATACCTTTCTGCCCGTCTCCTTCAATACTTTTGCTTTGTGAAGGCTGAAATTAAAGAAATTGAAGATTGCATGACTGGAAGTCAAAATAAACGTCATACCCGGCATTAAATGTGCCATGTATGCATCTCATTAATTAACATGTTGCATCTTGCTATTTTTACACAACAGAAACATTAAAACCTCTGGCTTTTTGAACATTTAGCTTGCCAGATTTGTACCATTGTGCCAAAAACCTCTCACTGCTCCATTGCCAGAAGCATTGCACTGAATATATACCAAACAGGTCCTGACAGATTTGTTCAGAATGCATGTGAGAAGTCTTCTCTGCTTCCTCTCAAAATGTTGAACTCTTTCTTTAACTCATTTGTTCACATCAGGTCACAGTTTTCAGTTAAATGGACTCAATTGATTTTTATGACAACCAACTACTTACCTCTAAAGTTTGAAAATACAACCACTGGTGATTTCATTATGGTGGTACATTATGGTGGCCAAAGCATAACTGCTGTTTATTTAGATCTACCAACCCTCTGAACAAATGATACAATCAGTATAATAATCAACAGTCATTGATTTTTATCCAATCCAACTTTATTTATAAAGCGCTTTAAAAACAATCACAGCTGACACAAAGTGCTGTACATAAAAACATAAGACATAAAAACCGTAAAATACATCTAAAAAATACAATGCCGCACAAATAAATAGTAATCATAGAATAAAAACAACAAAAGCAAGTAAAATCAATGTCTCAAACTGGGTCAAAAGCCAAAGAATAAAAATGGGTTTTAAGATGTGTTTTAAAACTGGACAGTGAAGAGGCCTGTCTGATGGACAAAGGCAGATTGTTCCACAGTTTAAGATAAGATAAGATAAGATAAGATAAGCCTTTATTAGTCCCACAACGGGGAAATTCCAGGATTGCAACAGCACAGGGATAGCAACACTCAGAGCAACAATCAGAAGGCAAGAAAAAAAAAAAAAAAAAAACAAGCAAGCAAGAGCAGCTAATAAACATATGTACGTATTACTATAAAATATATATATATACACACACACACAGACACACAGTGCAGAGCATTGTAGCTGGATGGAATAAATATATGAATATATGAACACACAGTGCAGAGCATTGTAGCTAGATGGAATAAATATGTAAATATATAAACACCCACAGTACGGAGCATTGCAGCTAGGTGGAATAAATATGCAAGTATATAAACACACACAGTGCGGAGCAATGTAGCTAGATGGAATAATATGTAGATATATAAATATATAAACACCCACAGTACGGAGCATTGTAGCTAGATGGAATAAATATGCAAATATATAAACACACACAGTGCAGAGCATTGTTGCTAGATGGAATGAAACAGCATAACCGTCTACTTAGTTATCCTACATGGTATGATTATGTGCCCATACATATTCTCACCCTCCATAGCGACCGGTATGTTCCTAGTTGTATGCCGGAGAGGACCATTGTGTAAGTCTATTGCATCTTTTGCATTCAAAAAAACTATTAGTTTGTTACGTCTTTTTGCTATCTCTGCGAGCAGCCCTGCTTAGGTTGTACAGTCTGACAGCCGTTGGTAGGAAGGACCTACGAAACCTCTCGGTTGTGCACCTGGGATGATGTAGTCTGCTGCTAAATGAGCTCCTCAGTGCATTCAGTATGTCCTGCATAGGGTGGAACTCGGACTCCAGCAGAGATGACAGTTTAGCCACCGTCCTTCTCTCTCCTATCTCCTCCATCGGATCAAGGCGCTGCCCCAGGACAGAGCTAGCTTTCTTAATCAGTTTGTTCAGTCTCTTCCTATCGGCTGCAGTAATGCCACTGCCCCAGCAGACCACTCCAAAAGTGATGGCTGATGCCACCACCGTGTCATAGAATGACTTCAGCAGCGCCCCTTGTACACCAAAAGACCTGAGTCTCCTCAGCAGGAACAGCCTGCGCTGTCCCTTCTTGTAGAGTGCATCAGTATTGTGTGACCAGTCTAGTTTATTGTTCAGATGAATACCCAGGTACTTATAGGATGTCACCATCTCGATGTCTGTTCCCTGTATATTTACTGGTACTGTGAGGGGCTGCCCATGCCTGCGGCAGTCCACCACCAGCTCCTTAGTTTTCCTCGCGTTGATCTGGAGGCAGTTCCGATGGCACCAGTCCACGAAGTCCTGGATAAGCCCTCTGTACTCAGCTTCATCTCCATTGGAGATGAGGCCAACGATCGCAGAGTCATCAGAGAACTTCTGTAGATGGCAGTGTGTTGTGTTGTGTGAGAAGTCCGCAGTATAAAGAGTGAACAGGAAGGGAGCCAGCACCGTTCCCTGGGGGGCCCCCGTGCTACTGATGATCGTGTCGGACACACAGTCCCGGGTTCTCACAAACTGAGGCCGGTTCGTGAGGTAGTCCAGGATCCATGATGACAGGTGCTGGTCCACCCCTGCGCGCAGCAGCTTGTCCTTCAGGATCATCGGTTGGATGGTGTTGAAAGCACTGGAGAAGTCAAAGAACATGATCCTCACCATATTCCCGGGCTTCTCCAGGTGGGACAGAGAACGGTGAAGGAGGAAGATCACCGCATCCTCCACCCCAATGCCATGCTGGTAGGCGAACTGGAGTGGATCCATCGCTGGTTCCACCAGGGGGCGGAGGTGAGCAAGGAGCAGTCTCTCCAGGGTCTTCATCAAGTGGGACGTCAAGGCCACCGGTCTGTAGCTGTTCAGGTCTTTGGGGTGGGAAGTTTTTGGTACAGGTACCACACAAGATGTTTTCCACAGCTGTGGTACCCTCCCCAGTTTCAGGCTCATGTTGAAGATATACGTCACAATCCCACACAGCTGGTCTGCACAGGACTTGAGGAGCTTTGCGCTGATGCCGTCCGGTCCCGGCGCCTTCCTCGCCTTGATCTTCCTCAGCTCCGTCCTCACCTGGGTCCTGGTCAGGGTCAGGATGGGGGGCTGTGTGTTGGGAGTGGGGGGGTGTTGGTAGAGTGGGGAGTGGGCAGCAGGACTTGATTTCTTTAGAGGCAGCAGTGGTTGTTGTGCAGTCAGGGGGGAGGGCGGTTGGTCAAATCTATTGAAAAACAGATTCAGGTTGTTCGCCCACTCCCTGCCCCCTGTGGCCTGGGGGGAGGTATTCTGGAGCCCCGAGATGGTTTTGAGGTTTCTCCAGACCCCGCTGATGTCGCTCTGTTGCAGCTTGTCCTCCATCTTCTTCCTGAAGCTGTCCTTGCCTTCTCTGATCTTTCTCCTCAGCTCCCTCTGTACGGACTTCAGCATCTCCCTGTTCCCCGACCTGAAGGTTTAGGGGCAGCAAAAGAAAAAGCTCTGTCCCCTCTGAGCTTTCTCCTCGATTTTGGTATCTCCAGGAGCAGCTGATTAGCTGACCTGAGAGACCGAGTGGGGTGTAAGGATGAAGGAGCTCAGAGAGCTAAGGCAGGGCAAGGCCATTTAATGATTTAAAAACAAAGAATTTTAAGCAGCCAGTGGAGGGAAGCGCTAAATTGGGTGTAATGTGGTTCCTCTTACGTGTTCCAGTTAAAAGATGTGCAGCAGCATTTTGAACCAACTGGAGACATGAGGGGGAAGACTGGCTAACTCCAAAATAAAGTTTGTTACAGTAATCCAGTCGAGATGTAATGAAGGCATGGATTACTGTTTCAAAGTGCTGCCTTAAAAGAATGGGTTTAACCTTTGCCAGCTGCCTCAAATGGAAAAAGCTGGACTTGACTACTGCACCAATTTGACAGTTTAATCTAAAATCACCGTCCATCTTAAAACCCAAATTAGTAACAGTTGTCTTATGACAACAACAGTTGTCTTATGACGTGCATATCTTTAATGCGCACGTGGGCAACGACAGTGAAACCTGGAAGGGGGTGATTGGGAGGAACGGCCTGCCCGATCTGAACCCGAGTGGTGTTCAGTTATTGGACTTCTGTGCTAACCACAGTCTGTCCATAACGAATACCATGTTCAAGCATAAGGGTATCCATATGTGCACCTGGCACCAGGACACCCTAGGTCGCAGGTCGATGATCGATTTTGTTATCGTATCATCAGACCTGCGACTGTATGTCTTGGACACCCGAGTAAAGAGAGGTGCAGAGCTGTCAACTGATCACCACCTGGTGGTGAGTTGGATCCGATGGCAGGGGAGGAAGCCATTCAGACCTGGTAGACCCAAACGTATAGTGAGGGTGTGCTGGGAGCGTCTGGCTGAGGCCCCTGTCCGGGAGGTCTTCAACTCCCACCTCCGGAAGAACTTCAACCACATTCCGAAGGAGTCTGGAGACATGGAGTCTGAATGGGCCATGTTCTCCACCTCTGTTGTTGAAGCGGCGGCCCAGAGCTGCGGCCGCAAGGTGGTCGGTGCATCTCGTGGTGGCAACCCCCGAACCAAGTGGTGGACACCAGTGGTGAGGGGGGCCATTAAGCTGAAGAAGGAGTCCTATCAAGCTTGGCTGGCTTGTGGGACTCCCGAAGCTGCTGAGGTGTACCGGCAGGCCAAGCGGAGTGCAACTCGGGTGGTTGCTGAAGCAAAAACCCGGGTATGGGAGGAGTTCAGTGAGGCCATGGAACAAGACTTTCGGTCGGCCTCAAAGAGATTCTGGCAAACTGTCCGGCGGCTCAGGAGGGGAAAGCAGCTCCCCGTCCACACTGTGTATGGTGCGGATGGGACACTGTTGACTTCGACTGGGGATATCGTCGGGCGGTGGAAGGAATACTTCGAGGATCTCCTCAATCCCACAGATACGCCTTCCACAGAGGAAGCAGGGTTTGGGGACGAGGGGGATAACTCGCCTATCACAGGGGCTGAGGTCGCCAAGGTGGTTAAAAATCTCCTTGGTGGCCGGGCCCCGGGGGTGGACGAGATTCGCCCTGAGTACCTCAAGGCCCTGGATGTTGTTGGGCTGTCATGGTTGACACGCTTCTGCAACATTGCGTGGAGGTCGGGGGCAGTGCCTTTGGCATGGCAAACCGGGGTGGTGGTTCCTCTCTTCAGAAAAGGGGACCGGAGGGTGTGCTCCAACTTTAGAGGGATCACACTCCTCAGCCTCCCTGGGAAGGTCTATGCCAAGGTACTGGAGAGGAGAGTCCAGCCGTTGGTCGAACCTCGGATTCAGGAGGAGCAATGTGGTTTTCGTCCTGGCCGTGGCACATCGGACCAGCTCTTTATCCTCTCGAGAATTCTTGAGGGTTCGTGGGAGTTTGCCCAACCAGTTTACATGTGTTTTGTGGACTTGGAGAAGGCATTTGACCGCGTCCCTCATGGATTTTTGTGGGGGGTGCTTCGGGAGTATGGGGTATCGGTCTTGTTGTTACGAGCTATTCGGTCTCTGTACGACCGTTGTGAGAGTGTGGTTCATATTGCCAACACTCGGTTGGAGTCATTCCCAGTGAGAGTTGGACTCCGCCAGGGCTGCCCTTTGTCACCGATCCTGTTCATAATTTTTATGGACAGGATTTCTAGGCGCAGCCAGGGAATGGAGGGTGTCATGCTTGGTGACCACAGGATCTCATCTCTGTTGTTTGCAGATGATGTTGTCCTGTTGGCTTCATCCAGCAATGACCTACAGCTCTTGCTGGGACAGTTTTCCGCTGAGTGTGAAGCAGCTGGGATGAGAATCAGCACCTCCAAGTCCGAGTCCATGGTCCTCAGCCGGAAAAAGGTGGATTGTCCTCTCTGGGTTGGGGACAGGCTCCTGCCCCAAGTGGAGGAGTTTAAGTATCTTGGGGTCTTGTTCACGAGTGAGGGGAAAATGGAGCGAGAGATCGACAGACGGATTGGAGCAGCATCTGCAGTGATGCGGACGTTGTACCGGTCTGTTGTGGTGAAGAGGGAGCTGAGTTCTAAGGCAAAGCTGTCGATTTACCAGTCAATCTACGTTCCTACTCTCACCTATGGTCACGAGCTTTGGATAATGACCGAAAGAACGAGATTGCGGATACAAGCGGCTGAAATGAGCTTTCTCCGTAGGATTGCTGGACTCACCCTCAGCGATAGGGTGAGGAGCTCAGTCATCCGGGAGAGGCTCAGAGTAGAACTGCTGCTCCTCCACATTGAAAGGAGTCAGTTGAGGTGGTATGGGCATCTGATTAGGATGCCTCCTGGATGCCTCCCACTTGAAGTGTTTCAGGCACGTCCCACTGGGAGGAGACCCCGGGGCAGACCCAGGACACGGTGGAGACACTATGTCTCCCAGCTGGTCTGGGAACGCCTTGGTATCCTCTCTGAATAGCTGCAGCAGGTGGCGGGGGAGAGGGAAGTCTGGGCTTCTCTGCTTGAACTGCTGCCTCCGTGACCTGGACCTCCGGAAAAGTGGTAGAAGATAGATGGATGGATGGATGTCTTATGACTGTTGACTTTTATTTTGAAAGCTCACTTGTAGCAAATCAACTATAACCATTACCACCAATTTCTCTTCATCCAGCCTAGTCTTTGCACTGTTGTGCTGGTCAACATTTGGCTCCCACTTCAGAACTTCTCAGACAAACTCTGGCTCCACCAACTCTGAGTGCAACTGATGCCATAGAGAGCATGAAATGTATAGAGGAGCGCCAAATGATTTGTGAACTGTTTAAGCCCTTTTACCAGGGAAAGTTTTCACACTGGATATTTTCATCTAAAAGAAAAGGTTGGAGAGCTTGATGCAGTGGTTCTTTTTTTGTTTTTTGTTTTTTTTTTTAGCGAGCCCGAGGGCATTGGAAACAGCACACCTCAGCTCTGATGATATCAGATATCAGATTAGAAGGAAGTATGCGAAGCTGGTGGTCCCTCTCTGCTACTGAACCTCCTCTGTATGTGTGTGTTTCTAACATCCGCACTGGTTTTCCTTTAGGATCGTCCGGTTTCCATGGCAGTTGGGTGAGGAAAAGGTTCGACGCGTCTTTTGGGAGGCGCTGAAAATCTGGAGTGATGTCACGCCTCTCACCTTCACTGAGATCCACAGTGGCAAGGCCGACATCCACATCGACTTCACAAGGTGGGAGGGCTGTGGCATCAGAAAAACACCTAAAAACATTTAAGAGGGGAACTTGTTGCTTTTGAATTATGTGAAAATGAGAAGACTTACAGCAGATATAATACAGTGGTGCTTGAAAGTTTGTGAACCCTTTAGAATTTTCTACATTTCTACATAAATATGACTTAAAACATCATCAGATTTTCACACAAGTCCTGAAGTAGATAAAGAGAACCCAGTTAAATAAGTGAGACAAAAAATGTACTTTTTCATTTATTTATTGAGGAAAATGATCCAATATTACACATCTGGGAGTGGCAAAAGGTGGTGAACCTTTGAGTTCAGTATCTGGTGTGATGCTCTTTTGCAGCAATAACTGCAACTAAACATTTCCTGTAACTCCAAGCTGCACATTAGCTTGGAGGAATCCGAGCCCATCCCTCTGTACAGAACAGCTTCAACTCTGGGATGTTGGTGGGTTTCCTCCCATGAACTACTCACTTCAGGTCCTTCCACAACATCTCAGTTGGATTAAGGTCAAGACTGTGACTTTGCCATTCCAAAATATCAACTTTATTCTTCTTTAACCATTCTTTGGTAGAATGACTTGTGTGCTTTGGATCGTTGTCTTGCTGGATGACCCACTTTCTTGTGAGATTCAGTTCATGGACAGATGTCCTTACATTTTCTTTTAGTGTTTGCTGGTATAATTCAGAATTCATTGTACCATCACTGACGGCAAGCCATCCTGGCCCAGATGCAGCAAAACAGGCCCAAACCATGATATTACCACCACCATGTTTCACAGATGGGATAAGGTTCTTATGCTGGAATTCTTTGTCTTCCTTTCTCCAGACATAAAGCTTCTTATTCAAACCCAAAAGTTTTCTTTTGGTCTCATCTGTCAAGAAGACATTTTTCTAACAGCCTTCTGGCTTGTCCACCTGATCTTTAGCAAACTGCAGATGAGCAGCAATGTTCTTTTTGTAGAGCAGTGGCTTTCTCCTTTCAGCCCTGCCATGCATACCATTGTTCAGTGTTCTCCTGATGGTGGACTCATGAACGTTAACATTAGCCAATGAGAGAAAGGCCTTAATTTGCATGGAAGTTACCCTGGGGTCCTTTGTGACCTTGCTGACTATTACATGTCTTGCTCTTGGAGTGATCCAAGTTGGTCAACCACACCTGGGGAAGGTAACGATGGTCTTAAATTTCCTCCACAATCTGTCTTACTGTGGATTGGTGGAGTCCAAACTCCTCAGAGATGGTTTTGTAACCTTTTCCAGCTTGATGAGCATCAACAGCCCTTTTTCTGAGGTTCTCACAAATCTCCTTTGTTCGTGCCATGATGCACTTCCACAAATATGTGTTGACACTTTCATAGATCTTTAAATAAAAGATTCTTTGAATTAAACAGGGTGCCCACTCACACCTGATTTTGATCCCATTAATTGAAAATACCTGACTCTAATTTCACCTTCAAACTAGAAAAGCACTCAGAGAGCGCAGACCTCCACCAAGTGCCACAGTTCCCCCCCATACAGTGTTTGTGTGTACGTTTTCAGATTCCTTGACCATGAAAACATATGACTAGCAATTGGATTGACAATGATAGGATTTGTGGTTCAGTAGTAAAAGCATTACCTCCTTGGCGGAGGTAATAAACTGAAGTGTTGGTGTTGTGTCCATCTCCTCCATCTCCAAACTCCCAGGCTGCGGGCGTTGCTATTGAATGAATGAATGAATGAATGAATGAATGAATGAATCTTTATTTTGGATAGATTAAGAGTACAGGTTAAAAGAAAGTGAATAATATAACAAAGGGGGAAATAAAATCCAACAAGGTCAAATTAGACAATAACTCCTCTGATTATACAGTTCAACATAAGTTATCCGAAATGGGTGATGGCTGAAGCCGCAGCTTATATTGCCCACCAATCCAAAAGAAAAAACAAAACAAATCATGGCACAACCGCGTACAACCCACAGGCCAATGGGTTATGCGAGCGTTTTCATAGATCACTGAAAGCAGCACTGAGGTTCACTGATGGATGCAAGTTGGGTAGACAGGTTGCCGTGGGTTTTATTACCTCCGCCAGGCCGAAAGGCCAGGAGGAGGTAATGTTTTTGCCGGGGTTTGTCTGTGTGTTTGTCTGTTTGTCTGTCTGTCTGTCTGTCTGTTGGTTAGCAAGATAACTCAAAAACTTTTGGACGGATTTCAATGAAACTTTCAGGCGTTGTTGGAAATGGTACAAGGAAGAACTGATTAAATTTGGGGGATGATCTGCATCACCGTCTGCATACAGGAATTTTTTAAAGCATTTTTCCACACTGTGACATACGGCCATTTTCAACATGTGCGCAGGCGCAATGGAGGGTGCTGGGCGTCGTGTCTGACCAACACAAACGCCGCCTTCTTCAACGTTTTAGCCACAAAAGCATGCGGAAAACACTGGTGGCCTGGGCCCGCCAGCGTGCCTGTGCCAGCCATAGGCGCTGCGCACATTGCGCTGGTCGTCGTGTCTGACCAACACAAACTCCGCGTTCTTCAACGTTTTAGGCACAAAAGCACGCGGAAAACACTGCTGGCCTGGGCCCGCCAGCGTGCCTGTTTTTGCGCCACGCTGCAAAACCTGACACGGCCACCTGTCCGCCGCCCGATTATTTGCCACAAATTCCCCGCCCAGCTGTAGGCGCTGCGTAAAAAATGACCTCTCTGCCGGGGAAGATTCTAAATTCTGTTTTGCCGCGGAGCGCAACCCCAATATAATATAAAACCCACGGCAACCTGTCTAACCAATCTGCATCCGTCAGTGGAGGAGATGGACACACCAACACTTCAGTTTATTACCTCCGCCAAGGAGGCAATGCTTTTACAACCGTAAAACGGGGCTATAAGGGACGGCGGGGTAATATGGGACACTTTTCTAAATGTAATTCTGCTTTTTTAATTTTGCTTCCGCCTAGATTTGATGAAGGATTCATGGATATTTGACAATAACAACACAACTCAGCGTCCTGCTCAAAATAAAAAAAGCAGAATTACATTTAAAACATTTCCCAGAAAAGTGTCCCTTATTAACCCGCCGTCACTTATAGCCCCGTTTTACACTACTGAACCACTAATCCTATCACTATCACATTGATTGTCATTCATTAATTGTCTGTTTATTGCACTGTCCATGTCAAATAAACAAATAATCATTGTGAATCCAATTGCTAGTCATATCTTTTCATGCTCAGGGAATCTGAAAACGTACACACAAACACTGCATGGGGGGAACTGTGCCGCTTGGCGGAGGTCTGCGCTCTCCAAGTGCTTTTCTAGTATTGGGTTTGCGCTCCGCGGCAAAAGAGGATTTAGAAGCTTCCCCGGCAGAGAGCTTCTTTGTGCGCAGCCACTATGGCTGCCCGGGGAATTTCTGCCAAATAATCCGGCGCCGGACAGCTGCCCGTCTCAGCTTTTGCAGCGTAGCGCAAACACAGGCGCGCTGCCGGGCCCTGCCCACCACTGGTTTCCGCGTGCTTTTGTGCCTAAAACTTTGAAGAAGGCGGAGTTTGTGTTTGTCAGACACGACGAGCAGCGCCCTCCACTGGGCCTGCACACATGTTGAAAATGGCCGTATGTCACAATGTTAAAGAATCCTTTAAAAAATTCCTGTATCCAGACGGTGATCCGGATCATCCCCAAAATTTAATCAGTTCTTCCTTGTACCATTTCCAACAAGGCCTGAAAGTTTCATTGAAATCCGTCCAAAACTTTTTGAGTTATCTTGCTAACCAACAGACAAACAGACAGACAAACAGACAAACAGACAAACGCTGGCAAAAACATAACCTCCTCCTGGCCTCCGGCCTGGCGGAGGTAATTACCTGCTAATCCTAGAGATTCACAAACTTTTGCTACTCACAGATATGTAATATTGGATCATTTTCCTCAATAAATAAATGAAAAAATAATTTTTACCTCCGCCAGGCCGAAAAGGCCAGGAGGAGGTTATGTTTTTGCCGGAGTTTGTGTGTTTGTCTGTCTGTCTGTCTGTCTGTCTGTTTGTCTGTTGGTTAGCAAGATAACTCAAAAAGTCTTGGACGGATTTCCATGAAACTTTCAGGCGTTGTTGGAAATGGTACAAGGAAGAACTGATTAAATTTTGGGGGTGATCCGGTTCACTGTCTGGATACAGGAATTTTTTAAAGCATTTTTCAACACTGTGACATACAGCCATTTTCAACATGTGCGCAGGCGCAATAGAGGGCGCTGGTCGTCGTGTCTGATGAACACAAACTCCGCCTTCTTCAAAGTTTTAGGCACAAAAGCACAGAAAACAGGGCTCACCAGACTGCCTGTGTTTGCACTACGCTGCAAAAGCTGACACGGGCAGCTGTCCGGCGCGGGATTATTTGGCAGAAATTCCCCGGCCAGCCATAGGGGCTGCGCAAAAACCAGCTCTCTGCCGGGGGAGGCTTCCAAATCCTCTTTTTTCCGCGGACCGCAAACCCAATAAAACCCACGGCAACCATTATCGCACCTTCTTTTGTCCTGCGGCTCCGGAACAGAGAGGAATCCCGGCGCCAGTAATGCTGCGCCTGATATGTGTCACTCTAATGCTAAAAGTGATGGCAGAAATTCCCCGGCCAGCCATAGGAGCTGCACATTTGGCAGAAATTCCCCGGCCAGCCATAGGAGCTGCGCATTTGGCAGAAATTCACCGGCCAGCCATAGGAGCTGCGCAATAACGAGCTCTCTGCCGGCGAAGCTTCTAAATTCTTGTTTGCCGCGGAGCGAAACCCCAACATAATATAATATAAAACCCACGGCAACCTGTTTACCCAATTTGCATCCGTCAGTGGAGGAGATGGACACAACAGCAACACATCAGTTTATTACCTCCGCCAAGGAGGCAATGCTTTTACTACTGAACCACTAATCCTATCACTATCAGATTGATTGTCATTGATTAATTGTGTGTTTATTGCACTGTCCCTGTCAAATAAACAAATAATCATTGTGAATCCAATTGCTAGTCATATGTTTACATGCTCAAGGAATCTGAAAACGTACACACAAACACTGTATGGGGGGAATTGTGGCGCTTGACGGGGGTCTGCGCTCTGAGTGCTTTTCTAGTTTTTGTCTCATTTATTTAACTGGGTTCTCTTTATCTACTTTTAGGACTTGTGTGAAAATCTGATGATGTTTTAGGTCATATTTGTGCAGGAATGCAGAAAATTTGAATGGGTTCATAAACTTTCAAACACCACTGTATATGAAAAGATAAGTCTTTTCATATAGTTTTGAGGATTTAACCCTGGACATACAGAGGTTTGTCTTTTGTTCACTGCTGAGAAGCTGAGACTTTACGTAAATGTTTTAATGGCTTGTATTTATTTTGGACATACGTTTTTAAATAATTAGCTTATCCATCTTAAGAAACTAACTGTTGTTATGCCAGACTGGAGGTGAGGTCAGAAAAATATTATTCATCCTTCATAGGCTAAGATATTTCTTTATATACCCTGTTTTTTTAAAATTGTTGTTGTTTTTTTTTCCACAATATCTTTATTGAACCTTTTTTTTTTTTTTAACAAACATGATACAAACAATCAAACACTAACGCTAAAGTACTACAAAAAAAAAAAAAATGCACTAAAAACACCAACAACCACCAACAAAATCAAGTCTTCAACAATGCTCCTCTGTTTAGTCTAGACAATCCAATACATAAGTATACATATTATGTTCACCAGTTTGGAATTTACAAGGTCCACACACATCATTCACCTTCTTCTTCAAGAGTTATGTTTAAATTTTTTACATAATCAATAAAAGGTCTCCATATATTCTCAAACACAATTTCCTTTGATTTCAGTATATATGTTATTCTTTCTAATGGAAGGTTTGTTAACATCTGTCTTAACCACTGAGTCACATCTGGTCTATGAGTCTTTTTCCATAATAGTGCAATACATTTTTTGGCATTAAGCAAACTGAGGTCTATGAATGTTCTTTCACTTTTATTAAAATTATGCTTTTCTGGGTACAGACCCAACAAAAACAGTTTAGGATTCAGTATGATTTGTTTTGAGATTATTTTTTCAATTGTTACCCTCACCTCTTCCCAAAACATTCTTATTAATCTACATTCCCATAAACAATGAAATAGGGTTCCTTTACTTTCCATGCATTTTGTGCATATATCTGGTATATTTTTGTTATATCTATTTAACTCCTCCGGTGTAACATACATCCGCATTAACCATTTGAAATGTATCAATTTAAGGCGTGCATTTATTGATTTGGTTTGAGCTTCTGTACAAGCCAATTCCCATTGTTCCTCCGAAATTTCAATTTGCAGATCTTCTTTCCAGTAGTTTAATCTTTTCAGTGAATTTTCACTTGAAGATAGTGTCAATGAGTTATAAAACTCTGAAATAATACCCTTTCTTTTACTATCTTTCATCATCATTTTTTCCAAGGATGAATAAATAGGTCGAGTGAGAGCTTTATTTTGATTTGATCGAATAAAGTTTCTAAGTTGAAGATATTTAAAAAAATGTGTTCTATTGAGATTAAATTTGATCCTCAGCTCTTCAAAAGACATTATGTTGTCTGCACATGGCAAATATAAATCCTGAATCTTTTGTATCCCTTTTAAATTCCATACTTTAAATACAGCGTCCGCTCTCCCTGGTTTAAAATATTGATTACCCCATATTGGACTAAATTGTGACAATAACTGTGGTTCTTTTAATAGTTTTTAGCTTCACACCATATTTTGATCATATGCTTTACAAATGGATTTTTAACTTGTTTTTGTAATTTTTTTGCCGAATCTGAGTATATGAATATGGGAAGAGGTAAAGGTAAATTGTATGATTCCATTTCAGTCCAGTGAGGGAGATCATTTGATGAAAAATAATATGTCATAGACCTCAGTTGTGCCGACCAATAATACAACATAAAATTTGGACATTTCAGACCTCCACGATCAAATAGTAAATATAATAAAGACAGACGTAATCTAGCCCTCCTGTTGTTCCATATAAATTCCACTAACTTTTTTTTTATTCTTGAGAATAGATCTAAAGGTGGTGATAAGGGAATGTATTGAAATAAATAAAGTATTTTAGGTAAAATATTACTTTTAAGTATATTGATTCTCCCGATCATCGACATTGGTAGTGACATCCATCTCTGAGTTAACTCATTGATATCTGACATTAAGGCTTCATAGTTGACGCTGGCGACTGATTCTAGCTTAGGCATAATTTGGATTCCTAAATATTTAAACTGATTTACAACATTGAATTGATTTGCCTCAGGGGCTGGGTAATTTCTCTGGGTCTCATTTAGCATTAATATTGAAGATTTAGTTTTATTTATTTTATATCCTGATATTTCCCCAAAATTCTTTATTAAATTCAACAAGGTTGGAATTGATTTTTTTTAGATTCGACATAAACAAAATTATATCATCGGCGTACAGGGAGATTTTATGTTCTGTTGGTCCAACTTTAATTCCATATATTTGTGAATGTAAACGTATCGCTATCGCTAAAGGTTCAATTGCCATAGTAAACAGTAAAGGTGAAAGTGGACAGCCTTGTCGACATCCTCTATTGATTTTTATTGGTTTTGAAATATTGTTATTTGTTAGGATTTCTGCTGTAGCATTATTGTATATTATTTGAACCCATTTTATGAAATTATTTCCAAGTCCAAACCTTTGTAGGACTTCAAAAAGAAAGGGCCATTCAACTCTATCAAAGGCCTTTTTGGCGTCCAGTGATAGGAGAGCTGTATCCGGTGCTTCTTTATTAAAATAAATAATATTAAATAGTCTTCTTACATTATGGAAGCCTTGTCTACCCTTTATAAAGCCATTCTGATCTCGATTAATAATATTTGGTAAAATTTCTTGTATTCGTCTTGCTAAAATTTTACAGATTATCTTAAGGTCGGCGTTTAATAGGCTTATTGGTCTCATATTTTCACATTTATTAGAGGGCTTACCTGGTTTTGGCAGCAGTATAATTAAGGCATTATTTATGTATGATGGTAAATTATTATTTTGAAATGCTTCTAAAACCATTTCCAAAAAAGGTTTTATTAATTTATTCTTAAATTTTTTATAAAGGTCAACTGGAAGACCATCTGGTCCTGCACTTTTTCCTGATTTCATATTATCAATGGCTAGCCCAACTTCTTCTTGACTAATTTTAGACTCCAATATCTCCCTGTTTTCATTTGGTATACACGGTATAGATAGTTCGTTCAAAAACCCATTTAGTTTTGTTAAATCAGGTTCATTTTTGGTATCATATAATTTTTCATAGTAATCTCTAAAGGCTCTATTAATTTCTAAAGGATCTATAACTACCTGTCCGTTACTTATAATACTGGTAATTGGTGTTTTAATTTCCAATTGTTTAATCTGCCATGCTAATAATTTTCCTGATTTTTCACCTTGTTCATAAAAGATTGTTTCAATCTTAGAAGACTCGAGGCAGCTCTATTCGCTGATTTTTTGTCGTATTCAGCTCTCAAAATCAGTAATTCATTCTCCAACCTTGGGTCACTTCCTGCATACACTTTTTCCTGAAGACTTTTTATTTTATGTTCCAATTTAGCTCTCTCCTCTCGAGTCTTCTTAGATTTTGATCCTGTATAACTAATAATATGTCCCCTAATAAAAGCTTTGAAAGCCTCCCACTTTACACATGCTGATGTTTGTGTAGTATTGATGTCAAAGAACTCGTCTATCTGTTTTTCTATATACTTGACAAATTCCTCATCCTGAAGCCATTTATGCTGAAATTGCCATCTACCTGATTCCTTTGTCAATTTTTTATCTACATATATTAGACAACAGGGTGCATGATCAGAGATCACGATGTTATCATAAAAGCAGTTTTGAATCTTGGACCTTAATTCTGTGGAAATCAAAAAATAATCAATACGTGAGAATGTCTTGTAGGTACTGGAATAACAAGAATAGGCTTTAACTTGTGGTTTCATTTCTCTCCATATATCTAACAATCTCAATTCTTTCATAAAATGATTAATAGTCATCCTACATCCAATGTGCGTACAATCCAGTCCTGTTGATCTATCCACACCTGGATTCAATGTACAATTAAAATCCCCTGCTATTATATGTTGCCCTGTAAGTGATGATAAGATGAGAAATAAATTAGCAAAGAACTTCTGATCATCTATATTGGGACCATATAAGTTCACAAGATTTATATTTTCTAATAGCAAAGAACCTTGAATGATTACATATCTTCCAAATTTGTCTCCAATTACATTTTTCACTTGAAAAGGAACTGATTTATGTATGAGAGTCATAACTCCCCTGGCTCGGGATGAAAATGAAGAGGTGAATACACTTCCCTGCCATCTACTCCTAATTCTTTTAACATCCTCCTCTATCAGATGAGTTTCTTGTAAAAACACAATTCTTGAACCCATGTCCTTTATTTTATTCATAACTTGTTTAAGTTTTTTTAAATTTTGTAGACCTCTGCAATTCCATGAAGTTAAATTAAGATTAACACTTTGGTCCATGATCAATAGAGAGTTTGGGATTACCTTGCAGTGTAAACATGCTCATACAGAGAAGCAAAAACATGAGTGGTTGAACATTCATCCTACAAACTACACACAAACAAATTTCCCCTTCCCACACTTGTGGCAAACCCCCCAAAATCAAAAGAAAAATTCTGTCTCCCGATATAGCCATCGACCGTTCCACACCCACGGGGAACAGCCTAAGCCACTCCTTCTTCATCCTCCCAATCACCCTAACTCTACTGCTTTTAATGACGTAACATTAACTCTCCTCTGTAGTTTTCCAACTTAACTCCAAAATTTTTAACAACTTTGTACATCATAGTTTTTTTTTTGTTTGTTTGTTTGTTTTGTTTTTGTTTTGTTTTTTTAATATATAATACAATCTATATTTTGTAAACTTACTATTTACTTCAAGTCAGTCAGATGCCTGTGCAAATGCTTAATTATTCTACCTTATATTTTGTTCATGCTTAGCTCCCACCAGTCTCTTCTTCTTCTTTGATCTTCTTGATGAACTCCTGCGCCTCCTCTGGGGTCTTGAAGATGTGGGTTCTGCCCTCATACGTGGTCAGCAGTCTCGCAGGATAGATTACACCATGACGAATCCCAAGGTTGCGCAGCTCCTTACGTACGGGATCAAACTGCTTCCTCAATTGCTGGATTCCTGTGGCCAAATCTGGGTAGAACCGCACCTGCTGGTCCTGGTGTTTAATCTCTCCTTTTTTAGCTTGTGCAGCGTTGAAGATCTTCATCCTGTCTCTGTTGCTAAGAAACTTCATAATTAAGGTCCTCGGCGGTCCCTTATCTCTCCGTGGGCCAATACGATGTGCTTTTTCCAGAACCACTGCTGATTGCAACTCCTCGCTGCCCAGCACCTCCGGAATCCACTTTTCCAGAAAGGAACATACGTCCCGACCTTCTGATTCCTCTGGAAGACCCACCAGCCTCAAATTATTCTGTCTCGACCGAGATTCCAAATCCAAAATATTATCTTCCAGAGATTTTTTTTTTTTTTTCCAAAGTGCGCACCTTTAATTGAAGACGGGTGACGTCATCTTCAGCACTAGCGAGACGGAGCTCCATCTGCGCCGTTCGTTCTACACAGTCACCCAATTCCTTTCTTATTCCTTCCAACGCTGTCATAATCCCATCAAATCTAGAGGAAAAGTCCGCTCTCATTGAACTCATGGCAGCCATCAGCGCATCTGCGCCATTCCCCGCAGATATCGCAGCGTTGCCAGCCTCCTCCGCCATATATGGAGTTTTGTTTACTGCGTCACAGACCTGAAAGTCCGTTAATTTGGACTGTTTCGGCGGCTCGCTTTTTCCTTTTCCTGGTTTTCCAGCCTTAGGCTTCGCCGAAAATTGTTGTTTTTACTTTTAATTTTAAGTGGTTAAATGTTAGTAGCAATCACAGTCATAGGTGTAATATGTCATGGATCTATGTGAGTGCCTCAACATCTTGGCATGCACTACTCTTTGTCTGTTATGCAACACTCAGAAGGAGCCAGGGAGGCTGATTAATTGCAGCTGGTAAAACGCCCACGCTCAGCTGATTGCTGGTAGTACCACAATCTTTTAAGGCCTGGTGCACGTAACAACATTTTCGTTTAGACCCAGAGAGAAACATCTCCGTGCACACAACATGTCACAGAGGCAACCACACGTGCACACGGATCCACCGAAGGTGTGAATACTGCTGTTGGAACTAACGGATGACAAGTAGAAGTTTCACTAGAGACTTTGGATTATAACTATAAACACCAGATTCCATTTGCAAGACATATATTCATTTTTTTTTAAGTTGAAAGAATGAGGGAGTCATAATAAATAAATGGCGCCTTGAGATGACTTTCGTTCTGATTATGTGCTATAGAAATAAAGTTGAATTGAATTTAATAAATACATTAAATAAATAAATAACCCATATAATTGCAGGCAATAAAAAAATCTGACTTACTGATGGCTGGTTTGAATATTTGATAAGGAGTCTTCAGTCATCACTTTTACAAAAGCATGACAAGTAAAGGCCCTGTCACACCCAGATGATTTAGGCAGCGTTTGCAAAACGTATGAAAAATTTGGAGAATATGCTGGCATATGTTGAACCAGTTATGGCTAAGTTTTGTCTGAGTTAAGAGCACACTGAAGAATGTTGAAGCACGCTGGTATACGGTGTAGTCTGCTGAGCTCCTCTGAAAATTTTCAGTATGCTGAAAATACGACATATCCAGCATATGGTTGATACGTCCCACATTCGTGGAGCAAAGGTTGTAGGGAAGTTATGCAGTCATTTACACGCGTTACTTGTCAGCGACTCATAGATACTCAAAAGTCGAAATATGTCTAGTGTACCCAAAACTTATTTCTAACATATAAGTAACACTCTTTGAACCTATGTGTAACTTATTGAATGGGTTACTATCTTACAGCTACCCTATAAAGGCATATTTGCAGCATTGGTTCACAGGAAAAACCTGTACAGAGCTCTGTCTGCAGCGCATACACACACACACACATGCACACAGAGCTAAACACATGTACTTTTTCGTATAATGGGACCTGTTGGGGATGTGTCTGAGCACTTTCAAGCTACAGGATAAAGATCCAAATCACTGTTTAGCCCTCCTTGTCATGTGTTTTTTTTTTTTATCTTTGACTGCAGTCTGTACCATCAGCTGTCCAGTGTTGCTCTGATAGATATGCCAAAATGTCAGAAGACCAGAGGAGGTGGCTCCAATCAGCTGATCGCCCGAAGCGCAGAGATCAGCTGTTTTCCATGATAAATCACACTTTGCTGTTGGCTGCACATCCCAGGAAAAACACACTCCAGGCATTATCTTTTTTTTTTTTTACCTTATTGAAAAGAAACTTTTTTTTATTGCCATCAGTTCGTTTGCCTTTGAGCCAGGTTGTGACAATTGTCATCTAACGTTGCTGACGTGTCACATCAGCTGTTTCAGGCTTGAGCGACCTGACAGGCCACGTCCCCCACCGTGGTCTTTGGAGGGGAGAATCATCTCGGTTGAACAGAGATGATCTCTTGCACATCTAGGATTCATGGATTGGGAGGCTACGGCAGTTTGGCATGACTGCACTATGCAGAAGTTAGACTGTTGTGCGTAAGTTGTGAATGTCGGCAACATGCTAAGCATTAGTTGGTTTAAGTTATTTATAAGTTATGGAAATATTCTATATAAGTTACCAATACGTTATGTATACGTCCAAATCATTATGGATAGGCGATGCATACAGCCAAAAGTGAAAATTTCAGCATATACCAGCGTTTTACACCAATTTTTATATGTTTGGCAAACGCTGCCTAAATCATCATGGTGTGACAGAGCCTTAAGAAAAAAAAGTGAAATGAGATTTTGGCTGCAACCGATCCCACTGCTTCCCTCTCCCGACACTTACCCATCCAACTCCTCTGGTCACAAATAAGTGCACCCTGTAATATTCTTCAGACAACACTTAAACTGTCATTTCTCGGGCCACCTACGAACATACCCACTCTCTCTCTGTTCCCCACAACCCCCCCATACACACACACACACACACAGCGGGAGGCAGTTCCCTGTAAATAGTTTTAATCAAGTCATTCTGTTGGCTCATCTATTGTCTGTGTGTTGTGTCCTGCATTTGGGTCCAAAACCTGGTAAACCATGACATGGTAATTCTTGTATTTCAGTTTCCTTTTTTGGATTGGGTGGTGGGGGGGGGGATGCATTTACTGACTAATTATCTGGCAGGGATTTTTTTTTTTTTTTTTTTGTTACTTATTTGTACCCGTAGGTAGATTTGGTTTGCAGTCTGGTGACAAGCCATCGGCTGCCGGTCGCTGTGTGCGCGAGCGCCCTAAACCTACATGTTTTTGGTATGCGGGAGGAAACCGGAGAAATCCCGGAGTAAACCCACGCAACACGGGGAGAACATGCAAACTCCACACAGCTCACTGTTGGTCGGGGGCTGGGATCGAACCCACGATCTCATGATCCCCGCGATCCCCCGGCCGAGGGTAAAACTGTGCTGCCACAGTGCTAAACCACTGCGCCACCGTGCAGCCCGGGGATGGAGTCAATTCCAGTTTTTCAATTCCAATTCTGCTTTCCACTGATATTTAGATGATTATTTCCAATTCATTCATATCTTTAAAGGTCAATTCCAATTTAATTCCCATTCCTAATGCATCAAGTTCAATTCAATCCAGTTTCAAGACCACTGAGTTCTACTGATGGAGTTTATTTGTTTTCTTATTAAGTAAAAAAAACAGCAACACATGACTTTGCAGTCTGCTCTTTTTATTGAAGTAAATGTACAAATTCAGACTACATACAATGCCATAGAGCAGGGGTCTGCAACCTGTGGTTCTGGGGCCACAAGTGGCTCTTTTGCACATAGATAGTGGCTTTCTGAGGCTTTGAGAAAAAAAAAACAACTCATATTTCCAAGAAAAGAAGCAATAAATTTACAAGAAACAAGACTGCAACATTCATGAGAAAAATATCTGAAAAACTGAAAACTAGGGAAAATTTTTTGCAATTTTCTGAGGAAAGCATACCCACAAATTAGTAAGAAATAAGTCACATTTCTGGAAATCACAAATTTACTGGAAAAAGTTGGAGATTTATGAGAAAATGTAATACATTTACATTAATAAATGCTGCAGTTTTGCCAATGAAAGCTAATAAGGTTACAAAGAAAAATATTTTAACAAATATGAGCATAGCTGAAAATTTATGATTTTTTTTTTCAAAATTTAAGGAAAGTGTTGCAGTTTTTTGAGGGGAAAAAACCCACCAATTTGTCATATAGTTCTTTTACTGTGAAGTGCTGGGTGGTGACGCTCACCTCCGGTGACATCACTGGGCCGCCCTATGTAAGGCCAGGGTCGGCCATCTTACGACCTCTTACCTCGCCTGACCTTAGCCGGTGATCTGTCAGTGGCTGTCAACATGAGTGAGTTCAATAAAGCTGTGTTCCAATTCACCTCGCCTCTTTTGTGAACCAAGGGTAGTTACAGACATAGCATTAGCGAGTTTCCCGGGGAGCTGTCGGTGTCCTGGTAGAAATGGTTTGAAGCCTTTGAAACTTATGTTGCCACGCTGGGACTCGGTGAGCTCGATAAGCTAAGAACCCGGGTGCTTCTGGTTCACAATTTGGGCATAGAGGGCCAGCGAGTCCTGTGAACGCTTGGTCCCTCGGACACTTATGAAGAGGTAGCGGAGCTGCTAGCTAGCCATTTCCACTCCCCAGATAACATGACAGTCCGGAGGATCCACTTTCTTCATCGACATCAGTGGGTAGGTGAACCCGTCTGGCAGTTCGTCACCGGCTTGAAGCAGCTAGCTAGCGAGTTTAGTTTTGGGACATTGGAGGAAGAAATGATTTGTGACCAGCTGGCGGAACATACAAGCAATGCCACATTGCAGGCTAGGCTACTTACGGCGCCTAGGGACCTCACGTTAGCCAGAGCAGTCAAGCTAGCTCTCCAAATGGAAGCCGCGGACAAGCTAGCTCTGGAGCTAACCAGGTGCCAGTCACAGCAGTCGCTGAAGCCTCTCGTCGCGGCAAATGTTGCGGACCCGGATAGCGAAGGTAGCTTGGACAGCGAAGATATGGAGGCCAACGCTACCAGCCAACAATTTGCCCCAGGAAACCCCCTTTGCATGGGCTGTGGGTCTGCGACGCACCGCAAAAAGGCTAAGGACTGTCCAGCGAGAAGAGCACGTTGTAACAGATGTGGTCGCTTGAACCATTTTGCCAGGGTATGCAGTGAAGTTAACCAAGAAAGACCACTGGATAAATCGCTCAGCCCGCCATCTACAACCATCCACACGGTGTCCCCCAACACGAGCGGGTACACATTTTGCACAGTGGGGCTGGACCACGTGGAGCTGCCACTGTTGTTCGACATGGGGGTGGAGGGGTTGTTGCTGAATTGGGCCACGGTGAAGAAGTTTTTTCCCCACCACAGGATTAGAGGTAACCCAGTGCCGTCGTACGGTTATGGAGGTGGAAGGCTGGACACGGTCGGGACTTTGAAGTTGACTGTTCGGGACAAGTCTGCGATGGTGACCAACTTCACGTTCCATGTGACAGCACAGGGCGATAACATGATGGGCTGTGATTTATTTTACGGACTGGGTTTTGCCATCAAAGATGACGGGGGGTCTGCGACTACGAGGGTGCACGCTACAACAGCCTTAGAAGAGGTCGGGGCAGGACCGAGAAGCATGGAGGATCAGCGTGCTAAACAACAATGTCTCAAGCTGTGCCAGGCCCCGTTGATGGTCCTGGATTGGGTTTGGAGTTGAGATGAAGAGTGAAGATGGGCCAGATGACAGCCTGAGGAGCATCGGGAGTGTCTGTGCATAGTGGACAAACTGGGCGCAGCGCAATTCAAGCTGTCTGACGACTCGGTGTAGCATGCAAATCGGCTTCAGCGTGTCTGGGAGAAGACTTTGGGAATTGAGGCTGAACGTGGGACGAGGCCGATGGTAAAGAGGAGCGGCTTCAGCGTCCGGAGGGTCAGCCATCACCCCGAAGACCGGCTGTTTCCAGGGGTGCATCTGCTGTGAGGGTGCCCTTGGCCCCCATGCCAGTTATGGCATGCCCTATGCCTTTTTACTTGAACACTTGGGTACTCTGATGATGTACATATGCAATTTCATTCTCATCGGATGACCTTTAGGTCAAAGGTCAGTTCGGAATTTTCCCTAAACACAGTAACTATTGAAAGAAATGATGTAGGCTTTTCAAATCGATACAGTAGTTGTATCTAATACACATCTTGGATGACTTACACCCTCACCTAACTATGTGTTTGGGGTCAAGGGGTCAAAGGTTCAAAGTTAACATTGCAGTTGCACTATGGTAAATGCTACATTTACTATTACTATAAGCTAGGGCCACCAAACCTGGTATACAGGTTCACCTTTGAATCCTGACTTCTGACTATGGGTTTGGGGTCAAAAGGTCAAAAGTCAAGATTAACATTTCCTATGCCTTATTACTGTACAACGAGTAAAGTTAGGGTCACCAAACTTGGTACACAGGTTTACCCTGTGACTCTGAAGTGTGACTGTGGTTTTGGGATCACAAGGTCAAAGGTCAACATCACAGTGCCTTATAATGTGTATCTCAACAACAAAGAAAGCTAGGGTCACCAAAACTGGTACACAGGTTCACTCTGAGACGATGATCTCTGACCACAGGGTTGGGGTCAAAAGGTCAAGGTTGGCACTCCCTATGATCATGAAAAGCTCTCTAGGGTCACCATACTTGCTACACAGGTTCACCTTGGGATCCTGGCCTACAACTATGGGTTGTATACTTTGTTGTACATTCATGGATGATGGTCTTATCATAATTTGGTTCTGCCACAGTAATTACAGTGGTGTGAAAAAGTGTTTGCCCCCTTCCTGAGTTCTCATTTTTTTGTATGTTTGTCACACTTAAATGTGATCATCAAACAAATTTAAACATTAGACAAAGATAACACAAGTAAACACAAAATGCAGTTTTTAAATGAAGGTGTTTATTATTAAGGGTAAAAAAAAAAAAAAAATCCGAACTTACATGGCCTTGTGTGAAAAAATGATTGCCCCCCCGTTAAAACATAAATTAACTGTGGTTTATCACATCTTTGGAAAGCTGAGTTCATTTCTCTAGCCGCACCCAGGCCTGATTACTGCCAAACCAGTTCTCATTCAAGAAATCACTTAAGTAGGACCTGCCTGACAAAGTGAAGTTGACCATAAGATCCTCAAAAGCTGGACATCATGCTGCGGTCCAAAGAAATTCAGGAACAAATGAGAAACAAATTAATTGAGATCTATCAGTCTGAAAAAGGTTATAAAATCATTCCTATAGCTTTGGGACTCCAGCAAACCATAGCGAGAGCCATTATTCACAAATGGCAAAAACATGGAACAGTATTGAACCTTCCCAGGAGTGGCCGGCTGACCAAAATTACCTCAAGAGTGCAGCGACGACTCATCCAGGAGGTCACAAAAGACTCCACAACAACATCCAAAGAACTGCAGGCCTCACTTGCCTCAGTTCAGGTCAGTGTTCATCACTCCACCATAAGAAAGAGACTGGGCAAAAATGGCCCACATGGCAGAGTTCCAAGACGAAAACCACTGCTGAGCAAAAAGAACATAAAGGCTTATCTTAGTTTTGCCAGAAAACATCTTGATGATCCCCAAGACTTTTGGGAAAATACTCTGTGAACTAACAAGACAGAAGTTGAACTTTTTGGAAGGTGTGTGTCCCATTACATCTGGCGTAAAAGTAACATAGTATTTCAGAAATGGAACATCATACCAACAGTAAAATATGGTGGTGGTGTGATGGTCTGGAGCTGTTTTGCTGCTTCAGGGCCTGGAAGACTTGCTGTGGTAAATGGAACCATGAATTCTGCTGTCTACCAAAAATTCCTGAAGGAGAATGTCCGGTGACCTGTTCGTGACCTCAAGCTGAAGCACACTTGGGTTCTGTAGCAGGACAATGATCCAAAACACACCAGCAAGTCCGCCTCTGAATGGCTTAAGAAAAACAAAATGAAGACTTTGGAGTGGCCTAGTCAAAGTCCTGACCTGAATCCGATTGAGATGCTGTGGCATGACCTTAAAAAGGCAGTTTATGCTCAAAAATGTGGCTGAATTACAACAATTCTGCAAAGATGAGTGGGCCAAAATTCCACCACAGCGCTGTAAAAGACTCATCGTCAGTTATCGCAAACACTTGATTGCAGTTGTTGCTACTAAGGGTGGCCCAACCAGTTATTAGGTTTAGGGGGCAATCACTTTTTCACACAGGGCCGTGTAGGTTTGGATTTTTGTTTCACTTAAAAATAAACACCTTCATTTAAAAACTGCATTTTGTGTTTACCTGTGTTATCTTTGTCTGATATTTAAATTTGTTTGATGATTTGAAACATTTAAGTGTGACAAACATACAAAAAAATGAGTAATCGGGAAGGGGGCAAACACTTTTTCACACCACTGTATATTGAAAAGTTGAAAACTGCTCTCTGTCAGTAAGTACTGGGATCTTCAAAGAAAACGGAGGCGGGGGATATTGCGCTCGCCTCAGAGTGCTGTTGTTTATTGGTGTTACCCTTTTCTCCTTCCTCTCTTGCACCCTCTGTCTGAACACTTTCCTCTCCTTGGCTCCTCTCTTCTGTCTCATCTTTCCCTCTCTGAGCCCCCCTTGTTTCCACCTTTTATTGCTTTCATAAACGAAATCATGGTCCAGATTTCTCCCTCCTCAGCCACCTGCTCCAGCTCTTCAGAGAAGATACCAAGACGTCCCCAGGCCAGCTGGGAGACGTAGTCTCTCCAGCGAGTCCTGGGTCTTCCCCGGGGTCTCCTCCCAGTGGGACATGCCCAAAACACCTCAAGTGGGAGGCGTCCAGGAGGCATCCTGATCAGATGCCATACCACCCCAACTGGCTCCTTTCAGTGTGGAGGAGCAGATTTTTACAAACTTCTGTCAATTAATTAAAAATATATAAGGTAAAGTACATGATGGTGATGAAGTATTCACCCCCTTTAAAGTGACTGACCTAATTCAACAGAGGTCCAGCTAGTTGATGCCTGCAGTCTCACAGGTAGTGAAATGGAGATCACCTAAGCAAGTTAATGTGTGTCAAGTGATTGTTGTATAAAGACACCTGTGTCTGGGAGGTCTCGTCTCTGGTTCATTAGTATCCCTGCTACAATTGTAACATGAAGACAAAAGAACACTACACGCAACACATAGAAAAGATCGATGAAAAGTATAAGACAGGAGATGGCTACAAGAAAATTTCCAACTCACTGGGCATCCCACAGAGTTCAGTTAAATCCATCATTAAGAAATGGAAGCAGCATGGTGTAACAGTATATGAATTAATAATTATGATCAGGTAGAAAAATTATTTAATTTATATTAATGTATTGGAACCAGAGATGAATTCTCAATTCATATACACCAGAAAAGTTAATAACACTCATGGGGCAGCAGCTTTTATCTCTAAGAAGCAATTTAATCTTTAATTTCACTTTATACCTGTTCAATCACTCGATAATTTAATTAATAATCAGTCTCAAAATTTTAGTGAATTCGATACTGGGGACTTGAACCAGACTCAGAATGAAATAAATTCTCAACAACTTCTCTCATTTTCACATCTTTATTAAATGAAATGGTGATTAACAGACAGTGCAATGATTTCATTAACCATAAAATTAATAGATTAACAATATCAACATTTGCAGAACCAGGGTTAACTGTGAAAGTTTTACTAATTATATGAAAAGTTCTGGATTACTCTTAAGAAAATAAAAACGGAATTTTAATGAAAAGAGGAGTTATGTTAATGGAGCCTTAATTTGCATCTGATTAGATATCAAATTATTATCGAACCTCAGGTGTTTCATTCAGCAGATGAATTAAAATTGCAGCTCACGTGACTGATGTGATGGTTGAAGTTGAAAATCCTTCTGCGTTGTCCTGTAGTTCTTAGATGGCTCCAAAGGTCGGAATATTTGACCAGCAAATTGGTATGTTTGATCCCAGTAGTTTAAATCCAGCCGAGGCGTGCTGATTCCTTCAGCTGCACATGATCGTGGGGGAGCTGCGTCTCCTTTCCTCTTCGTTGGCAAGCGGCTTCCCAGACAAATAATAATTAAATATATCTAATCTGATCTCAAATTAAAAGAGTTTTGGACTTTAGATAAAAGAGCTTCTGGCGTGGGATTGGTCAATAAAAATATTATAAAAATAAAGTCAAGATTAAAGCTTACATTAAAATTAAAAACGATGGTTTTACAGAAAGTTTAACAGGAAAAAAAAGTGATAGAAATAAACGTCTAGGATTGGAGTTTAACTCTGGATTAGAATGAGCTCAGAGAGGAAGAATTCCTAGGCATTTAAAGAAAACATTAAAATACAAAGAGGTTACAACAAAACATGATACTTCAAGCTCCGTGATCGTAAGAAGGAAAACACGTGGGAGAAGTCTTCTGTGTTCAGGCAGTCTTTTGTTCTCCCGAAAAGTTCTCTGCTGTGTAGTCATGAAGGGAGTAGAGAGGGTGACGAAAAGAGATCTGGATCTGGCATCTGAAAGGCAGCAGCGAAAAGAAAGTCTTTGGCCTTTTATCTGTGTAGAATTTTCGTGGGACTCCGTGATTGACAGGAACTCAAACCAATAGGCTTCCTTCGTGGGCGGGCTTTATGAATTTTTAGTCCAATAAACAAACAGTCTTTTGTCTGGAGCTCTTGAGAGAGAGCTGTTGTCATGCAGAGACTGGCTGCTGGCAGTCACATGATTTGAGCGACGCTTTGCAAATCTTAATACACATTTTAATACTGGAATATTCTTCTATACCCTTATGTATATTCTCTAAGCTAACCTTAGTGATTAATGTAACTTATACCCAGTGCTTATAAATTAACATGCAGGAATAAACATTCATTTAACATTTTTAACATGCATATATATATATATATAAAATCACGGATTAATATACTGTATTTCAAACCTATTACTGATTGTCCTGAATACACCAAGAGTCCATTTGCTTTTCCATAGTGTCCTGAAAAAGGAAGCGGTTTAGAGATGAGTCTTAAGGGTGTGATTAAAAAGGTTTGCTGGTTAAATTCAGCATGTCCCAGAGTTTAAGACAATGTTGAGCTGTGGATCTTTGGGCCATGAGGGGCTTTCCATGTCTGTCTCTTGTCCACCATTTATGGGTCATAAAAGTCAAAACAGGAAATGCATTAGGGTGAATTCCTTAGACTGGTTTTAACAAAGGAATGGCAAGTTCAGTTGTGGCCTGGGGTAAAAGAGCAGTTTTTTGACTGTCCTTTTCCTGGGTGAAACAATGTCTTTAAGCAGAAGAATCTTTATTGATGAGCCAGGTGCGATGATGCTACAATGGTGTTACGTCTGAAAAATGGGTGGACAATGACCATGTACTGAGCTTAGCTGTATTCATCTTGAACACTTGAATTAAACTGAACAGTGGCGCGGTACTGTACCAAAACCTAATGACAACATGGCGACATCACCTGCGTGAATGTGCACACATCCATACACCACATTTACCCCTTCTTGAAAAAAAATTCAGAACATTATCTGCATCTGTAGGTTAGCTTAACAGGAATGGCTAGCAAGACATGTATATAAGCGTATTGACCAATGTAAAGTGAAACACACAAATCTGACTGGGCTGGACAGGCCAGTATAAGGAACCACTCAAAGCTATTTCAAAGACTGTCACAAAGTCCTCAAGATAACAGGGTGTCCGCCCGGGCTGGGCTGGCTCAACAGGCTCCGATGGGTGCCCCACAGGAGTTACGGGCCATGCATTGATCAAGTCTCAGTCCGACCTAGTTGAATCAGCTGCCATCTCCTGATCCGGAGTGGGAGGTGGTGCTATCTTTCTGATGCGGCCAGCATGCCAATCCGACCCATCAGACAGATGGAAGGTGGCTGGTCCCAGTTGAGCATTGATATGCATCGGCATTGTCCAGAACAACTGCAGTTTGTGTGAGTGGTTGGGTCGGTGAATGTGGATGCAATTGAGCACTGTGCGCAAGGGGTGCTTCACCAGGTGCTTCCTACTGAACCTCTGCTTCATGCAGCGTTGATGCTCAGCGACCCTCTCGCTAAGGGGGGATGCCACCATAGAAGCGTCATCTGGTTGGAGGGCACAGGCAGTTTAGGTGAAGGTGTATCTCACGTCCCAGCATAAGGAGAGCTGGAGAGCTGCCTGTCGTGGTGTGTGGCATCGCCCTGTAGTGCTGCAGGGTGCTTTGAAGTGCAGCGGGGAATGGGAGCCCATCTACCAGGTGTGCCCTGAGTCCATTTTTTTAGGGTTTGGTTAAACCTCTCCACACACACCTTGGCCTGAGGATGGTAAAAAAGCAGCTCTGATGTACTTAATCCCCTTCCATCCCACGAAAGATTTGAAGTCCACTGAGATGAACTGCGGCCCGTTATCTGTTGTGATAACATCAGGTATGCCCCAGTGGGCAAACAGGAAGGAGAGGAAGTCGACAACCACTTCGGTAGTAGCTCAAGTAGGTTCATTTTGTCTTTTAATTATTTACCTTTTGTTCTTATTAAAGACAAAAATAGACACTTATGACAAAGGCCGCAGTGAACAGTCGAAACATGTAAAGAAGGTAAAAACATGTCCTTTCTATTTTTGTCTTTAATAAGAACAAAAGGTAAACACTTCGGTAGTAACCGAGCCGGTGGTTATCACCTCGGACCATTTAGAATGGAGGTCGTAGGCCACTAGTAGGAAGCATTGGTGCTGGGGGGCACCGTGTAGCTCACCACAGATGTTTAGCTGAATATGATGTGTCCACGGGGTAGACAGCCACGGCAGAGGTTGTAAGGGTGGTGGTGGCGGCAGGCTGGTCTTGCTGCTGGTGAGACAGGCCATGCAATCATTCACCATAGCCCCCACTTCCTTGTCGATGCCTAGCCACCAGACCGAGCTTTTGCAGCATTGTTTAACCATTACGGTACCCAGGTGGCCTTCATGTACCATGGTCAGGATACGGTCCCTCAACGCTTCTGGGACCACTGTGCAGAGCCTCCTTATCACTCAGACGTCATTCCAGCACGAGCGGTTGTCCTTGATTCTGTGGAAGGGTGCTAGCTCTTCTGGCATCCTAGGTGGCCAGCCCTCCCTAACAAAGGTGCAGAGTTGGGCCAGTGTGGGGTCTTATTTGGATGTGGTTTGGAGCTCTTGTAGTGAGACGGTGGCCTGAAGAGGCCAGTGCAGCATGAGGACCAGCTCCGGTTCTAAGGGGTCTTGATCGGAGTTCAGTGTGGGGCTGGGGGTAGCCCGGGAAAGTAGGTCCGCTACCACGTTCTCTCTGCCAGGTGTGAACTGGGTGGTGAAGTTGTGTGCCTGCAGCCTTTCTGTCCACCTGTAGGTAAGTAGTGGTTTGTCTCCTGACCTCAACATTTCTTGCAGGGCTGTGAGAGCCTGGTGGTCCATTTGGAGCATGAAATGTCACCCGTACAGGCACTTGTGCCACCATTTGCATGCCAAGACACAAGCCAGCATTTCCCTCTCCCTCACCGGGTACTTATGTTCAGCTGGTGTAAGTGACCTTGAAGCGAACACCACCGGACTCTTGGCCCCTCCCTGGATTTGGGACAGCACGGCCCCTACGGCAGTGTTGGAGACATCACTGGTTACAAATGTGGGGCTCTGAGGGGCTTTGGGGGGCTCAAAATGAGTGAGCGCAGGCGGGGAAGTAAGCTGTGATTTGAGCCAGTGAATGGCGACAGAGCATGCAGGGGTCCACGACCAGGGCACATCCTGTTTCAGAAGGGCACACAGTGGCTCTATTGTCTCCGAGTAGTGGGAACTAATACGCCCGCAGAAGATCGTCATTACAGGAAAGAGGAGAGCTGGACCGGGCATGGTGTAGTACTGCCTCAGTGTTTGAGTGCAGTGGGCTCAGGCCCTCGGTGGTCAGGCAGAATTCCACAAACTCTATGGCAGATGCCACGAAGAGGCACTTTTCCCCATTTAATGTGAGGCTGTGACTGGTGAGCACTTCCATCACTTTGGCAAGATGGGTGTCATGTGAAGATGTTGTTGTGCAGCGCACCACAATGTCATCCAAATACAATACCACGCCCGGGAGACTGGCAAAGATGGTGGCCATGATCTTCTGAAAACAACTCGGGGTAGAGCTGAGGCCAAAAGGCATGTGGGTGTAGTGAAAGACCCCCATGTGGGTCACAAAGGCCGTAAGGTTACGGCTGTCCAGGTGTCAGGGAACCTGCAGGTATCCCTGGTGAAGGTCCAGTTTGGAGAAGATCTTTGAGCCATGAAACATAGGGGCTAGCTCCTCCATTGAGGGCAGGGGGTATTTGTCTGGAATTACTGCTTTATTTACCATTCTGAGGTCTATGCAGGGCCGTAGACCACCCGATTTCTTCTTCACCACTACCAGGTTGGAGATCTAGGGGGATGCGTTGACCCGTCAATGATACCGATGACCAGGAGTTTCTGCAGCTCCGCTGTGACCTCATTCCATAGAGTGAGGGGCAGCTGGCGAAGGGGCTGGATGACAGGGGACACCGTCGGGTGGATGAGCGGCTGGTGGTTGAAGGTGGTGAGGCAGCCCAGGCCTGCGAAGAGTGTCGGCCAGCGGTGTTGCCAAGTCGAGGTGACAGTCAGCACAACAGAACCCATGGGGTCGGTAATGGAGAAACCCAGTTTGCTGACCAGGAGGTTGGCGCCTTGGCGAGTCACTTGGAATGTGAACGCAGGGAGGACTCTGGAGCTGCAGCGCACTGAGAAGGTGACTATTCCCACCATGCTGATCTTAACGTGTCCACCGCCAAACAGGTCCTCCGCATCTCCCTTAATTGTTTTCCGGAGAAACATCTTCTTAACCGTGGACTCATTTAGCAGAGACCTCAAGGCGGCTGTGTCCAGTAGTAGTGGCAGACTGACGCCATCCAATTCCACTGTGTACCACTTGAATGGCCAGTTGCTGGTGCCAACCGAGTGAATGGTGGTCGGGTCACGTCGACTGGGTGGGCGAGGCGGTGAGTCTGCAGCTTGTGACTTGAGCTTACCACAGTGGTAGCACCTCTGTCCTCTGGCTGGGCAGGCCTGTGTGCATTGTGCAGTTACAGCAGGATCGATGTTTTATGGTGCTTCGCTGTCCCGTGATGTTTACCTTGAGGTCGTCGCAAGAAGACACAGGGTTGGTGGGCTGAGCAGCCGGGGTGACAGCTTGTGCACTGGGGGCTCCTAGCTGTAATGCTAACTGGGCAGCCACTTTTAGTTGGGATGCCATTTCCACAGCCTTGGCTAACAGCAGGTCATCTGGCACCATCTGTACCTTCTTCTGCAGCTCCGGATTTATGGTGTGCACTGCTACCTGGTCTCGTATCATCTCCTCCTCCAAGTATCTGAATCTACATGTGCTAGGCAAACAGTGGAGGTCGGTGATGTGCTGTTGTACTGACTCACCCGTATGCTGTTGGTGCTGGCGAAACACAGTTCTTCGGACTATTACGCTCTGTGGAGTAGCAAAATGTCCGGTGTAGTGATATGTGATTTATAATTATGATCAGGTATAAAGGTTATTCAATTTGTATTAATGTATCGGGACTTGAGATTTACTCCGGATCCACACACACAGAAAAAGTTAATAAACGCTCGTAGGGGCACCAGCTCACCTCTTTGGTGAACACTTTAGTCATTAATTTCACTTTATACCTGTTTAATCACGCAATAAATTAATTAATAATCAATCTCAAAATATTACTGAAGTCGATACTGGGGCTTCAAAACCAGACTCAGAATGGAATAAATTCCCAACAACTTCTCTCATTTTCACATATTTATAAAATGAAATGATGATTAAAGGACACTGAAATGATTTGCATTAACCATTACATTAAACTTGTAAGAGTAACAATGTGCATTTGCAGAACCAGGGTGAAAATGTAAGCTGAATGTAGCTCAGTTTGAAGTTGATGGATTATGAAAAACTGAACGCAAATTTACAGTATGGGGAAAATTAAACTAATTATATGGAAAATTCTAGATTACTCTTAAGAAAATGAAAATGGAATTTTAATAAGAAAAATTATATTATTTTTCTTTTAATTTTGTATCTGATCAGATGCTGAATTATTCTCAAATCTTAGACATTTTATTCACTTTCAGCAGATGGAACAGAATAGAACTCATGTGAATCCTTGCGTGGTGGTCCTTTCAGCGGCTTCTCCTGAAGCTTTAGTTGTAGATGGCACCCAAAACCAGAATATCTTGCCAGCAGATATTCGGACAAGTTACAGCAGCTTCTAAGGTCTACAGTCACAAGATGAGATTTTGACTGTTGGGCTGAGTGCAGCGAAGATGACGACGGTGTTTTCTTCAGGCAGCGTAGTGGCGAGCTGCGTTGAGGCTTTCATGGGTCAGTGGCTTCTCCCAAGGGAATTTGCGAATAATTACAAAATCTGATCCCAATAGCAAAATTAAAAGATTTTTCTGACTTCGTGGAGTTGAAATTAGCTTCTAGTATGGAGATGGTCAGTCCTTGAAAAACACACGGTGGAGTTTAACAATATGAATGAATGAATGAATTTATTTGAATGAATGAATGAATTTATTTATTTCGGATAGTACATTACAGGTTAAAAGAAACTGTATAATATAACAACAAGGTCAAATTAGACAAAGACTCCTTCTACTATACAATTCCACGTGAGTTATCCGAAATGGGTGATGGCTGAAGCCGCAGCTTATATTGCCCACCCATATTCCATCCAAGAATTCAAAGGAGAAAAAAGAGAAAACAAGACAAGAGCGATTACAATTTAAAACAAGGCTAAGACAAAATATGACTGAGAGAAAAAGAAAACTGAGCTAGTCTAAGTTAAGCGGTTACTATTCAAAAACAAATCTAAGACATAGTGTCACAGAGAAAAAAGAAAAACTAAGCTATAACACAACACAGGCTGGAAATGTCAATCCTTATGTGAGTTTACATGTCGTCTTGTAAATATGTTTGGAGTATTTCTTCCTTTAGTTTTTGTTTAAATTGTCCAAGCTTTGTACATGATTTTAATTCAGGTCCAAAATCGTTCCATAATCTGACACCTTGCACTGAAATACAGTGTTGCTTGGTAGTTGTTCTCACTGTAGGCTTTTGAAATATACATGTTCCTCTGAAGTGATATCGTTTCTCCCTTGTTTGGAACAACTTTTGGATATTTGCAGGCAGTGATAGATTCTTCACTTTGAACATTATTATTGCGGTTTTAAAGTCGATCAGATCTTTCAACTTGAGAGTTTTTTGTTTAAGAAAAAGTGGGTTTGTTGGTTCCCTGTAAGCTGCTTTGTTGATTATTCTAATAGCTCTCTTTTGAAGCATAAAGAGTGGATATATGTTTGTTTTATATGTATTTCCCCATACTTCATTACAATATGTCATGTATGGGAGTATTAATGAATGATACAAGGTGTATAGTGTGGGTTGATTCAGCAAATTTTTCACTCTGTGTAATATTGCAATTGATTTGGATACTTTACCTTTTATATAATTAATATGTGGCTTCCAACACAGTTTGTTATCAATTATTACTCCAAGGAATTTAGTTTCGGATACCCTTTCAATCTCTACACCATTTACACTGAGTTTGGGTACTGGGTAGTTGTGATGGTTGTTAAAGACTATAAATTTTGTCTTGCTTAAATTGAGCGTTAATTTGTTTGAATCAACCCACAGTTTCAGCTTTCCTAATTCCTTTCCGAGTGTATCCAGAAGTTGTTCCAAGTTGTTTCCACTGCATAGCAGGTTAGTGTCATCAGCAAACAATATTAAGTCCATTTTTTCTGAAACTTTACATATATCATTTATATACATATTGAATAATAATGGTCCCAAAACTGAACCCTGTGGGACTCCACAGGTGACCTTCAGTAGCTCTGAGTTTTTGTTGTTAACACATACAAACTGATATCTATTCTTTAAGTAACTTCTTAACCAGGACAGTGCTACCCCTCTGATACCACAATTTTGTAGTTTCTTTAATAATAGATTGTGATCTACTGTATCAAATGCTTTTTTAAGATCCAGGAATACTCCAACTGAATACTCTTTATTTTCAATGGCTGTTGATATTTTTTCTGTAAATTCCATTAAGGCATATGCTGTTGTCCTTTTGTGTCTGAACCCATATTGCTGCTCACACAATAAATCATTCTTCAGTATGAAGTTGTCAATTCTCTCATAGAATATTTTTTCAAGTATCTTGGAAAATTGCGGTAATAGTGAAATTGGTCTGTAGTTGGAGAGTTCCCCTCTGTCGCCTGTCTTGTAAATCGGAATTACTTTAGCTATTTTCATTGCATTGGGAAATATACCTGATTGGAGAGACAGGTTACAGATATACGTCAGTGGTTTCACTATGCATTCGATAACAGTTTTGACTAGTAGCATATCAATACCATCGCAGTCAGTAGATGTTTTACTTTTGAACGATTTAACAATTTCAATGACCTCTCTTTCGTCTGTGTTCTTTATGAAGATGGTGTCTTTTACAGCAGTGTTATTGCATATTGAATCACCTGTTGGCACCGTAGTGGGTATTTCTCGGGCCAGTTTAGGTCCAATGTTAACAAAAAAATTATTAAATTCATCTGCAGGTGAAGCTATATTCACATTCGGAGTCGATTTATTATTTTTTGGAGTGTTAGTTGGGTAGCTGGTATTTCTGCTTTTATTTCCAAGGATACTGTTGATTATTGTCCATGTATTTTTAATATTGTCTTTGTTTTTTTCCAGTTCTTTACTGTAATAGTCTCTTTTACTACATCTTATTATATATGTTAACTTATTTTTGTATGTTTTATACCGCTGCTCTGCTTCTTTTGTCCTTTTCTTTATGAAAGCTTTATATAATAAATTTTTCTTTTTACACGCCTTTTGTAGTCCTTTGGTTAGCCATGGTTTGTCAGTAAATTTGTGTTTAAGCTTTTTTTTAACTAATGGGCAGTTTTTTTCATAAAGAGTGGTTACAATGTTTGTAAACGTGTCATAGGCTTCATTTACATCTGATACATAGACTTCTGTCCAGTCTTGCTTCAGCAAGTCCTCTTTAAAAGAACTGATTGCGTTTGGTGATTTGTGTCTGAACGATTTTGAGATTTTTTCTGGGTTGGGCCCCGTGTGGCCATGGATAAGTGCAAAGATTGGCAAGTGGTCGCTTATATCATTTATCAATAATCCACTTTCTATTTTCTTGTCGAGAACATTGACAAACAGGTTGTCAATAAGTGTAGCAGAGTGAGCTGTGATTCTACTGGGATGTGTTATTGTGGGATATAGACTCATGCTGTACATAGAGTTCATGAACTCTGTAACTACATTTTGTTGATGTGGATTAAGTAGATCAATATTGAAATCTCCACAAATTGCTACCATTTTCTTACTAGTAATATTATTGTACAGCTCGACTAATTTATCTCTGAATGTCTCAATGCAAGTTCCCGGCGTTCTGTATATGCAGCTTATGATTAGATTTTTTGTTTTGTCTAGGTCAATCTCAACAGTAACACATTCCAGAATCCCTGGTAGTGCTGAGGACATTTCATTTACAAGCTTACATCTATATAGGTCATCAATATACAGTGCAACACCACCACCCTTTTTTTGAGATCTGTTAATGTTAAACATCTGATATCCCTCTATTGCCATCAGGGGAGCCTGGTCTGCATTAAGCCAGGTTTCAGAGACTGCTATAGCTGTGAATTTTCTGTTTAGCTGTTTTAAATAGTCCTGAATCTGTGAGAAGTTTTTGTTAAGACTTCTGCTATTGAAGTGTATTATTGACAGTTTACCATCTAATTGCACTTGACTTTTGAATTGCTTTTCAGTGTAATATTCACAGTGGTTATGAATATTATTGAAAAAGTGGTTATCAGGATCAATATCATTCTCCATCTCTTGTGGTTTATGTTCAGCATAGTGGCATATTTTTAGAGTTTGAGTTTCCTCACTCTGTGTTTCATAGTCAGTGTTCATTTGTATTTATCTAAGTCAGTAGCATCTCTGATCATTATACTTTTTGCTTGCTCAGGTGTTCCATTTAGTTTAATCCAAATTCTACAATTTCTTGTCCAGGTTGACTGTATCTTATTATGTTTCTTTAGCATCCGTGCCTGCCGTGCTAATTCAGCGTTTTTTTTTGTCAGGTGTTCATTTAGGTAAACTTGAGTTTCCTTTAGGTTTTTTTTGGCCTGCCTCAGTATGTCATTTTTCACCCTCCTGTTCACAAAGCGCATCACAATTGATTTCTTTGTTTTGTTATCTTTCTTCGGTAAAGCATAACAGGCTGAGATCGCATTGGCTTCTACCTTAATGTCTTTATCATTAAGGAACTGAAGCACTTGGTTTTCTAAGGACATTGATTCACTTATGGAAGCATGTTCACCACTCAGTCCTGTAGCGGCATGGGCGTACGACTGATATCTGATGTCTAGTCCACTTATAACTATGTCATCAATGCGAGAACCTTGTTCAAGATCCTCAACGCGTTGCTCCAAAAGACGCCCGTGTTGCTCCAGGTCCATAATTTTTTTGTCTTTTTCTTTTATTATTGAATGTAGGGCTTGTACCTCCTGTATTAGGTCTAATATTTTGTCCTGCTGGCTAGTCACTTTGGCCAGTTCATCTAACACAAAGTTCAGAGTTTTTTTAATTTCTTCCATTTCCTCTTTTTTGGGTGGCATTTTACTGACCTGTGGATAGAAATAAGCAGAGAATCCGGCTAAGCCTCAACTAGCTCGGTCACTACTGGACCCGCCGCTCCTGCGCAGCTTCTCCGCCGAGTGACGCTGCTCAGCTCCGCAGATCACCGCCGTCTATCGCCGGCGCCTGCCTCTGTCTACCTGGCCAGTTATGTCGTGCACCGCCGGCGTAGCCGGAATCCACCGATCACAGCCACTCGTCGCCGTCTGGCTAGGCGGCTCCTCCGCTGGGCCCCGTCTAGGCCCCGTCACCGACCGCCGTCAGTCTGGTCGTTCCTCGGCTGGGCCTCGCAATTGGGCACCGGTTCAGACCACTGTCCTGCTGGATCCAGGTGGCCCCCGTCTCTCACCAACGCCGCGCCCGAGCTCCCAATCGCCGCCTCGGTTGGTTCGTCCTCCTTTTAAATCCTTCTCTCCTCGGCTCCAGATGGCCAGATGTAAAGAATACCTTCTCACTGCTGCAGTTACTCTGGGTTAGCATCTGGGTTAGCATCAGAGGCGAGCCTTTAGAGGTCGGAAACGGGGCGAAACGGAGCCAGATCTGCCAGAACCTTCACCAGGTCAGCACTGGGTCGTAAGGGTATTCCCCACGTTTGTTGGTAGCCAACAGAAGTCCTTATTTTGATGGTTTTGCTTAAAATTCTCGGCTCATATCAAGCATTACAAGTGCAGCACCGGAAGTACCGGAAGTAGTCCGGTTAAAAAGTGAACAACAAAAAGTTTAACAATATAAAAAGTTAGAAAAACAGAAATGTCTGTGAAGTATGGAATTTCACTCCATATCAAGATTTGAGCTCAGGAAAGAAAGAATTAATTCCCAGACGTTTAAAGAAAAACATCAAAATACACAGACGTTTACACAAACACAATATTCCATGTTCTCTGCTCTGAAGTGCTCTGGTCTGCAGTCTGCTGAAACCCTTTTTTTTTTTTTTTTTTTTTTCAGGAGGGCGTCTCCCTCTTTATAACTGCAGAGGAGTTTTGGGAGGTTAGGGTGATTGACATAAGCCCAAGCCAACAGTCTTCCTTTGTGGGCGGGCTTTATTAACTTTAGTCCAGTGAACAAACAGTCTTTTGTCTGTAAGGAACCAATAGAATGAAAGAGCTGGAGCCCAGCATATGCTGGGTGATGATTGGCTGATACCGGTCCTCACAGAATGACATATTTTAATACTGAAGATTCATCAGTATACTTATGTATAAAATCTAACCTACTTCAGTGATTTATAACTAGTGCTTTTAAATTAACATGCAATAATAAACATTCATTTAAACATTTAACATGCACATATTCAAAATCAAGCATTAATATATTCTTTCACACCCATTGATTGTCCACAGAATATCAAAGTCCCACCGAGGCAGTGATCTTCAACAAATGGTGTTCTAAGAATTGTCCTGAGAAATGAAACTTGAAGAGTTACTTTCAGTTAATCAGTGTAAGTCAAAAGTGAGTGTCTACTCCAGAGACGTCCACCAGGGGTAGTGTTGGGCTGTGGACACCTAGGCCTTAGGAAATGCCTTTAAAGTGTGATGCCTGTTCTTTCTCCATGTTTTATTACCCATAAAATGGTCAGGCGAAAGAGCGTTTCCAGTTTATTTATGATGTGAGTTAATACGTTGAGAGCATTCCTTAGCTTTGCTTAACAAAGGAATGTTGGTTCAGCTGTGGTCCTGGGATGAAAAAGCAGTTCTTGACTGGCCTTTTCATGGGTGAAACAATGTTTTTAAGATGAAGAATAATTTTATTGATGAGCCAAAGCAAGATGATGCTACACCGGCTAACAAAGCTACACAGTCATTGTTTGTCTGCGGGTCCAAGAGTTTGAAAAATACACTGTCTCTTGCTGCCAAGGCTATGAATTGGCATGCTCTTTCGCCTAGCCTCGTTAGTGGCAGCTAGGTTAGCAGCGGCCATAAAATCTCAAAAGATTCATACCAGTGGGGGAATGGAATTGGTGGTTCCCCAGGCAGAGTGAGGAACAGTGGTGGAATTGCCATTATTCTCGTTGCCAGTGTTATGTCTGAAAAATGGGCAGACAATGACCATGTACTGAGCTTAGCTTTATTCAGCTTGAACACTTGAATTGAACTGAACAGTGGCGCTGCACTGCACTAAAACCTATTGACAATGTGTTGACGTCACCTGCGTGAGTGTGCACACATCCATACACCACATATGGCACTTGTCTAAATCTGCCTAGAGCTGGCCATCCTCACACACGGAGTGATCGAGCAAGTAGAAGACTGGTGAGGGAGGCCATCAGGACACCTACAACCACTCTGAAGGAGTTGAGAGCTTCAGTGGCCCAGATGGGAGAGACTGTACATGCGACAACTGTTGCCCAGGTTCGTCACCAGTCCAAGCTGTATGGAGAGTGGCAAAGAGAAAGCCACTGTTGAAAAAAGCTCACAAGAACTCAAACCTGGAATTTGCCCAAAGGCATGTGGGAGACTCCAAGGTCAATTGGAAGAAGGTTCTTTGGTCTGATGAGACAAAAATTGAGCTTTTTGGCCATCAGACTAGACACTGTGTTTGGCGACCACCAAACACTGCACATCACCACAAACACACCATCTCAACTGTGAAGCATGGTGGTGGCAACGTCGTGCTCTGGAGATTCTTCTCAGCAGCAGACCCTGGAAGGCTAGTAAAGGCAGAGGGGAACATGAATACAGAAAATATCACCAAATCCTGGAGGATAATCTGATTCAGTCTGCAAGAGAACTACGACTAGGGAGAAGATTTATTTGAATGGAGAAAAACTGCAGTGTCCAGATGTCCCAGCCTGATTGGGATATATCCACACAGACTCAGTGCTGTGATTTCGGCCAAAGGTGTATCTACTAAATGCTGACCTGAAGGGGATGAATACGTATGCAATCATTTACTTTACCTTACATAATTTTATTTGATTGACTGTAGTTTGTAAAAATCTGTTTTCACTTTGACATTAAAGAAGCTTTTTTTTGCAAATTTTTTTGTCAAAAAAAAAAAAAGAAATTATTTTATAAAGCAATAAGATTGAAACATCCAAAGGGCGGGGGGGGGGGGTACTTTTTATCGGCAGTATAGAAACAGATTACAAAATACCGTGTCATGTTTTGTCCTGCATGATTTTTTTTTGTTATGATTTACATAAATGACACAAATACACAACTCACAAAAAGTTAGGGATATTTGGCTTTCAGGTGAAATTTATGGAAAATGTTAAAAGTTCCCTCTACAGTGATATAATATCATGAAAGTAGGGCATTTAAGTAGAAGTATGCAATGGTGATTTCCTTATCTCAAACAATTTATTGAAACAAAAGCCAACAACAGTGGTGGGTATACCAAAACAAAAATGTCACTGTCTCAATAACTTGTCATGTGGCCTTGAGCATCAATTACAGTTTGACAATGACGTCTCATGCTGTTCACAAGTCAACTTATTGTCTGCTGAGGCATGGCATTCCACTTTTCTTGAAGGACGGCCATTGAGGTTGTGGGTTCCAGGGTTACAAGCCTCTACACAGTGACTCAGCTGATCCCATAGGTGTTCTATGGGATTCAGGTCTGGAGAAAGCACAGGCCACACCATTTGAGGTACCCCAGCCTCCAGCAGCCATTCCCTATATGATGCAACCTTGATGAGCTGGAGCATTGTCGTCCATGAAGATGAAATTAGGCCTGTGTTGTTCATGCAGGGGCACAATGACTGGATTAATTATGTTATTCAGGTAGTGTCTGCTTGTCACTGTACCATTCACAAGGTGTAGGGCAGTTCTGTATGGACTAGACGCACCTGCCCAGACTGTAACATGGTGACAACAGTGGCTGAGGCATAGTGCTTTCCTTGACGTCTCCAACATCGTTGGCGGCCATCATTTCTGCTCAGTGTGAATCGGCTTTCATCAGAGAACAGCACTGAGGTCCACTGGTCCCTTGTCCAGCGTAAATGCTCCCTGGCCCATACAAGATGATGACGCTTGCGCCTGGTGGTGTGGTCAGGTACCCTTGCAGGTCATCTAGCACACAGACCACGCTGATGTAAAGGGTTTTGAATGGTCTGACGTGACACTTGGGAGCCTCTCACCTCCCTTAAATGTGCCTGGAGTTGAGTGGCATTCATTATCTGGTTTCACAGGGCACTTTCTCTGACTCTTCCAGTCTCTCTGTATCTCTTTTGCAGCCTGCTAATGACACTCTGTGACACTCTAAGCTCAGTGGCCACTTCCCTCTGAGAACATCCTGTTTGAAGCCTCGCAATTGTGAGGTACTGTTGATCAATTGCTAGGTGTCGTCTTGGTCTCATGATGTCAAAATGTGAACAGCATGATGAAGAGGCCTGTTTAAATACCAGTTATAATTGAACCAGAAAATTTATTGGTTGATTCATGGATCAGACACCTGTTGTGAATTTTGCTGTTAAGCAACTTGTTAGAGAACAGCAAGTTACGCAAAAAGTACTGAAACACTGAACAGTTGGACACGTGCATTCAAAAGGTTAGAGATGGTCAAATTAAGTCCACCTGTAAAGGTTATAGTGCATTTTAGGTGCATCCTGAAATTTCACCCAAAAGTCGAATATCCCTAACTTTTTGTGAGTATTGTATGCAAATATGTTCAGTGTGTTCCCTTTAGATTAAGCATGCCATTTGTAAATATTACATGTGGAATGATTTAAGAATTTCTTTTAAGAATAATGGACCCAGCTGCAATGGAAAAAAAGATCTGTACTGTGATCAAAATATAAAGTTGTAATCATGTTGAAGAGGTTTGAAAAGCAATTAGCATCTCTCACAGTTTTCTTTATTTTTAGAACGGTGCTTATCTAGAGATGGATCACTCAGTACTTTATTGTTGTTGGAAGGTGAAATGAGACTTGGCACACTTGCTGATGCATTTTTAAATCATCTTGATCTTATTCATCATGCTGCTGAGCCATCCTTAATGCTAAAGTTGACAGATCGTAGTTGAGAATCATTTGTCTGTAAAGCTGTTTTTGAAAGGTCCATGCATCTGTAATCCTCCCTGAGTGTCTTCTACACTCACCGGAGCATTTGTTTTCCAAACGTGCAGGTACTTCCATGGAGACAACCTTCCCTTCGACGGCCCGGGGGGAATTCTCGCTCACGCCTTCTTCCCCAAAACACACCGGCAGGGTGACATCCACTTTGACTTCGATGAGTCATGGACCCTCGGAAACCACATGGGTGAGAGTTTGACTGAGCTGACATTTAGCTGTTTTTAGCAATGAAAAACAAGAACAACGAAGACAGAATAACATGAGAAACAGTCCAGAACTGAAAAAATTCATTCATTCATTCACTCATTAATAATTCATTAATTATAATATTTAGCTTTTTCTTCAAATACCGATATGTACTCTTTGTTAAACATTAACAAACAGCTTTTAAAAAGCAAATTGCATTTTTGCTCAGTCTCTTTTTTTGAGTTGCCCAGGGAGACTGGAATTATTTGTGAAGTTAGTATTTATTTATATTTTAAAAAGTCTAAACCTAACCCTACAGTCTCTAGAAAAAGTATTCACCCCCCCCTTAGATATTTTCACTTTTATTGCTTTTCTATACCATGAAACCATTAACGATTTCACACCTCTTCTTGGAGCATCCATCCATCCATCCATCTTCTACCGCTTATCCACGGGTTTCTGCAGTCTAAGCAGAGTAACCCAGACTATCACCAAGTTCACATGGCACCATGATCCCAATGATCCCTCCTGCAGGCAGTGAGCCCACTGGAAGTTGAACCCATTCGGCTTTCTCGGGCTGAGCCCAGCCACGCTCTATGGACAGAAACCTGGCTGCCAGGCACTTGCCCTTGAGCCCCGGTAACCCCAAAATGGGTAGGGTAAACTGGATCCTTATTTTAGCTCCTTCATGGGGACCATTTTTGGTCTGGCCCTTCACTGGACCAATTTGCCTTGGAAAACCCTACCAGGGGCAAGTTGCGCTTGGCAAAATAGGTCTGGTGATTATTAGGGTGCGGAAACCCCTCCCCCACGATAAGGAGATGATCCACGGAGGAGTTCTTGGACATGTGAGACAAAACTGCTCTAAGCTGGTAATGTGTATGGGAGTGAGAGTAAAAATGGAAATTCAGTTTCAATTCGGTTCAACTTTGGAAGGCTGAGGACATGACTGAAGTGATATGTTCATGTTACTACATGATCTTGAGTGTCATATTGCTTTTAAACAACAGTTCCATAAGCACAGTTTATTAAATGACAGCAATACTGTTGTGATCTCCTCATGCGCTTTTATGCAGCGCAAGGAGGAAAGAATTAAAACCCACTTGCAGGAGATAGTTGAGCATATTTATTAACAGGACATGAATAAACAGTTCAAAATAACAGATGAGTGTACAGGACATACAAGGAATTCCTCCAGAACACTGTACAGACACAAGTGAGTACTTAACTGGGGAAAGTGTCCCTTAGCGCAAACAGGCGGAACTGCAGCGGGGAGACAAACGGAGGAAGCCCAGGAAAGAACCTCCAGGAAAGAACCTCCAGGAGGAACTGGACGGCAGGGGCGAAGCAGTTTGTACTCACAAGGCTGGAGCAGTCCGAGTCGATCCGAGTAATAATCCAGGTGAACGAAAACCAAACTGTAGAAGATGATCAACGCCACACAGAGTGATGCAGTACAGCGATACAGGCAGGGCATCTAGTCAAGCATGACGGAGCACAAACACTGAGTAGGACTATCACAGTGTTAGACAATAATCCGGCAATCTCTTCCAGCAGAAACTGGCATGTCCCAGTGAGCGCTTGCCCCCTCCTTCCCGCTTCATCCTGCGCTCCTAATCAAGTCATTCGACACACCTGCTGTTCCTGCTGAGCCAGTGTTTTTAAGGAAGCGCTCTTCAGTGATTCAACGCTGGCTTGTTTGGGTATACTGCCATGAAGCAGAATTATCAGAATAAGTGGCTACTTGTGTTGTGGTTAATCTCACCTGACACTCTTTTTCCTCCTACTTCTCCACAGTTTGCTGCCAACGAAGCGGTGCATCTTCAGGGGTGTTGGAGCGCTCGCCAGCCTGTTGCTCATCGCCCTTGCAGTCATCCTCTCCACCCGGTCAGACTCCGCTCCTCATTTCCCCCACCAACAGTCCTAAACTGCTGGTTCATCTCCTTCGCTGGGTTCTGTGCCGGGCTCTCTTCTCCTCCCATGTGAGTGGTATCATTTTGGATATCCACTTCCCCCTTCATTCCACCATTAATCAGCCTCGTCTCTCCCTCTGCAGGTTTGCTACTCCTCTGGCGAGTGACTCGCTTTCTTCAAGTTTGCGTTTTTTGAAATTAAATAAAAGGGTCAAACGTTTCTTGTGTGTTATTCTGTTGGTGTTGCATCTTGCAGTTAGGCTGATTGTCCAGTCAATATGACAGAACGAGCCAGCCTGGGTCACAGCCTAGCAGGTGCCTCATCAACGGAGCACACCGTGCTCCACTGCCTCGACGTTACAGAGAGGCAGGGAGCTGAGCACTCTCAGCTGCTGCAGGCTGTTACGCAGCAGCTGAGTGCAAGTTCTGATTAATTGGGCCGCATGTCTGCTCCGGCGACTCTGCCCCCACCTGCTCCTTTGACTTCTTCCGTCGTCCGCCGAACCCTTTTCATTTCCACTCCTGCCCCGTACGCGGGGGAGGTGGGGAAATGTAAGGATTTTCTTTGTCATATTCGACTTTATTTTGAACAGGTGGGAGGGGAGTTTCCGGAAGACACCTCTAAAATCCATCAGTTTACCCTTCTACTTCGGTGCCGGGCTCTTAGTTGGAAACGGTCTGTAATCGATAGCCGGAGGGATGCGCCACCAACATTTGACCAATTTGTGACTGAGTTTTCCCGCACTTTTGACCAAACCGAGAGTGAGGGGAATATCATGAGTCGCCTGTTGTCGCTCTGCCAGGGCAGCCGGTCGGTGGCCGACTTTTCGGCGGAGTTGCGGGTCGTGGCAGCAGATTCAGGGCAGAACGAGGTTGCTCTGCGCAACGCGCTCCTCCACAGGTAGAAACCTCTGCTCCACGACGACCTGGCAGTTTATGCCGTTCCTGCCACCTTGGACGGCCTAATCAATCAGGCGGTCGGTTTAGATAACCGGTACTGCAAGCGTGCTAGGGAGCGCGGCACCTCCTCTCGCCCATTCGCCTTACGCGGGCTTCCGGCGCCTACTGACGTAGGTGAATCCGAATCCTCCGCCGAAGCTATGGAGCTCAGCTCTGCTTGCCTTCCGCAGGCAGAGGCCGAGTGGCGGTGGCGGATCGGGGCGTGTGCCTACTGTGGTTCACTGAAGCACAAGTGGGACACATGCCGCCTACGGCCAAAAAGACACGGCCGTCAGTAGTCGTGGGGGATCTGGTGGGCAGGACTCAATCTGATCCCCTCTGTAATTTTTCTATTTTGGCCCTGGTTCAGTTGCCGGGGGTCGAGAGGAGGGTCTCTGCTCTTATTGATTCTGGGGCAGAGGGTAATTTCATCTCCTCTCAATTGGTGCGCGAGATGAGGTTCCTGACAGTTAAATTGCCGGCTCCTCACTCCGTGCGTACCCTTTCTGGCCAGACAGTGGCGTCCGTCACTCATTGTACGGTGCAGCTATCCATTCTTCTATCCGATAACCACTGGGAGAGACTCACTTTTTATGTGTTTCCATGTGCCTCTCACGCGGTGGTCCTAGGGTACCAGTGGCTCCGGAGGCATAATCCTTTTCTCAATTGTGCACAAAATTCTATCACCTCCTGGAGCCCTAACTGTTTGGCAACATGTTTAAGTTTGGCCGAGTGTTCGCCATCCCTCGCCGTCTCCTCTCCTCGGGTTGAGCTGCCGCACCTCAGCCTTGTGCCTGAGGTTTATCACGACCTTGGGGAGGTCTTTAGCAAGTCATAAGCGCTAGCGCTTCCCCCGCACCGCTCGTATGAGTGTGCCATCGACCTCCTCCTGGGCGCGAGGTTGCTGTCCAGCAGGCTTTATAATATTTCCGGGCCTGAGAGAGAGGCAATGGAGAGGTACATAAAGGACTCTCTGAATGCCAGCCTCATTCGGCCATCCTCGGCTCCCCTCAGGGCGGGGTTTTTCTTTGTGGGTAAGAAGGACAGGTCCCTGCATCCGTGCATTGACTACCGGGAGCTCAGTGCCATAACCATCAAAGATAAATACCCTCTGCCCCTGATGAACTTCGCTTTTGAGCTCCTGCAGCACTCGTGTGTATTCCCTAAACTCGATTTACGTAACGCTTAACATCTTGTTAGAATACGCCAGGGGGACGAATGGAAAATGGCGTTTAAAACGCACCTGGGGCAATTTGAATATCTAGTTATGGCTTTTGGATTAACTAACGCCCCAGCAGTTTTCCAATGTTTAATTAACGACGTCCTCTACGATATGTTAAATCAGTTCGTTTTTGTTTATCTAGACGACATCCTGATTTTTTCCTCACACGCCAGAGGAGCAGCAGACTCATGTTAGAGCCGTGTTACAACGGCTCTTAGAGAACCAACTTTATGTCAAGGCAGAGAAGTGTGAGTTTTCCACCAATTCCACTTCTTTCCTTGGCTTTATTGTAGCAGAGGGGGAGCTGAGAGCCGACCTGGCCAAGATGAAGGCTGTGCTTGATTGGCCAACACTACACAACCGCAAGGAGCTGCAATGCTTTGTTGGGGTTTGCGAATTTCTATCGCAAGTTCATTCGGAACTTTAGTGGGATAGCGCAGCCTTTAACTAAGCTGACCTCTATTAAGGTACCATTTTTATGGACCGAGGCAGCTGAACATGTCTTTGTGAAATTAAAGGGCATGTTCTCAGACAAACCCATCTTGGCTCAGGTCGACCCCCAGCTCCAATTTACCCTGGAGGTGGATGCTTCAGAAACAGGGGTGGGCACGATCTTGTCCCAGCGCTCCGCCTCGGGCCTGAAGCTCCGCCCGTGCGTGTATTTTTCTCAGCGGCTTACCTCAGCCGAGAGGAATTACGACATTGGGGATAGATTGCTGTGGGCCATTAAGTTAGCCTTGGAGGAATGGAAACATTGGCTGGAGGGAGCTGTTCACCCTGTAGTCATGTGGACCGACCACAAGAACCTCGAGTATCTGCGGTCGGCCCGCCAGCTGAATTCTAGACAGGCTCTCAGGGGCCCTGTTTGTCCAGCGTTTCAATTTCACTGTCACTTATAGGCCCGGCTCCCATAATGTTAAGCCTGATGCTCTCTCCAGGCAGTTCAGCCAGGACCCGGCTGACCCCACTTCCCGCTCCCAGCCCATTCTCCCGCCTTTGTGTGTCCTGGGAACCCTCACCTGGGAGATTGAGAAGAAAGTCCGCCAGGCCCAGTCCTCTGAGCCCAAACCAGTGGATTGCCCCCCTAACAGCCTTTACATCCCTGCCACCCTCCGCAGAGAGGTTATCCAGTGGGGGCACACCGGACATTTTGCCTGCCATTGTGGTGTGGTGCGCCCCGTGGACATTATCAGGCAAGTGTTCTGGTGGCTCACACTGTGACGGGACGTGCAGGAGTACGTGAAGGCTTGACAAACTTGTGCCCTCAACAACCCCCCCCCCCCCCCCGGCTGGTCTCCTTCACCCCCTCCCCGTCCCCCAGCCGGCCTTGGTCCCACATAGCCATGAACTTTGTGACTGGTCTTCCCCCCTCTAATGGCAATACCGTCATTTTGACTATTGTGGACAGGTTCTCCAAGGCCATTCATCTGGTCTCTCTCCCCAAGCTGCCATCTGCCTCCAAGACTGCTGAATTGCTTTCCCACCACGTCATCAAACTGCACAGCATCCCTATGGACATTGTGTCTGACCGGGGTCCACAGTTCATCTCACGGGTGTGGAAGTCCTTCTGTCACTGCCTCGGCACCACCGTCAGCCTCACCTCCGGTTACCACCTGCAGAGTAATGGGTAGGCAGAGCTTGCCAACCAGTCCCTAGAGGCCACCTTTTGTTGCGTGGCAGCCGACGACCCTTCTTCATGGAACTCCCATCTGACCTGGGTGGAGTATTCACTCAATTCTACTGTCTCTTTGGCCACGGGGCTTTCTCCATTTGAAGCCTCCGTGGGCAACATTCCCCCCCCCCCCCGTTACCCATGATGAAGAGAGAGGTGGCGGTGATGTCTGTGGGGGCCCTATTTCGTCACTGTTGCCGGGCCTGGAGGTCTACCCGGGCAGCGCTCCTCCACTCTACGGAGTGCAACTGGCGTTATGCTGATCGTAAGAGGGTTCAGGCGCTGAACTATAAGACTGGGCATCAGGTCTGGGTGTCCACGGATCAGGTCCCACTGAAGGCTGAGGCTTGTAAGCTTGGCCCTCGGTTCGTGGGTCCCTTCCCCGTCACCAGCAATGTGGGCGACTCTGCTGTCCGGCTCCAGCTTCCACTGACGCTCCGGGCACATCCAACATTCCGCGTCTCGAAGATCTCCTCCAGTCCTCTCTGCCCCCCCCCCCCCCCCTCAAGCCACCGCCTCCTCCTCCAATCTTCGATGGCCAGGTCATGCACACCATGCAAGAGATCCTAGATGTTCGCCGCCGGGGCCGGGGGTTCCAATACCTGGTCCACTGGGAGGGTTACAATCCAGAGCACTGGTCATGGGTTCCCTGGTCAGCAATCCATGACAATGGTGTGGTCCAGGCCTACCATCGAGCCCACCCGAAGAAGCCCGGTGGACCGCCAGGAGGCGTTCCTTGAGGGGGGGGGGGACCCTGTCATGTCCCGGCGAGCGCTCGCCCCCTCCTTCCCGCTTCACTCTGCGCTCCTAATCAAGTCATTCGACGCACCTGCTGTTCCTGCTGGGCCGGCATTTTTAAGGAAGCACTCTTCAGTGATTCAATGCTGGCTCTTTTGGGTATACTGCCGTGAAGCAGAATTATCTGAATAAGTGGCTGCTTGTGTTGTGGTTAATCTCACCTGACACTCTTTTTCCTCCTACTTCTCCACAGGTTGCTGCCAACGAAGCGATGCGTCTTCAGGGGTGTTGGAGCGCTCGCCAGCCTGTTGCTCATCGCCCTTGCAGTCATCCTCTTCACCCGGTCAGACTCCGCTCCTCATTCCCCCACCAACAGTCCTAACCTGCTGGTTCATCTCCTTCACTGGGTTCTGTGCCGGGCTCTCTTCTCCTCCCATGTGAGTGGTATTATTTTGGATATCCACTTCCTCCTTCATTCCACCATTAATCAGCCTTGTCTCTCCCTCTGCAGGTTTGCTGCTCCTCTGGCGAGTGACTCGCTTTCTTCAAGTTTGCGTTTTTTGAAATTAAATAAAAGGGTCAGACGTTTCTTGTGTGTTATTCTGTTGGTGTTGCATCTTGCACTTAGGCTGATTGTCCAGTCAATATGACAGAAACAGGGCTTAAATAATGCCACACTTAATGAGGAAAGAGATTGCCGGTGTGTGTAATGTGAGAGGAAGTGAAAACCAATAATCACACACAGCTGATCACACTGACAGGAGAGCAAGGTGTGGCTGAGCTGTCAGGGAGCTGAGCAACCCCAGAAGCTCTCTGAAAGCACCTGATGGAAAACAGGACACAAAATACACAAAAGAACAAGCAGCCACCGTGCCATAGAACTGGGCTTGAAACATCAACCCCAGTTCATGACAAATACAGGACAAAATATTATGATTTTTGTTTCTTTAACCAGTTATTTTGCTCCACTGAGAAAAACAGCCCCTTGCAAATGTACACAGTTAACTGTTGCTAAGGACTTCAAAGAGCATAATATAGAAAGGAATAGGAATATTGTCATTTCACACACATATAACCAAATTAAATATTGCCCAGTGCAGAAGTCAGTGTTTCTATAAATACCACTCCAGCTGTTGAGAAGGTTTTGTGGGTCATGTGACTTGTGCCAGTTGCTAGTTTGTTTGTTGGCTGCATTGAGGAAGTCCTTTACGATTATGTTATCACCACAAAGTCATTACGAGTCGCTGATTGTAATGGTAAATACTAGGGATGAGCCGATCCCATTCGCGGTATTGGTATCGGGTCCGATCCAGGCAAAATGGCTGGATCGGTATCGGTAAGGAATAAAAGTAATTTACCAATCTGATACATTAATAATATTAAAATGAAGGTGCGATCCTGTTCTCAGCCGTGCTGCGCAGGGCTTCTGTAATCAGAGGCAATGAGTGTCACATCACTGGAGTCTGTCTGTGAGACTCGCCTCAGTATGTTGCTGTGTGGTTGCAGCATTTACAATTTTACACCACCAACTTGTTAAAACACTTGCAAAAATATCATGGCAAATGATTATGCTGAATTGTGTCAAGAACCGTGCAGAAAGATGGGTGTTCTGCAGCAGCAGCCGCTGCTTTTCCAGCTCAGGAGGCTGGGCGCTAAGAGTGAAACCTTAAAATAACAAACGAAACAGAAAGTAAAAACCAGACTGGAGCGTACCTTTCGGGGAGTACAGTTGAGGAGAAGTAGGTGACAGAAACATAAATAGCATTTTTTTTTTTGTATTTTGTATACTTTATTAATCCCAGAGGGTACAAGGCTACATGAACACGAAATGGAACAGGAATGACTTCAAAATAAGAGCAAACCTAAAATCTAAATATGGACAGAGAATAATATCATAAACACTACTAAATAAACTGAGGACCAGGAGAATACTTATGGTAATGGATGACAAAAATACAACTTAAAGGGTTAGTTCCTTTATTTTCAGATCTACAGCACTTTTTACTTCATGCATGGCACTTTGAATTTCAGCTGAATGTTTACGTAAATACTCAGCTTCAAAGTTTTGTATAAACTTGCACTTAAAATTTCAGAATGCACGTTTACATGGGGCTGACCAGTGAAATGATGCTAAAGTTGCAAGGTTTAAAATAAAAAAAGCAGCAGCATTGCTGAACGGAGTCAAATTTGTAATATATTCATTGACTTTTAGATTTTTGTTTTTATATGTGTACAAAATGCAACTAGTGATTAACAAAGTATGTTCTGTACATTTGTTGTTTTAATTAAGCGAGACGGTATCGGGTTTGGATCGGTATCGGATTGGTATTGGTCGATGCTCAAAGTCACAGTATCGGAATCGGTCTTGAAAAAGTGGTATCGGCTCATCCCTAGTAAACACATCCTCAGCTTGTCCGTTTTGTCGTCCATTTTTCCACTGCAATGGTCCAGCTGATGGGAATAGCGGCTAGAGGCTAATAGAGACTTAGCATTGTGCATTTCTGTGTTAGTTTCTGCACACTTTGCTTGCTTTTTCAGATTAAATGGAGTCCATCACCACAAAGTCATTATGGTTGGCTAATCAAGACAGTAAATCCAACTCCAGCTTGTCTATTTTGTTGTAAGCAGACATGAAATATCTACCCAGATGTTCACAAGGGTGGCACGGAGGTCTGGATTTTTATGACCATATTTATGCCTTGAGGAAAACGGAGGCATACGGTAATCACTCAGTATGTCTGTGTGTGGATGATTGGTTGTGTGTGTCTGTGTGTATCTGTCTGTCCGCCTGTCTGTTTCAGCTCACCCAGTCAAAATTAAGTGCAACTAAAGGCTTGTATCGCCATATGTTCTTGACTTTTAATTTGCCACAATTCCGAGATAAGGCTTTGTTTTTGAAATAAACACAAATGTAATTCACCTTTACCGTCAATAGAGCCGAGAAAATGGTATTGTAATAACTATACTGGGCCTCTAGAGGTGGCAGTACAAATCCCAACATTCCTCGCCCACAAATGGTCACAATGGACTGCACATGCACCCGGAAACTCCTGCCAGAGGGAAGTACCGAGCAATCCACCAATACTGGGTGAACAAATGTCCATCTTTTTGCCTGTCTGTTTTCTTCCTCTGCCACTAAACAGCAAAAGCTCCTGTTTGTCTTGATTGTCATGTATTCACGTACCTCCTTTGCTTCTGCCATTTAAAATGTCTGCCAGCGTGCTCTTCTTTTGTGTTTGGATTGCTGCTGTTCAAATCAGTTTGGTGGCTGTTGGCTGCCGCCGACAGTACGGGCATGTGAACTGCAGATTATTTTTACTGCGCATGCGTGTACTCCAAAACTACTGGATGGATTTGGATGAAATTTTTACCAGAGGTGGTCCTTGGGTTAGAGAGGAACCCATAACATTTTGGTGATGATCCCAGAACACATACCTCCGCCAAGGCTCTGGCACCGAGGCATCAGCACCTTGGTGCTTTCATTCAAACAGCACCTCCTCATGGAAATTAAGGTATCCACCGCTGTATTACAATTCTCACATATTATAAGAAGCCACTGATATTAACTATAATTTAAAGATAATAAAAACACAGTTGAAGCAGAGTGACATATTCGGTGTAATGTCCGAGCGCTATTATTGTTGAATATAGTAACTGTAACTATTGCCCGGTGGGAACTAACTGTTGTATAAAATGTGCCAATTCACAACAACAGTTGTATTATAATACTTTCAACTGTAGGGCAAAGACCCCGCAATTGCAGAAAGAGACTCCAAAAATCAAGAGATTCCCTGTATGCAAGCACTTGGCAACGGTAGAGAGGAAAAGAAAAAGTCTCTTTGAACAGGAAGAAACCTCCAACAGAACCAGGCTGGGGGCAGTCATCTGCTAAGATTGGCTGGGGGAAGAGGGGATAGAGGAGAAAAAGAAAAGAAGGCAATGTGAAATGCTTCTATGAAGCAATATGGAACAGCTTTTGAGAAAAGTTACTCCCTCAGATTCAAACATAGTTCACTGACAATAAGCATTCTAAAAAGCCATTCATTGTGGTTTGCTGTTTAAAAAAAATACCAAAAAATCTGATGGAAGAATGTTGAAGTGCAGTAGATGATAAGTTTTTGAGGGAAACAGAAAAAGGAGTTTTGTAGTAAAGCATATACTGTAGGGTAAATAATTATTTGAGTCCTTGCTAAATTTGTAAGTTTATCTCCTTACAAAGAAATAAATAATCCATCATAGTTTTTATGTTAGGTTTATTTTAACAGAGAAACAGACTACAAAAAAAAGAAGAAAAAAAGAAAAAAACATTAAATAAGGCTTATAAATTTATTTGCTTTTGATTGAGAGAAATACGTATTTGATCCCCTACCAAGACCAGTGATTTGCCCATGAGACACATAAATTAGTCCTGTCCCTTTAGGAAAGTACTCCAAATCTCAACCTGTCATGCGTATAAAAGACTTCTGTCACAGAATCAATCTGTTCAATTCAAACTTCTCCACCACCATGGGCACGACCAAAGAGCTGACAAAGGATGTCAGAGACAAGATTGTAGACCAGCACAAGGCTGGAATGGGCTACAAGACCATCAGCAAGAAGCTTGGTGAGAAGGAGACCACTGTTGGTGTGATAATTCGAAAGTTGAAGAAAGATAACAGTCTCCCCGCTCTGGAGCTCCATGCAAGACTTCACCGTGTGGGGTAAGGATGATTGTGAGAAAGGGGAGGGATTGGCTCAAAATTACACAGGAGGAGCTTGTTAATGATCTCAAGGGAGTTGGGACCACAGTCACCAAGAGAACCATTGGTAACACACTTCGACATAATGGATTGAGATCCTGCATTGCTCACAAGGTCCCCCTGCTCAAGAAGGCTCATCTAAAGTTTGTCAATGAACACCTGAATGATTCAGAGAAGGCTTGGGAGAATGTGGTGTGGTCAGATGAGACCAAAATTCAGCTCTTTGACATCAACTTGACTTGTCATGTTTGGAGGCAGAGAAATGCTGAATATGACCCCAAGAACTCCATCCCCACTGTCAGACATGGAGGTGGAAACATCCTGCTTTGGGACTGTTTCTCTACTAAGGGTACAGGAAGACTTCACCACACTGAGGGGCCGATGAACGGGGCCATGTACCATAGAATCTTTGATGAGAATCTCCTGGCCTCAGGCAGAACACTGATGATGGGTTGTGGATGGGTCATCCAGTATGACAATGATCCAAAACATATGGCCAAGGCAACAAAGGATCTTCTGTCTCTCTCTGTTAAAATAAACCTACCCTAAAAAATTATGGACTGTTCACTTCTCTGTAAGGGGGTAAACTTTTGAATTCAGCAGGGGATCAAAGAGTTATTTCCTCCACTATACCTGTTTTACTTGTTTTACATGTGAAACAATGTTGTTGTTTTTTAATTATTAAAGTAGTATTCTTGTTTCTAACCTCGTCACTGTTAAGGGAAGATTGGAAAATAACATTTCATTTTTCTAAAGTAAAGCACTTTACTTTGGCCTCTCATTTCTGACAGCTCCGTTTCACCTGTATTTTACTTTAAATTAAGATGTTATTACCTTATTTTACTTGAAATAAGAAAGAACATTGATTCTATTTATTAATATTTGTTGTAAGCCTAAGCCCAAACATCAGCCCTCCGAACCAGTTCAATGTTACATAGAAAATATTGAATTATAGAAAACTTTCAGTGTGTAATTTGACATTTAAAAAAAAAAAATAAAATCAACATCTGCATGTAGTAAAGAAGACAAGACTACTTCAATGTATGTGCAACTAAAATATAATGCAACTTGGACATTCTGTTGCTCCCGACCTTTGCTTGAGTAAATTTTCCCTAAATGGACCTCCTTGAATTGTAATTAAATGGCCCATGGTTTAATCGAACTGGAGTGTGGTTTCTCCTTTAGTGCCCTTCATTTTGTTTAGTGAGAACACAGTAATTGCACTCATGTGTTCTACAACAGCCATACTGAGAACATCTATGAGAAATGGTCTTGATCTGAATCATCTGGCGAACTCTGGTGCGGCCCTCCTATTGAGAAAGCATACTGAACTCAAACTGGACCAAAAGCTATGAAACACATAATTTGAAGGTGTTAGGTTATGAGCAGATTTTTAAAAATTTCTTTTGAATTCCTTCAACACGCCGTGGGATGAATGATGCACAAACATGGAGTTGTGAGGAGATGCAGAGTTGTTGGATGATTACAAACATGCTTAACTATCCACAACACACAAAAATAGCAACATGCAAACTGCTCAGGGAAAAGTGGGTTCAGAGGTCTGTTGCACAATGCAGAAACAAGGCCAAAAAGCTTTGTGAGTAGTACATTAAAGGGCTCATTGGCAAATGTTTGTTTTTGTAGGTCTTAAACTATGTCACAAAAATTCTTTAGGTATAGCCTATAGCAATCACACATGTAAGACTTGGACAAATAAAGGGACTGAACACCACTGAGATTTATTTGATTGTGTGAATATTAATTACAGAATACCTCAGTATTGAAAATGAATGGGACATCCAGTATTAACGACTATTTAAGAACCCTTGTTTACTTGTTTGTCAGATCACTTATTTATGTGATCTTTTATGACTTATATTCATAAGTGTTGTATCTTGCACTTTGGGGAATGGGAGTTGTTCAGTCATCATTATAATTGTTTTAGTTTATATGTGTAGTTTATAGTCTATCGCAGGGCTATTCAATTACAAAATCGGTTGGGCCACAATTTGAAATCAAGACATGTAACTGGGCTACACATGTTCAGCGATCTGTTGAATATGACAAATTTCAAACCAACACAGATCAATATGATAAAAAAATGCACTTTTTATTCATTGTCTGGGCTTTAAATGTGCATTTGGTACATGATAAAGGCACATCAAAAGTGCATAAAAACACAGTAACAGTGCTGGGATTGAACAGAAGTTGAAGTAGTAGTAATATTTTTCCTCTTGAACAACAATTAAATAAATAGAATGAAAAGAAATTCTGTAAATAACTGTTTTGGTCACATCTGGCGCCACGAGACGGCTTTTGTTGTGATATGGCACAGTATGAATAAATCTGAATTGAAATGAATAGAACTAAATCTTACTCAGGCCTATCTCAAAGTGCATAAAAACTCAATGTGCACTGTTAGTAGCATTAACATTTGTTTCCCTTTTGAAATAAAATATACTACATCCTGGTCATAACTGACCTTGGCACATCACAAAGTGCATTTAGCTGAATAAAAAATGAACCATCAAACACTTCAGTGCACAAACCCCCCAAGAAAAGATTGATAACATTAACAAACATTGCACATCCACTATTGTGGTTTATTTTGTTTTAAATCACCACATGTGTGAGTAGGAACCTCTTTTTATAACTGCACATTCCGTTACACACACATCAGTCCAGGCAGGGATGAACACACGATTTTCATCTTCAATTTTACACTTCAGAGTTGACAGTGACATGTTTTAAGTTGCCGTCACACCAAACGTGAACGGGCAAAGACATGAATTCACCGTCTGAGTGAGTTGCAGACAGGCGAAGTTGCCTTTATATCCTGCAGCAGTGTTCAACCTACCGTGGAAATCCCCAAAATAATGCCATGCTTAGGTTTACATTATCCGACAGGGGGCTCACCTGAAAAAGTTGTCCCTGCCTCCAAAATATCACAAGATGATAGGGGTTTACGTTGCTTACCTGCTAGCCTTGTTAGCATGTCCATGGCAGGAGTCCGTGGGTGAACAGCAACGACATCCCGATTCAGCTGAAGAGCTCCCAGTCCTTCTTTCTCCAGATGAGTGACAGTCTCATTTTCAAACTAGTTTACTCTCCAATGTTGATACTTTTACTCCGATGATGGCAGAATCTAAAAGGTAGTGCTATCCCTCGGATGCAAATGTGTGATTTCACGTATGCTCGCCTCTTTCCATTGACTTTGTATGCATTCGTGCTGCCCGTTCGCGTTTGGTGTAGGCTTGGTATCTTGCCACTAGCACCGTTTGCCGCAGTCATAATAGAGCCCACACTTAAAAACAAATGCGCTGCATAGTGAGTTGATGGTTGCTACGCAGAGTGTTGCATTTACGGTCTGTAGTAATTAATGGATTTCTGCAATTCTGTGAAACGTGTTGGCCTTTCCTTCTCTGGCTGGACCACAGACTGGGCCTGGGCCACTCGGAGGATGGTTCTGGGCCGCATGTGGCCTGCTGTGGTGATCCGCACTGTGTGTGCCTTGCCCTAATTATCTTTCACAGCTGCGGGCACACCTGCTTGCCCTCATCAAGCACTCTTTTGTCATGCGGTGATCCTCGCGGATCACTATAAGACGCCAAGAGTCCACCGATGAGTTTGCAATGATGGTGATTTATTTACAAAACACGAGACACACATACAAGACTATGACTGTGACGAAAAAACACTGAACACTGAGCATGGGACCGTAAGGCTAACCCCAGCCACTTACGGTCTAAAACATGGCATGACATGAGCGAGCAAAGCACGAGAATATACACACGAACCTGACCAGACCAGAACGATGAATGTCTGACGAGGCTTGGATGATGTCTGACGATACTCCTGCAATTGGACTGTAGTCAGCACCCGCCTTATAAAGGCAAACGCTAACGAGCAGTAATGACAGCCAGCTGATGGCCCGCGACAGGCGGAAGCCCCACCGAGCGCCTTCACAATAAGAGCCCGGTGAGGCCAGTATACAACCCACAGCTGTCAAGGCCGGCAGCGAGCTAAGCGTCGGGTGCTTGGGTCGTAACATCTTTGTAAGGAACACTGCCCAGAAGGCAGCAAGGAGACGTCTACGCTTTCTTCCAGGAAGAACTCCTCCTTAGAGTCTTCCTCCACCTTGCTACGTTTAGAGAATTCATCTCTACTCATCTGCCTCTCGTCGCACGGGAGTTCCATCTCCCCAACACTACGTAAGCCTGCTTTGTGCTATTACCTGCACCTGCCTTTCTTCCCCTGTGCACAGGTGGACCACCCTCCAGGAGGACCTTCCCTTCCTCCAGGCGGCGGACCTGACTTCAGCTGTGCACGGCAACTTTCACCCCTCGCACATTGGTGAGCTGGAGCACACGTCACGCATCCTTCACTGGAGCTGCACTGTAATTATTCTGCACCTGCACTACGACATCACAACAAGACGCTGAACCGGTATTGGGAAATCATCTCTTCGGAGCTGGATTAACTCTTCACTACCATAAGACTGTAAAATCTGTATTAATATCAGTACCTGCCAGCCTGTGTCTAATTCCCCTGTCTCTGCTGTTGTTCCAGGGTTGCCAGACCTGTCTTGTCGTTCACGCTCCTGCTTCCACTACACACCACGCACACAACACTATTCGCACACACACACACCTCACTTTCATTCAATAAAAGATCATTGTTGTCACTGAGCCTGCGTCTGTTTCTGGGTGTTTCTGGAAATCATGTCACCTGCAGGCCGCTAATTGAATAGGCCTGGTCTATCGTCAATAAACTCATGCAGGACTATAACAGGACACGTTTACAAATATTTGAGACCCATTCTAGTGCATCATTTTATGTTTTAGCAATATTATCAGTACAGAACACCCAACATTATACACAACAGAATGACCTGTTTGGCTGCAACCGTTGCATCAGTGTTGTCCATTTGTCACTAAATATTTAAAAGTGATTTATTTTGTTATTTGGGCACTTTTGTGTCCTGTTTGGTCATGGTCGTAAGCAAGGGACAATGGTGGCACACGGGTGAAGCAGCATCCGAGAGTCCCATCTACTGCTGACCGGGCAGGCTGGGTTTGGGTTTACATCCTGAGGGGTGGGGGTGGGGGGGTCCAGCAACAACTTTGTTTCCCCGGGGGAGAGTCAATCAACATTAAGACCCTTAATCAATATTTGCAGGTGAAATAACATATTTATAAGCTAACAGCCCTTTGAGACTATTTCACAAGTGTGAGAGAGCAAGTTACAGTATTATCTTCACAATTTAACCCAGAACAACTAAATCATATCATTCTTAAAACATGAAAACTGTTTCAATCAATATTAAGACCCTTAATCAATTTTTGGCAAGTGAAATAATATATTTATAAGCTACAACAGTCCTTTGAGACTATTTACAAGTTGGACAGAACATGTTATAATCTTCACAAATCAACCTTGAATTCTACACAGATTTTGTTAATTTCAGCACACTTTTCTTAACATATAAGGCAACACATTAAAAGCTGCTACAGGATAAAATGTCATATCTGATTATTCTAACCCAAAACTCATGGATCTAAAATTATGATTAATCCCTCACCACATTAAGTATTCACAGACATACCTTCACCAATTGCATGGACAAAACGTTATGTCTGCTTTGCTCAAAAGCAGCCGTCAGCTTCAGATTCAGAAGAGAAACGGTTTTAGCCAAGAGAGGAACGCTCCCGCAGCAAGCCAATCAGTTTCTGGCGGTCCATCACTTTTTGGCACGACACTAGACTTTTGCTGCTTATTGGGACAGGGCGTGCAGCACTTAGGCTTTTTCCTACACTTGGACCTGAAGCAGGAGAGCTTCTTTGGCTGCTGCTAGCAGGAGAGCTAGTGTTGAAACCTTCGTCATCCTGGGCGCGTTTAAAAAACAAATTTTTTTCTGCTTCTCAGTTGGCTGACGCAACATGCTTTCCTATGCGCTTGTTCACCTGTATGTGCGCGCACATCATGTCTGTGTGTACACGCAGCAGAGTTCTGCCCCTCCTGCATGATACAGAGTGCAGGAGAAGAGGAGAAGAGACAGAAATGAGCTGCTGTCGTGTAAATAAGATAAATAACATAAGGATATTTAGTTTGTTTAATAAAAGGATGAGATAAAAAAAAACTTGTTCTATAGTGAAAGCATCTTAAAATGACTTCTGTTGCGTTCTGGCGCTATATAGAAAAATAAAATTAAATAAAATTAACTTGACACTCAAGGGGAAGCGGGGGGGGGGCGTTGGGGGGGTGCCCCTCCCCTCCAATATAACAGTAGGGGAAACACTTCTGAATCATCCTTTAGACCTATGCAATCACAGCAACATTATAGTATAATTTTTTTTAAGCATTAAATCGTAAGTGTTCTCTTTTTCTGGTCAAATTTGTTACTTTTCACTTCCTTGTTTTGTTCGTGGAGTGCTCTGGTGACTGGTTGTGATGCCGCGTATTATCCAATCAGTACGGAGTCCGTCTGAAACCCCGCCCACACTTCCAGAAGCCAGAGCCTGAGGAGACAGAGCAGTGGCTAAACTTTTATTGATGAAAATTACATATTTTGACTGAACAACTCCATACTTGAGGATGCACACTGTTATCTCTGAAAATAGCGAGACGTGAGCCATCATACTGCGAACAATGAACAACTTTATTATTCTGCACACTCAACTATATATACAGAACAGTAGACCACCTGATATCATCTGACCTGGCGTCAAACATCGGCTACGGCAAGCCCTAGTGTCCAAACCCCTCAAACTCACATACTACATTTACCCCCCCCCCCCCCGAAAAAAACCCCAAAACCAGTATTACCACCACCACCACCTTTTAGCATTACTTATTATCCCTTTATTTATTTTTTTTATGACATATAAATAAAACCCATCTGAGCACTTGGGTGGACTACCAAGGTGCCTGCGTGTTGAGGAGGATTATTCTGCCACCTTTAGAGTCAACATGCCCTAGCTAATCAAAACCCACAATAAAGTCATTCAGATACCTCTGCCGAACCCTGGATGAGTGTCTCACAGGCTGTGGTCCTGCCACAGGTTCTGTCACCTGCTCCCGAAGGTCTTTTTGTCCTATGTCAGCAAAATCCCAACTTGCGTCCATTATGCCCATTGAAGCCCTCTGACCCTGGATCGGCTGTGATTTCCTGAGGCGGCTAGCGTGCCACCATGACCCATCAGAGAGGCGGAATGTGGCGGGACCCAGCTGCACCATGATCTGTAGTGGCGTTGCCCAGAATGACTGTAGCTTGTGTGTGTGGTTGGGACACCTAATTCTGACCCAGTCTGACTCTGCAAGCCTGTGCTCTTTCACCCGATGTTTCCTGTCGAACCACCTCTTCATTCGACGTTGCTGTTCGACCACCCACCCCCTCGGTGATGGTCAATCCGCCTGAGTGGTTGCTGTGGGAGGCCACAAATGATCCAGAGGAAGGTGCAGTTCACACCCCAACATTAACATCGCCGGCGAGCGCCCTATTGTTGCATAAAGAGTCACCCTGTAATGAAGCAGTGTACTCTGAAGAGCATCGGAGAATTGAAGCCTGTCCGCCAGGTGTGCCCTCAGCCCATTCTTCAGAGTCTTATTGAATTGTTTCACACACCCCCATTCGCCTGCAGGTGGTAGAAAGCAGTCTTTATATGTTCAATGCCCCTCTCACTCAAAAACGTCTCGAAACCCCCTGAGATGAATTGTGAGCCGTTGTCTGTCGTAATGGTGTCCGGCACATCCCAACGAGCGAAGAGCGAGGTGAGGAAGCCAATGACCACATCAGTTGTGACCGAGCCGGTGGGCATTACGTCCGGCCATCTTGAGCGCAGATCGTAGGCTACCAGCAGGAATCATCTATTTGCAGGGGTCGTGTGTAGTTCACCGCAGATGTCCAGCTGAATGTGTTTGCAGGGGGCTGCCTGGTATTGTAGTGGCTGCAGTGGTGGGGATGGGGGTGCCCCAGTTTTTCTGCTCTCCAGACAGGGCACACAGTCTTTTACCATGTTTTCTATATCCTTGTCAATACTCGGCCACCAGACCGAGTGCCTGCAGCGCTGTTTCAGTCTGACCCCTCCCAGATGACCCTCGTGTAGCATGGACAAAACTTGAGCCCTCAATGTCTCCAGAACTATTGTACACTGTCCTCTCGTCACACAGACATCATTTTAGCAGCTCAGGTCATCCTTGACCCTGTGGAAAAGTGCCTCTCTTCTTCCGGCTTTCAGAGAGAGCAGACGCATTTCTCCCCTCTCCCCACTCCTCTCCCCTCTTCACTATCCCAGCTTGCTGGGGCCTGTCTATGTTCGCTCTTCTTCAGGCTGAATCTCGATCCAAATGGAAAATTATGGAATTGATGAGCGGGCTTTAATACTATTGACACCATTTTACAAAAATTCGGGTCAGGGGGAGCCCCAATGGAGAGACTCATGGATTGGAACTCATGTGTCTGCGTGATTCGACTGAAGATGTGGAAGACATCTACCTGTTTTGGCTTCATGATCACAGGATTTTCTGCTGATTGGCTCTGGAGTTTTCCTGGTGTATCGGAAATTTAACTGGAAGAGCTAATCAAAATGCGGACCCGGCGTAGCTGCTTCTTCAACAATTCGACCAGCTGGGGAAAGCACTGATAGCGGCAAATGACTATGTTTGGAAGGGGAAACATCTGGAGTCACTTGGTGCTCTCCAAGGAATGATTTTAAAGCCTATGTAATTGTAATTGTGATGCTCAGAATCGCATGAGAGAGGAAATTTCTGCTCTAAGTGAACTGTGCTCATTTGGCCTTGATTCGGCGCCCTTGCATTCATTCCTCCAGGAGAGAGAAGATAAGGCAGAAGAGAGTTGGCTTTGCTTCTCTAACCCAAACAATTAACAACCACTTGCTGTTGTTCAGCAAACTGGACTCTTCAAGGACAGCGTTATCATGTGTCTAATACAGAACTTTGCCATCTGGCATGCACGAAGAGAGATAGACTCTGTGTGGACATGCTAATCTGTGTTTAGATTACATGAACATAACATCCATCCGTTGCCAGGAGGCGCCCCTTTGTTGTACACCAGCAACTGATACATCCACACTGCATTCATTCATACTGATTACATGCTGACTACACACACTGGTCTCTCTCTTTTGCTTTGTCAACGTGTGTATTGTAACTTGTCTGCTAAATGTGCATTGAGGTTTTTTTTTTCTTGTAATCATAATCTCGCTCACTGAGCGCTATTCTGATAACTATGGTTTTTTTCTCTCGCCTACTGTGTCATCCCCTACCCCTTCCCTCTTTACCCCCACTGTACTGATGAGGTGCCTTGATGGCTGCCGTGTCATTAGAAGTGCTAATCGAGCGCGTCTAATGTCAAGTCAAATTCCTTGTATGTTTTTAACATGCTTGGCAATAAAGTTCATTCTGATTCTGATTCTGATTCTGACCCTGTGGAAAAGTGCCAGCTTTCCCGGTGCCTTTGCGGGCCATCCCTCCCAGATGAACGAATGCAGTTGTGTTAGAGTCGGATCCTGCTCTGACGCCGCCTGGAGTTCCTGGAGAGACACAGTGTTCTGCAGAGGGTCATGTAGCACGTTGATTAGCTCTGCCTCCAGGGGGTCGCAGTCACCATTTTGTCCTATACTGGGCATGGCATTGGACAGGAGGTCCGCCACTACATTTTCTCTGCCCGGAGTAAACTGGGTGGTGAAGTTGCATGCTCGTAGCCTTTCGGTCCACCTGTGGATGCATAGAGGTTTGTGTCCCGACCCAGACATTTCCAGCAGTATTGTCAGGGTCTGTGGTCCGTCCGTAGTGTAAAGTGCCGCCCATAGAGGTATATGTGCCAGTGTTCGCATGCCCAAGCACATGTGAGAGCCTCCCTTTCACCCACTGCATACCTTTGTTCCACCGATGAGGGACCTTGATGCGAATGCCACTGGGTGTTCCATTCCATCTTGAAGTTGGGACTTGACGGCACTCACCGCAGAGCCAGATGCATTGCACATCATGAAGATAGGACATCGTGGATCAAAGTTGGCCGGCACCGGTGGAGAAGTCAGTTGGGACTTAAGTTTAGAAATGGTGGCTGAGCAGGCTGGGGTCCATTCCCATGGTGCATCCTGCTTCAGGAGGGCACGCAGTGGCGCTATTGTTTCAGAGTAGCGGGGAATGAAACGCCCATAGAAATTTGCCATGCCCAGAAAAGATGAAATCTGTGCGGGAGTTGTAAGATCTGTAAGTTTCAGGACCACCTCCACATTTGAGTGCAGGGGACTCAGGCCCTCATCAGACAGTCGAAACCCACAAACTCAATGGTTTCTGCTGCAAAAATGCATTTCTCTTCGTTGAGCGTGACACCTTGGTACATCAGCACCTCCATCACCCTGCCAAGGCGTTCGTCGTGGGTGGCTCGTGATGCGCCATGTACCCCAATGTCATCCAGATACACCACCACACCCTTCAGGCCTGCGAGAATTGTGACCATGATTTTCTGGAAGCAGCTCAGGGCAGAGCTGAGGCCAAAAGTCATGCGTGTGTACCTGAAAACCCCCATGTGTGTTACAGACGTCGTCAGGTTCCGGTTAGCCGGGTGAAGGGGTGCCTGTAGGTAGCCTTAACGGAGGGCCAGCTTTGAAAACACCTTTGAACCACTGAAAGCCACTGTGAGCTCTTCCATTGTGGGCGGAGGGTATTTGTCTGGGATGATCGCCTTGTTAACCATCCTGAGATCAATGGATGGTCGTATGCCGCCCGACTGTTTTTTCGCCACCACTATGTTGGAGATCCACGGTGAGGTGTCTACTCTCTCAATGATGCCAGCGTCCAGTAGTCTTTTAAGCTCAGCCGTGACTTTGTCCCACAGCGCGAAGGGTAGCTGGAAAAGAGGTTGAATTTTTGGTGTCACTTTTGGGTCGATGAGTAGCCAGTGGTTAAAAGCGATTCTACAACCCAGGCCAGCGAGTAGCGCCAGCCAGCGGTACTGCCATGCTGACAAAACAGTTAGCATGGCAGAGCCTGTTGGGTCTGTAATGGAAAACCTAAACTCGCTCTATAAGTCTGTACCCAACAGCTCGGCCCCCTGGCGTGACACTTGGAAAGTGAATGCTGGAATTGTCTTTGGGCCACAAGTCACTGAAAAACTAACCATTCCCTCCATGCCAATTCTCACATGTCCATAGCCAAACATATTTTCAGCCTTTGAAACAGTAGTCTTTATGGGGAAAAGTTTTCTTACTGTGGCCACGCTCAGTAATGACCGTGCAGCCCGAGTCCACTAGAAGTGGTACTTCGACACCATCCAACTGGACGACGTCCCATTTTAGTGGCCAGTTTTTGGCTCCTGCTGCACACACCGTGGCTAAGTCCGTCAAGTGTGTATGAATGCTCACAGGGGCTGAGCGGTAAACTCTGGCTAAATGGTTACCACGTTTGAAGCGGTGGCATTTTCTTCCTCTGGTGGGGCAGATGAGTGAGCATCTCCGCTGTTTAGATGAACGACAGCTGCCGCACAATGTTTGAGCCATGTACCATTCCCGCGGGGAAGTGCACCCAGAGCAGACTGCGGTGTTGTTATTGGTCTGTTATCATGGGGTCGCCTGAGGGGCTAGTCGTTCATTAGCTGTTAGCTGTTCACCTAGCTGGGTGGCGGATTCCATCTGGCTTGCCATCTGTGTCACCCAGCTTAGCCTGAAATTGTCCGTGGTTATCAATAGCTTCTCCCTTAGCCACTCGTTGTTTGTGTCGTATGCTAGCTTGTCGGGGATTAGCTCATCTTCCAAAGGCCCAAGGCACACATGCTCGCTAAGTTTCAGAGCTCTGTAGCATAATGCTGGGTCGACTCACCCACTCTCTGGTAGCGACCAAAGAATCTGCATCTTTGCACCATCATGTTGCACTTGTCACTGTAAAATTTGTCCATTAGGCTCACACAGTCATCGAGAGAGCCTGTCTGGCCCAGAGTGCGGAGCACACATTGTCCTTTCTCACCCAGACTGTGGATCATAATATTCTTTCGTCTTTCATCGTTGGCGTCATTCAGGCCAACTGCGTAGACAAAGTTGACAAACAAGTCGAGCCAGCGGTGCAACGGTGTAGGTGGCTTGCCTGGTGCTTCCAGAAATGGATGTGATGGCTCCACGCATGCTCCCATGGTTTTACTTCTCGTCGCTAAATGTTATGTCTGAAAATAGCGAGACATGAGCCGTCATACTGCAAACAACGAACAACTTTATTATTCTGCACACTCAACTATATATACAGAACAGTAGCCCGCCTGACATCATCCAACCTGGCATCAGACATCGGCTATGGCAAGCCCCAGTGTGCAAATCCCCCCAAACTCACATACTACACACACCCTCGTAACCTCAGCAAAACACTTTTAAAATCTGAGGTCAGTCTGACAAATGGTTTGAGAGATACAGTGGTGTGGAAAAAGTGTTTGCCCTCTTCCTGATTTCTCATTTTTTTGTATGTTTGTTACACTTAAATGTTTCAGATCATCAAACAAATTTAAATATTAGACAAAGATAACACAAGTAAACACAAAATGCAGTTTTTAAATGAAGGTGTTTATTATTAGGGGTAAAAAAAAAAAATCCAAACCTACATGGCCCTCTGTGAAAAAGTAACTGCCCCCTAAACCTAATAACTGGTTGGGCCACCCTTAGCAGCAACAACTGCAATCAAGCGTTTGTGATAACTGGCAATGAGTCTTTTACAGCACTGGAGGAATTTTGGCCCACTCATCTTTGCAGAATTGTTGTAATTCAGCCACATTGGAGGGTTTTCGAGCATGAACCGCCTTTTTAAGGTCATGCCACAGCATCTCAGTGGGATTCAGGCCAGGACTTTGACTAGGCCACTCCAAAGTCTTCATTTTGTTTTTCTTAAGCCATTCAGAGGTGGACTTGCTGGTGTGTTTCGGATCATTGTCCTGCTGCAGAGCCCAAGTGTGCTTCAGCTTGAGGTCATAAACAGATGACCAGACATTCTCCTTGAGGAATTTTTGGTAGACAGCACAATTCATGGTTCCATTTACCACAGCAAGTCTTCCAGGTCCTTGAAGCAGCAAAACAGCCCCAGACCATCACACCACCACCACCATATTTTACTGTCGGTATGATGTTCCGTTTCTGAAATGCTGTGTTACTTTTATGCCGGATGTAATGGGACACACACCTTCCAAAAAGTTCAACTTTTGTCTCGTCAGTTCAGAGTATTTTCCCAAAAGTCTTGGGGATCATCAAGATGTTTTCTGGCAAAACTGAGACAAGCCTTTATGTTCTTTTTGCTCAGCAGTATTTTTTGTCTTGGAACTCTGCCATGCAGGCCATTTTTGCCCAGTCTCTTTCTTATGGTGGAGTGATGAACACTGACCTTAATTGAGGCAAGTGAGGCCTGCAGTTCTTTGGATGTTGTTGTGGGGTCTTTTTGTTATGGAACGCCCCTTGCAGGGCATTCATGAGACAGCAGAGACCAAACAGAAAGTTTGCTGATTTATTTAACAAAAGACAAGGATAACAAAATAAACAGCCACGTGGGGCAAAACCCAAGCATAAACTTAGGCACAAGGAAACTGACACTGGAGATAAACTAAGAGAGGCAGCGAGGACGGAGCCTACGCTGAACAATAAACACTTATGAGAGGAAGGATGAAATGAATCACAGGAGTGACTGGAGTCGGGGATAGGAACTCCAGTCGCGTACACGGAAGTGCACGATGTTGTTGTAGGTCGCAGCGAGGAGTGTGCCTCAGCTGCTTCCTTAAATACAGAACAAGGGCTAATCAGAAAAGGGGAAAGTAATTAGTAGAATAACCCACAGCTGTCATAGCGCGGCTCGGCTTTGACAGCCGGAAGTCCCGCTGTGACGCTGTCAAAATAAGAGCCCTGGAGGAGGCCATATGACAAGACCCGAAATAAGATAGAACAGGAAAAATACTGGACAACCCGAGCGCGGATGGGATCGGTGCTCAGGCCATCACACTTTTGTGACCTCTTGGATGAGTCGTCGTTGCGCTCTTGGGGTAATTTTGGTTGGCTAGCCACTCTTGGTGAAGGTTCACCACTGTTCCATGTTTTCGCCATTTGTGGATAATGGCTCTCACTGTGGTTCGCTGGAGTCCCAGAGCTTTAGAAATGGCTTTATAACCTTTTCCAGACTGATAGAGCTCGATTACTTTGTTTCTCATTTGTTCCTGAATTTCTTTGGATTGCAGCATGATATCTAGCTTTTGAGGATCTTTTGGTCTACTTCACTTTATCAGGCAAGTCCTATTTAAGTGATTTTTTGATTGCAAACAGGTGTGGCTGTCATCAGGCTTGGGTGTGGCTAGAGAAATTGAACTCAGCTTTCAAAAGATGTGATAAACCACAATTTATGTTTTAACAAGGGCGGGGGGGGGGCATTTTTTCACACAGGGCCATGTAGTTTTGGATTTCTTTCCCCTTGATAATAAACGCCTTCATTTAAAAACTGCATTTTGTGTTTACTTGTGTTATCTTTGTGTAATATTTAAATTTGTTTGATCTGAAACATTTAAGTGTGACAAACGTACAAAAAAATGAGAAATCAGGAAGGGGGTAAACACTTTTTCACACCACTGTATGTGAGGAACACACACACACACACACACACACAGAGATCTGTTGCATTTATAGATAGATGTTTGTCTAAGTAAGCTAATCTTTGCTTGGAGTAGAAAAACTAATAATGACAAGTATAAATATAAAACTGTTGGTCTAAACAATATAAAAATTCATATAGTGATGCTAAATCTAAAAGCTTTTGGATGAAAGAATTAGAGGAAAGTCCTGAGTCAGCAGGGAGGAGCAGTTTTTTTATGACGCATGATGCAGTGTTGGCACTTGATTGACTCAGGGAGCAAAATCCCCACCATGCAAACAGGTCAAAACAAATGTGCCCATCCCACCTCCCACCTCTTTCCCCCTCCAGGCACGGACCTTCTCCAGGTTGCTGCCCATGAGTTCGGGCACGTCCTGGGCCTGCAGCACTCACGTGAGCCAGGAGCAGTCATGTCTGCGTATTACTCATTCTCCTATCCACTGAGGCTGAGCGAGGATGACAAGCAAGGTATCCAGTACCTGTACGGAGTTCACCCGCAAGTCCTGCCCTCCCCGCCACCTCATCCTCCACCTCCGTCCAACCCAGAGACCAACGAGATCATCCCTACTGTGAGTGGAACTGACTAAATGCCGTGTGAATGTTTGAGTGCTAGTGCATATATTTTTGAAAAATGAAAAAAAAAAAGACTAACACGTGTGCTCATGACATGGCCTTTTTCCACATGTTGGTGTTAATAGAATGTCTGTGACATGCTTTGATTAAAAACACCTCGGGAGTTAAGTGTTGCAGCACCATTTTACACCCAGCTAAAGGAGCCTTCCTCACAATGAGTTTTTTTGTGCCTTTTGCCCTAAATGCTAATGAACCCCACAGTTCTTCCCACCTTCCACTTCTGCCACTTCTGAGCTCTGTGGCTCGATGACAAATGTTAGCCAGTTACCCAATGGCTTTGGTGACAAACACAGAATGAGCTAACTAATGTAAAACTGGCTGAATGTGAGAATGTGACAGCCAGAATAAAACATTATCAGGGACAGGTGTGTTGTTTGGGTGGTTGAGAGGACATGACTGGCCCTAGGGTATAATAACCGCTGAAACAACCCTGAATGAGTGAATGGCAAGCTTTGCTAAAGGCAGCTAACTGCTACTGCTCAGCCAGCATGTCCATGTGGGCCCCACGATAGGTTAAACTGGGCTGTCTTATGGGTCCCATGTGGTTTTGCCCACATGACCTTTACCTGTTTACCTATTTTAACTTATTTTCTCATAAATTTTCAATTTAGTTAACACCGCCAAGGAGGTAATGTAATCAGGGTGGTTCGTCTGTTTGTCTCCCTGTTAACAGGATTGTGCAAAAACTACTGGACGGATTTTGATGATATTTTCACCACTGGTAGCCCTTGGGCCAAGGATGAACCCATTAAAATTTGGTGTTGATGCGAGAATGCATACCTCTGCCAAGGCTCTTATCTTCTCACAGAGTGTTAGCAAAAATCCTCCAAAGCTACTGGATAGACTTTGATGCAGTTTTCACCAGAACTGGCTTGTGGCCTACACATGAACCCGTTACATTTTGGAGGTGATCCATGAGGGACGGAAGGAGACTTGGCAGAGGCATGCGCTGTCTGAGTGCTTTTTTAGTTTTTCCTGTAAAATTGTGACTTATTTGCAGATTTGTTAATTTTTTCTTGTAATTTTGGAACTCTCTCTTAAATTTGCCACTTTTTTACTGTAGCACTGCAACTTTTTCTCATAAATTAGTTACTTTTTTCCTTGTAAATTTGTTATTTTCTTGTAAATTTGTGTTTTTCCCATAAATTTGCGACATTTTTCTTGTAAATGTAAATGCAAGGAAATGTAAATGTAAATGTGAGGAAAACCAAGGAACTGGTAGTGGACTGCTGCAGGCATGGACAACCTCCCACAGCACCGGTAAACATCCAGGGAACAGACATTGAGATGGTGACATCTTACAAGTACCTGGGTGTTCACCTGAACAATAAACTGGACTGGTCACTCAACACCAACGCGCTCTACAAGAAGGGGCAGCACAGGCTGTTCCTCCTGAGGAGACTCAGGTCTTTTGGAGTGCAAGGGGCACTCCTGAAGACCTTCTACGATTCGGTGGTGGCATCAGCCATCACATTTGGAGTGGTCTGCTGGGGCAGCGGCATCACAGCCGCTGACAGGAAGAGACTGAACAGGCTGATCAAAAAAGCTAGCTCTGTTCTGGGGTGCCGCCTCAACCCAGTGGAGGAGATACAGGTACATCTCGAAAAATTAGAATATCATGAAAAAGTCCAATATTTTTTGTCACTCATTTCAGAAAGTCAAACCCATATATTATATAGATTTATTACACAGAGACTGAAATATTTCAAGTGTTTATTTTAATTTTGATGATTATGGCTTACAGCCCATGAAAACCCCAAATTCAGTTTCTAAAAAAATTAGAATATTGCTTAAAATTAATTTTAAAAAATATTTTTTTGATAGAAATGTTGGCCGACTGAAAAGTATGTCCATGTGCACACTCAGTACTTGGTCAGGGTTCCTTTTGGATTAATTACTGTATCAATGTGGCGTGGCATGGAGGTGATCAGCCTGTGGTACTGCTGAGGTGTTATGAAGGTCCAGGTTGCTTTGATAGTGACCTTCAGCTCATCTGTATTGTTGGGTCTGGTGTCTCTTATCTTCCTCTTGACAATCCTCCATAGATTCTCTATGGGGTTTAGGTCAGGAGAGTTTGCTGGCCAGTCAAGCACAGTGATGCCATGGTCATTAAACCAGGTTTTGACACTTTGGCAATGTGTGGGGGGTGCCAAGTCCTGCTGGAAAATGAAATCAGCTTCTCCATAAAGCTTGTCAGCAGAGGGAAGCATGAAGTGCTCTAAAATTTCCTGGTAAACCACTGTGCTGACTTTGGTCTTGATAAAACACAGTGGACCAACACCAGCAGATAACATTGTTCCTCAAATCATCAATGACTGTGGCAACTTCACACTAAACCTCAAGCAACTTCGATTCTGTGCCTCTCCACTCATTCTCCAGACCCTGGGACTTTGATTTCCAAATCAAATGCAAAATTTACTTTCATCTGAACAGAGGTCATCTGCTGGTGTTGGCCCACTGTGTTTTATCAAGCCCAAAGTCAGCGCAGTCGTCTACCAGGAAATTTTATACCACTTCATGATTCCCTCTGCTGACAATCTTTATGGAGAAGCTGATTTCATTTTCCAGCAGGACTTGGCACCCCCCCCCACACACACACACACACACACTGCCAAAAGTATCACAACCTGGTTTAATGATCATGACATGTCTGTGTTTGATTGGCCAGCAAACTCTCCTGACCTAAACCCCATAGAGAATCTGTGGAGGATTGTCAAGAGGAAGATGAGAGACACCAGACCCAACAATGCAGACGAGCTGAAGATCACTATCAAAGCAATTTAACTCTGACATGAACAGGCCATCCGCTGATCACGCCGTTGTTCTAGAATGTGCATTCAATGGTGTACTTGAATGTTGGATCCGGGTGTGTATCTAATGTGATAGACCTGACTATAAAAAGAGAGAGAGCTCTATAGCTCTGCCTAATTCCAGTTTAACACAACATATTTGTTCATAAGAATGCAAACAGAATATGTATGGATTATGTGTAGAGCATAAAGGGAGACTACCTACAGAATTATTATTTTTGCACTCTAACTTTCCATTAACCCTTTCAAGACCTTGAAAAACTGCAGCATTAGCTCAGGAGGTAGAGCGGGTCGTCCAGTGGACGTTTGGGGGTTCAAATCCCACTCTTTCCAGCCATCCTGCTGTTATGGTCTGGGCAAAACACTTTACCCACCTTGCCTCCAGCGTCCGTGACGCTGGGTATGAATGTGTATAAATGTTCGGTAGTGGTCGGAGAAGCCGTTGATGCAAATTGGCAGCTACGTTTCCGTCAGTCTGCCCTAGGGCAGCTGTGGCTGCAGAGGTAGCTTACCAGTGTCTGTCTGGAGTGAATGAATAATGGACTCCCTGTAAGTGCTTTGAGATGTCACTTGACATGTATAGCGTCATATAAAACTAATCCATTATTATTATTATTATAAAAACTGTAGTCAGATTGCTAGTTAGCTCACTAGCTAGCTCTGAGGCTCAGTGGGAAACTTCATCTTCTTCTCTGAGGTAAGGGTTTGTCAGACCAGCACGGTGCAGGTCTGTTAAATTATGACGTGATAACCTCACGGAAGAGAAGAGCAAATCCAAACAAGGTGTTTCAGGCAGAGTTGTGGTCCTAGTTTCTGAAGGAGTAGTGGCCCATATACAGACGTGGACAAAATTGCTGGTACCCCTCTGTTAATGAAAGAAAAACCCACAATGGTCACAGAAATAACTTGAATCTGACAAAAGTGGCAATAAATAAAAATTCTATGAAAATTAACCAGTGAAAATCAGACAGTGCTTTTGAATTGTGGTTCAACAGAATTATTTTAAAAAACAAACTCATGAAACAGGCCTGGACAAAAATGATGGTACCCCTAGAAAAGATTGAAAATAATGTGACCATAGGGACATGTTCAACCAAGATGTGTCCTCTAATTAACATCACAGGTGTCTACAAACTTGTAATCAGGTCAGTCGGCCTATTTAAAGGGTGACAAGTAGTCACTGTGCTGTTTAGTGACATGGTGTGTACCACACTAAACATGGACCAGAGGAAGCAAAGGAGAGAGTTGTCTCAGGAGATTAGAAAGAAAATTATAGACAAGCATGTTAAAGGTAAAGGCTATAAGACCATCTCCAAGCAGCTTGATGTTCCTGTGACTACAGTTGCACATATTATTCAGAAATTTAAGATCCACGGGACTGTAGCCAACCTCCCTGGACGTGGCCGCAGGAGGAGACGGATAATACGAATGGTAACAAAAGAGCCCAGAACAACCTCTAAACACATTCATGGTGAACTCCAAGGTCAAGGTACATCAGTGTCAGATCGCACCATCCGTCGTTGTTTGAGCCAAAGTGGACTTCATGGGAGACGACCAAGGAGGACACCACTGTTTGAAACAAATCATAAAAAAACCAGACTGGAATTTGCCAAACTGCATGTTGACAAGCCACAGAGCTTCTGGGAGAATGTCCTATGGACAGAAGAGACAAAACTGGAGCTTTTTGTCAAGGCACATCAGCTCTATGTTCACAGATGCAAAAATGAAGCATACCAAGAAAAGAACACTGTCCTTACTGTGAAACATGGAGGAGGTTCTGTTATGTTGTGGGGCTGCTTTGCTGCATCTGGCACAGGTTGTCTTGAATCTGTGGAGGGTACAATGAAATCTCAAGACTATCAAGGTATTGTAGAGAGAAATGTGCTGCCCAGTGTCAGACAGCTTGGTCTCAGTCACAGGTCATGGGTCTTGCAACAGGATAATGACCCAAAACACACAGCTAAAAACACCCAAGAATGACTAAGAGCGAAACATTGGACTGTTCTAAAGTGGCCTTCTATGAGCCCTGATCTAAATCCTATTGAACATCTGTGGAAGGAGCTGAAACATGCCGTCTGGAGAAGGCACCCTTCAAACCTGAGACAACTGGAGCCGTTTGCTCATGAGGAGTGGGCCAAAATACCTGCTGAGAGGTGCAGAAGTCTCATTGACAGTTACAGAAATTGTTTGATTGCAGTGATTGCCTCAAAAGATTGTGCAACAAAATATTAAGTTAAGGGTACCATCATTTTTGTCCAGGCCTGTTTCATGAGTTTGTTTTTTAAAATAATTCTGTTGAACCACAATTCAAAAGCATTGTCTGATTTTCATTGGTTAATTTTCATAGACTTTTTATTTATTACCACTTTTGTCAGATTCAAGTTATTTTGACCATTGTGGGTTTTTCTTTCATTAACAGAGGGGCACCAACAATTTTGTCTACGTCTGTAGTGTCACAAAAATCCCGCATAATGCACTGAAGGGAAACCCCTAAAAGGAACTCTCGATTACACAGCAGTATCATGCTACCCCACTACCACAGTGCGGGGAATTGATTTGATTTGGATGAAGTCAATGAATTTTTATGGGATTTGCTGAAAAGAAAAACAAAGTTCACCCTCTATGCCTGCTGCTGTAAATGCAATTGGTTATAAGACACTGTGATGGTAAAACATATTTCAAGGCTGCATGTCCGTTTGTCATTGAATGTCCTTGAAACTTTAACCACATCATGCACGAGCATAAAGGTGGTGTTGGAGGAGCGGGCAAAACTAAAGGGATATGTTTCCCACAGGTGAAGGTAGTTTAAAGTATTAATTTATGACCACTTCCTTTATTTTTTTTGTCCCACTTCCATTGAAAATCCTTGTATTTTGATGGCTTTAGGCAACAAAAGTCACTCTCAGCATAGCCCCATGAAGTATAAATGGCCTTTTTGCTTTATTTCAGACAGTAAAACAGCTCCGTAACACTTAATCCCACTGCAGTGAAAATCCCTTCTGTTGAGGTTTCCTTGTATGCGTGTGGAAACGAACATTTGATCTGTCTCAATTCCAGCCCGACGCCTGCCAGACGGACTTTGATGGTGCATCTATGATCCGAGGGGAGCTGTTCTTCTTTAAGTCAGGCTATGTCTGGAGGATCAGGGAGGGGCATCTGGAGAGTGGTTACCCGGCCCTGGCGTCCCGTCACTGGAGGGGGATTCCTGACAACATCGACGCTGCCTTTGAAGACAAGTCAGGGAACATTTGGTTTTTTCAAGGTGGGTTGACAACGCATTTATGCTGCTGTTATGTTCATGTGAATGTAGGATCAGTTGGAGGATAATTATGAAGATCTAAAGAAATAAAGTATCCTATAGGCAAGTTCCATCTTCAACATCCTTTGTCCAATACAGTTCTGTATCTCACAAAAGTGAGTACCCCCTCACATTTTTGAAAATATTTTATTATATCTTTTCATGGGACAACACTGAAGATATGACACTTTGATACAATGTACAGTAGTCGGTGTACAGCTTGTTTAACAGTGTAAATTTGCTGTCCCCTCAAAATAACTGAACGCACAGCTATTAATGTCTAAACCACTGGCAGCAAAAGTGAGTACACCCCTAAGTGAAAATGTTCAAATTGTGCCCAAAGTGTCAATATTTTGTGTAGCCACCATTATTTTCCAGCACTACCTTAACTCTCTTGGGCATGGAGTTCACTGGAGCTTCACAGGTTGCCACTGGAATCCTCTTCCACTCCTCCTTGATGACATCACAGAGCTGGCAGATGTTAGAGACCTTGCGCTCCGTTTGAGGATGCCCCACAGATGCTCAATAGGGTTTAGGTCTGGAGACATGCTTGGCCAGTCCATCACCTTTACTCTCAGTTTCTTTAGCAAGGCAGTGGTCATCTTGGAGGTGTGTTTGGGGTGGTTATCATGTTTGAATACTGCCCTGCGGCCCAGTTTGCAAAGGGAGGAGATCATGCTCTGCTTCAGTATGTCACAGTAAATGTTGGCATTCATGGTTCTCTCAATGAGCTGTAGCTCCCCAGTGCTGGCAGCACGCATGCAGCCCCAAACCATGACACTCCCACCAACGTGCTTGACTGTAGGCAAGACACACTTGTCTTTGTACTCCTCACCTGGTTGCCACAACACACGCTTGACACCATCTGAACCAAATAAGTTTATCTTGGTCTCATCAAACTGCAGGACATGGTTCCAGTAATCCATGTCCTTAGTCTGCTTGTCTTCAGCAAACTGTTTGCGGGCTTTCTTGTGCATCGTCTTTAAAAGGGGCTTCCTTCTGGGATGACAGCCATGCAGACCAATTTGATGCAGTGTGCGGCGTATGGTCTGAGCACTGAAAGGTTGACCCCCCACCCCTTCAACCTCTGCAGCAATGCTGGCAGCACTCATACGTCTATTTTCAAAAGACAACCTCTGGATATGACGCTGAACACGTGCACTCAACTTCTTTGGTCGACCATGGCAAGGCCTGTTCTGAGTGGAACCTGTCCTGTTACAGTGCTGTATGGTCTTGGCCACCATGCTGCAGCTCAGTTTGAGGGTGTTGGCAATCTTCTTATAGCCTCGGCCATCTTTATGTAGAGCAACAATTCTTTTTTTTTAGATCCTCAGAGTTCTTTGCGATGAGGTGCCATGTTGAACTTCCAGTGACCTGTACGAAAGAGGGTGAGAGCGATAACACCAAATTTAACACACCTGCTCCCCATTCACACCTGTAACTTTGTAACACTGAGTCATGACACTGGGGAGGGAAAATGACTAATTGGGCACAATTTGGACATTCTCACTTAAGGGTGTACTCACTTTTGTTGCCAGCGGTTTAGACATTAATGGCTGTGTGTTGAGTTATTTTGAGGGGACAGCAAATTTACACTGTTACACAAGCTGTACACTGACTATATTGTATCAAAGTGTCATATCTTCAGTGTTGTCCCATGAAAAGATATAATAAAATATTTACAAAAATGTGAGGGGTGTACTCACTTTTGTGAGACACTGTATATCCACTATCTCTCCTCTGCACATGTACAAACCATCTCAGCCTTACCTCTCTTACTTTGTCTCCAAACCGCTCAACCTGAGCTGTCCCTCTGATATACTCATTTCTAATCTTGTCCCTCCTAGTCACTCCCATCTTAGCATTTCTTAACAACTCTGCCAACGCCACCTCCTGTCTTTTTGTCAGTGCTATTGTCTCTAAACCATATATCATAGCAGGTCTCACTACCATCTTGTAAATTTTTCTTTTCACTCTAGCTGCTTTGCTAGATACTCACTTCCGGCACCACACGAATAGGCTGCCTCTTTGCAACACTGGCTCAATTCTGAGTTTTTCTTTTTTTATTTACCATCTGACTTTTTTCTGGTCAAACTTTCTGATCCTGTGACACCTTATCCATCACAGACATACAGATTGCCGCACTGGTGCTGATATTAACTGATATTTGGCTCACATCCCAAATGTCTCCTGAGCTGGCGGACGAAGCCATTGTTTACAGCAGGAGATGGTACAAGCAGGAATCAGCTGTTAGCACTTAACCGCCCCACGGTGCTAACGCAAAATCTCAACATACCAAGAGAAATCAGGCGGAAATGACACGGATCTCAGGCTGGAGTAAGGCGACAAGCGAGGAACATAAGGTACAGACCAGTCCTTCCATCCATCATCATGGGGAATGTACGATCGCTACTTAATAAGACAGATGAGCTAGCAACCATGTTCCGTTATGAGAGCGTCTTCAGAGAGATTAGTATGATGTTGTTTACTGAGACGTGGCTAACAGAACTGGCTACAGATGCTAACATCGAACTGGAGGGTTTCCACGCAATACGGGCAGACCGGACACCAGACAGTGGGAAGACAAGGGGTGGGGGGTGATAATGTATGTGAACAACAGATGGTGTAACCCTGGGCACATCACGGTTAAAGAGCAACTCTGCAGAAAAGACATTGAGTTGCTAGCGGTTAGCATGCGGCCTGTTTACCTCCCGAGGGAATACTCACACATGGTCTGCATTGCTATTTATGCAAATCCGTCTGGGAACGCTGGGGCAGCATGTGACGCCATCCACTCAGTCACCAGCAGGCTACTGACACAACACCCAAATGCTCTCCTCCTCATCTCGGGTGATTTTAACCACATTTCACTGTCCCCCATTCTGCCCACGTTCATCCAGTATGTCACCTGCCACACCAGAGACAATAAAACACTGGACTTATTTTATGCAAATGCTAAGGAGGCGTACACCTCATTGCCACTCCCCCCGCTCAGGAGATCAGCTCACAACTTGGTTCATCTCCTACCTGTGTACAAACCCCTAGTGCACAGACAACCTCCTGTTACATGCACAATGGCGGTATGGTCTGAGGAGGCAATGGACACACTAAAGGACTGCTTTGAAATCACTGCATGGGAGCAGCTCTGCAATCCACATGGTGAGGATATCGATGGCCTCACTCACACCATCACAGACTACATCAACATCTGTGTGGACAACACCGTACCCACCAAGACCATATGGTGTTGCTCAAACAACAAACCCTGCATCAACCCTGAGACAAAGTTCCTACTGAAAGAAAAGAAAAGGATCTTCAGGTCGGGGAACAGGGAGATGCTGAAGTCTGTACAGAGGGAGCTAAGGAGGAAGATCAGAGAAGGCAAGGACAGCTACAGGAAGAAGATGGAGGACAAGCTGCAACAGAGTGACATCAGCGGGGTCTGCAGAAGCCTCAAAACCATCTCTGGGCTCCAGAATACCTCCTCCCAGGCCACGGGGGGCAGGGAGTGGGTGAACAACCTGAACCTGTTTTTTAACAGGTTTGACCAACCGCCCTCCCCTGTGCCTGCACACCAACCACTGCTGCCTCTACCGTCATCTAGTCCTGCTGTCCCCCCCCACTCCCAGCACACAGCCCCCCAGCCCCAACCTGACCCTCACTAAGACCCAGGTGAGGGCGGAGCTGAGGAAGATCAAGGCGAGGAAGGCTGCAGGTCTGGACTGCATCAGCTCGAAGCTCCTCAAGTCCTGCGCAGACCAGCTGTGTGGGATTGTGGAGCACATCTTCAACCTGAGCCTGAAGCTGGGGAGGGTACCACAGTTGTGGAAAACATCCTGTGTGGTGCCCGTAGCAAAGACCCCCCATCCCAAGGACCTGAACTGCTACAGACCAGTGGCCCTCACATCACACCTGATGAAGACGCTGGAGAGGCTGCTCCTTGCCCACCTCCGCCCCCTGGTGGGACCAGTGATGGATCCACTCCAGTTTGCCTACCAGCACGGCATCTGAGTAGAGGATGCAGTGATCTTCCTCCTACACCGTTCCCTGTCCCACCTGGAGAAGCCTGGGAGCACGTTGAGGATCATGTTCTTTGATTTCTCCAGTGCTTTCAACACCATCTAACTGGTGATCCTGAAGGACAGGCTACTGTGCGCAGGGGTGGACCAGCATCTGTCATCACGGATCCTGGACTACTTCACAAACTGGCCACAGTTTGTGAAAACCCAGGAGTGTGTCTCTGACACTATCATCTGCAATACCCCCCCCCCCCCCCCCGGAACAGTTCTGGCTCTCTTCCTGTTCACCCTTTATACTACAGACTTTTAACACAACACACCTCACTGCCATCTTCAGAAGTTCTCTGACAACTCTACGATCATCGGTCTCATCTCTGATGGAGATGATGTAGAGTACAGAGGACTTATTCAGGACTTCATGGACTGGTCCCATTGGAACTGCCTCCAGATCAGTGCGAGGAAAACTAAGGAACTGGACCAGTAAACATCCGGGAGACAGACATTGAGATGGTGACATCCTACAAGTACCTAGGTGTTCATTTGAACAGTAAACTGGACTGGTCACACAATACCGACACGCTCTACAAGAAGGGACAGTGCAGGCTGTTCCTCCTGAGGAGGCTTCAGTCTTTTGGTGAACAAGGGGCACTCCTGAAGACCTACAATTCGGTGGTGAAATCAGCCATCACATTTGGAGTGGTCTGCTGGGGTAACAGCATCACAGCAGCCGACAGGAAGAGACTGAATAGACTAATCAAAAAAGCTAGCTCTGTCCTGGGGCAGCACCTCGACCCAGTAGAGGAGATAGGAGAGAGGAGGATGGTGGCTAAGCTGCCATCTCTGCTGGAGTCCGAGTCCCACCCCATGCAGGACACGCTGAACGCACTGAGGAGCTCATTTAGTAGTAGGCTGTACCATCCTAGGTGCGCGACCGAGAGGTTTCACAGGTCCTTCCTACCCACGGCTGTCAGACTTTATAACCTAAACAGGGCTGCTCGTAGAGGCCGTATTGAATGCACAAAATGTAACAAACTTGCACAATAATGGTCTCCTCCATTATACAACTAGAACAATATCAATCACTACAGAGGGTGACAACTAGGCTGATTCAAATACGTAATATACTGTATGGGTACATATTCATATTAGGTGAGTAACTGAATAGACCATTATGCTGTTTATTCCATCCAGCTACAATGCTCCGCACTGTGTATATTTCTGTGTACATATATATATTCACAGCTCTTATTTATTATCTTATCTTCTGAATTATTGCTCTGAGTGTTGCTATCCCTGTGCTGTTGCAATCCTGGAATTTCCCAATTGTGGAACTAATAAAGGCTTATCTTATCTTATCTTATCATATCTTATCTTATCTTATCTTATCTTATGCTTCTGTCTGAAATCTGGAGTCATTGCTGACCACTTCAGAACTGTCCAGTATTTTATCCTAAACTAGTGGTAATTCTCTCTCAAGTCTGACTGTGGGGACTGTGTTCTTTTATTTGAAGGACTCATTTTATTTTCTGTACACAGCAGAATAATGCACTTTACAAAAAAACTTTTGTTTTAGACTCATCTGTCCAGAGGACAGTCTCTCAGAAGGATTTTAGGAAACTCCAATCTGTCTTTCCTACGTTTTTGTGTCAGTAGTCCCCCTTGGTCCCGTTTCACATTTTTCACATGGTCCCTATAGTCAGACATAGTAGAGGTTCACTGATGTTTTGGGATTCTTTTACTGCTTTTTTTTTTTTAAAGTGAAACTCTGCCAAAAATCATGTTTTTTCTGTTGTTAACATGTCTGTAACATGTTTTTTGTGACTTACAAGACATATCAAAAGCAAAAGCAGTCCCAAGTCCCAAGTCTGTGTTTTTCTGCTGTGAATGTCCAGTTAAGCTCCCCCCCGACACCACCAAAAAAAATGCGAGTTTGGACAGAGTGTTTCTAGCATTCCCTCTTAGCCTGATTGGTTATAACATTAACCAATCAGGCTAAGCACTGGGCATGGCTAAACACCTGAGTTCAGTCCCCCAGGGGAAGGAGGGAGGAGCCGACGTTTCTCTGCAGATGGAGGCTCACGGTCTAACTACCACTGACCACGCTGACAGTCACCATCCCTTTCCGGAGTCCTGGAGGTGCCCACGGAGGAATGGGAGGCACACGGTCGGAAGGCCAAACCAGAGAGAGACAGGGTGGATGAAGATGGCAAGACTGCTACCCATCCGTTCTGCATTTGTTTGACCTGGTTTGACCCCCCCCCCCCCCCGGGCGCTCCATTCCATCCGTACCAGGGACAACAGAGGAGGAGACATTAAAACCCCTACTCCCTCCAGAGGAGGGAGGCGAGTTGGGTAACTGGGGGATGCGTGGTGCAATGGCTGGGGCGAGGCTGCGTGCACCGTGCTGAGGTCGTGCTTCCACGGCGGTGAGCAGGCGCACCAGACTGCCGGCCTCTAGTGAGCTGCCCGGTGGTCACCCGTCAGCCCCCAGGTGAGACCGCCAAGAGCCAGCTCACTTTGGCGGGGATCGGCGGCGTGTACATGTACGACTGAATCACTTTGATGTTTTGACTAGTCATTGTTTAGCGAGGCAGTCTTCGGTGATTTCAAGGTGGAGCTAAATAGAATATTCATAGATCTGTGCATACTTAAGTAAGTGGAAGATGGAAAAGCTCTTTCCAAGCAATTCTAAGCAATGAAAGTTTTTTTTGTGTATAAAAAGCCAGAATACGTATACTGTTTTGGGCAATACACTTTTGTTTTTGAGATGGTTTTAGAGCCAGCGGAGGGCGTCTTTAAATAAAAGTTGAAAAACTTAAGAAGAACTAAATGAAGCAAATAAAATGTAGATTGTAATTGAAGCTACGGCCACAAAGATTCTTATGAACGATGGGTTCGTAAGAATCTCCCAGTTCCTATGAATTCTGGAGTTGGCAGACATTCATGGAGGGGGGTGTAGTTTCTTATGGCTGCCGTTCAATTTTCTGTAGTACAATGGCCCTAGAGTTCTTATGTTCTTCATAAGGGTGCCTTGGGATCTTCCTAAGGCAGACTTACTGCCATCTTACAAAAACTCATGGCACTCTCAAGTTGTTGGTAGGAAGATCTTACAGCTTTTGGCACATTTTGTTGGCACTAATGTCACACGAATGAAGTACTTCCGCCTTATGAGCACCTCACTACTGCCTTACGCACGCTGTACGAATCTCCTTACGAACAGGGATTCGTATGGCATTTCCTACGACTGCAGTAAGGGGCCCTCAAGAACAACTTAACATGTTCTTGGGGCATACTTACAGCCAGCATCTTGCCTAGTTCTCATGTTGTTCCTATGGCATTCATACAGCCACCCTACGATGAGAGGTTTTTGTGGGGCATTTGTAGAAATTATAGACAAGACCATCGCGCTGGCCACGAACTTACGGTCTACGAACCCTGGATTCTTCTACAGCCACCTTAAGAAGGCCGTGCAAAGTGGTCCGAGCATCATTTGTATGGTGTTCACAGCCGTTTGTAAGGGTATTTGTGACCGTAGCTTGAGTTGTTGTTTTTGCAGGTGAGAACTTCTGGGTGTTTGATGCTGAGATGCAGATCAAGGGGCCAGAGTCCATCAAGAGTTTGGGTCTGTCAGTGCCCGGGATCCAGGCGGCACTGCGCTGGGGCCACGACTCCAGCTACAACACCTATTTCTTCAAATCAGGCAGCTACTGGAGGTTCAGCCCCCATGAGCACCAAGTTGAGTCTATGTACCCACGCAGCATGCAAGACTGGAGCGGAATCCCCAGCGACGTGGATGCTGCCTTCACAGACATCTACGGTACAGTCAGAATATGTAGGACATTATGCTCCTGGAATTTAAAGAACAAATTTATTATTCTTAATGAGATATCACTGATAAATAATGTTTCAGATTTTGAATCCACTAAACCTAATGTGAAATATAAAATATTGCTTGTTATTTTATCAACAGATCATCATTTCAAATTTTTTAAGAAACTAGAAGTCATAGAAAACAATGTTTTTCCACAAAAATAAAATGAATTAAAAATGCAAGCAGTGGTGAACAAGTGTTGCACCTTCAGCATCCAATTACTTTTGAGCCCCTGAAATGAGGAGATTGGTTAAATTACATTGGTTGAAATTCCTAAACCGTACCTCCAGTTTGGATGTGAATATCCTCAAATTAAAGTGGAGAGTGTGCACTTTAAGCCCATATTTATTATATAACTGTATCTTGGAACATGTCTTGGTAAACAGCTAAAATAAAACTTGTATCGGTGTCAAAATATGCAGTATATGGACCTAACAGTATGTTTACACCCCTAAAACAGATCGCCCTCATTCATCAAAAGTGTGTAGAAATCGGCTCACATTCGGTTGCAGAAATGATCGTGTGAAAAAGGTCCACATGGCATTCATGAAATCGTGTGTGGGATCAGTCTCACAATAGATCACTTATTGATAAATCTGATGGCTAGAAACGATCATTACATCATTTAAATGCCATGCCCCTGCCTTACCCTTAGTTCACCTGGTCGTTTAAAAAGCGTACGTGTCAAACATAAGAATTTAATATTTACAGTTTAGAAGCAATGATGTCTTTTTTTCAGTCGCCGCTCCCAGTTGTCTTCTCAGCTGGCTACAGCTGTCTGGCTCACACTCATCTAGTGCAGTATTATTCAGAACTGCAGAAGTGAAAATAATTGCCCACATTTTCTCTGGCATGTCCAGCAGCATTCCTCCAGGTGATTCTCTCTCGCTGTTTATTTATTTAACCCTGATGCAGTCATCATGGCTGATAACACTGGTCAACACCAAATTTATTGTCTAAGTTTTTTTTTTAGCTGATTTAGGACAGTTTTGATGTGCTGAATCCAAAAATCACATTGGTTTTGCTCAATCAGGTCAACTTTTTGAACTATGGCCACATGTTTTTGACATTTTTGTTTACATGTACGGGTATTTTCGCTTTATATGATGCAAAATTCTTTTTTATTTCTTGAAATTCTCTGAATTTTGAACAATGATGATGTAACATTCAATTTACATGTACTTACCTTTATCAATGTCTACTATACCGGAGTGGTGGCTCAGTTGGTAGAGCATCCGCCCCACACCCGGGAGGCAGGGGTTCATATCCCGGCCGGGTCATGCCGAAGACCATATAAAAGGGGAACTTCCTGCCGTTCAGCTTGGTGCTCAGCAATAATGGAATGGAGGAGGGAAATTTGTGGCGGCGCCTTGCATGGCAGCGGCCTTCTGATTCTACACTTGGGGTGTGTGTGATTGACAGAGTAGATAGGTAAAACACAATCTCGTTCTACTGTACATGATTGGTTGTACAGTTGAATGACAATAAAGGGTGATTTAATTTTTTTTATTCAATTTACAGTACAACTGTACACCTGCTTATAACTTAGCATAAAAACCTGACCTGATCGAGAGAAACAGATGTCATTTTCTGATTCAGCGGTGCAAAATTGTCTTAAATCAGTTGAAAAAACACAGACAACTTACAAAAAAATATTTTTGTTATGTTGTGTTATCTATGATGGATATCAGTTATTAATCAGTACATACACCAGACCTAGTCAAAGAAATGTCTTTGGATAATTTACCACAGTTTATCTTTATAGAATTAATTTACCACAGTACACACCCCTGAGGTGCCTCCCTGTGCTCGTGCGCATACACTATATAGTAAAAGATAAATAATACAGTCATTTGAAAAAGCTCTGAGCCCAATCACAACTGTAGTTAAGGAGTTAGAAGTTTAGTTCTGTTTTCTACAACGGATCAATTAGATTTTAAACTTTCTGCTTAAATCCACTATATGGGCTGCAGTGATACAAATGAGTATACAGTATATCATTTATAATTATTCAAAGCAGCCTCTTCACTCTGAAATAAATCATTAAATCATTCATCTAAATATAACACAAGGCAAACATCAAATGAAAAGATGCTGTTCAGTATAATTCATTCATTCATTCATCTTCTTCCGCTTAATCCTTTTCGGGTCGTGGGGGGGCTGGAGCCTATCCCAGCATCTTTGGGCGAGAGGCAGGGTCCACCCTGGACAGATCGCCAGTCCATCGCAGGGCCAACACAGAGAGACAGACAACCATTCACTCTCACAGTCAGACCTAAGGACAATTTAGAATCCCCAGTTTTGATGCCAATTAACCTAACTTGCATATTTGTGGCATGTGGGAGGAAACCGGAGAAATCCCGCAGTAAACCCATGCAGTATAATGTGATCCAATAATTCCCCCACACAGCCAGGTTTCTCTGCTGCACTGCAACTGCAGCCACTTGAAAATTTATGGTGGGATTTGTGCGTACAGTATGATCACATGCAGATTGATAAATAATGATCTTTGCTGTAAAATTATTGTAGGATCAATTCTCTGTCTTATGTAAATTTGACAACTGAGGGCCGTTGGGTTTTCTGTTGTTTGTTTAATGCAGGCTGAGCCCACCTTCTGCACTGCTGAAACCAAGCAAAAACTTTGTTATGCAAGTTAATAACTCTAACCTTAAAGTAGGCAAAAGTATGAGCATCAACTATACAACACGATTCTTATACTTTTGCATGTTATCTCAATAAAGGTTGTTCACCTTCCTGCTCCTTTGACTGTAAAGGGATCTTATTTTGTCAGCTACACGTTGATTGTCCCGCTGACATATTTAACATTTTTTGGCCCTGTATGTGTCCTGCTTGTTTTATTCTGTCATGCTTTTTTTTTTTTTAACTCTCCTGCAGCTGCTTCAGGTTTCTACTTGTTTATCTGACATCTGGCTGAGGAGAAACAGCTGTTTGGTCAACGTGGGCACACTCACAGCTGCATTCATCTGCCTGCTTTGTTCATGTTCTCAGGTGTGTCGTTGTTGTTTTTCCACAGGCTACGCTCACTTCATCCAAGGGCGGCAGTACTGGAAATTTGATCCTGTCGGCATGAACTCTTTGGAGGGCTACCCACGCTACATTGGTGTGGACTTTTTTGGCTGCAGAAATGTGTAGATGGATCGGGGTGGGGTTGACGGTGAAGAGGACTTTTTGGAGCAAAGACATCTGCATCTTCATACTGTGGATTGGAGGAGATGAGATGTTCTCCTCTACATCTGGTCATGCCTAACTCCATTCTCTGACACTCTGATCCATCAGACCTTCTCAGGAAAACCAAGCTGCACTCCCTCAGGCTTGGCACCTCCTCTGCAGCTATACTCGTATTTATTTTGCACATTTGCGTCACCACATGGCTGATACCCAGGCCCTGTAGTAACTGTGTGTGATGCCTCCTCTGAGCCTGAAAGGGAGGCTTGGGTCCACAGACAGAAGCAGTCTTCCTCCCTGAAGTCAGTATTTTCCTTTTCAGCCAATCAGTGTTTTCATCACAGATAGACTAAAGAATCTTTTTTTGAGAGTGACATCAAACTGTACACGAGTTTTGTTTCAATACGCAACTCATGATCCAGAAAGCGCGGAGCAGATTCTTCTGGCAAACTGACTCCCTCTAACCAACCCATTCACATTAAAGAGCCCCTATTGTCCGGATGTAGGCACAGTTTCCAGAGGTCGAAACATCTGTGACATGCTTTGGTCAAAACCCATCGGGATTAGCTGCCATTAGCAACAGCAGTTAACTGCTAATTGCAGTTTATGGCTTAAAGAGCTGTCTTTACTAGAGTACACAACCCCACTTCTGGTGCAGCTGGGGCATTGTGTAAAACGTAAATAAAAACAAAATACAATGATTTAAAAATCCCTTTCAATCTATGTTCAACTGACTACATTACAAAGACAAGATGTTTAATGTTGCAACTGATAAACTTTATTGTTTTTGCTGCACATTTTCACTCATTTTGAATTTGGTGCATGCAACACATTCCAAAAAACTGGGACAGGGGCAACAAAAGACTGGGAAAGTTGGGGAATGCTCAAAAAACACCTTTCTTGGAACATTCCACAGTTTAACTGGAAACAGGTGAGTGTCATGATTGGGTATAAAAGGAGCATCCCCAAAAGACTCAGTCATTCAAAAGCAAGGATGGGGCGAGGTTCACCACTTTGTGAACAGCTGTGTGGGCAGATACCTAGTCTAGCAGTTTAAGAACAACGTTTCTCAACATACAGTTGCAAGGAATTTAGGGATTTCATCATCTACAGTCCACAATATCATTGAAAGATTCAGAGAATCTGGAGAAACTTCTGCACATAAGCAGCAAGGCTGACAACCAACATTTAATTCCCCTTGACCTTCGATCCATCAGTCAGCACTCCTTTAAAAACCGACATTATCATGTGGACTCAGGAACACTTCAGAAAACCATTGTCAGTCAACACAGTTCGGTGCTACATCTCCAAGTGCAAGTTAAAACTCTACCATGCAAAGCCAAAGCCATATATCAACAACAGCCAGAAACGCCACCGATTGCTCTGGGCCCCAGCTCATCTGAGATGGACTGTTGCAAAGTAGAAAAGTGTGTTGTGGTCTGATGAGTCCACATTTCAAATTGTTTTTTGGAAGTCATGGACGTCGTGTCCTCCAGGCTAAAGAGGAAAACAACCATCCAGATTGTCATTGCCGTTAAGTTCAAAAGCCAGCATCTGTGAGGATATAGGGGTGTGTTAGTGCCCATGGCAAGTTGCACGTTAGTGAAGGCACCATTAATGCAGAATGGTACATACAGGTTTTGGAGCATTACATGCTGCCATCCAAGCAACGTTTTTCTCAGGGACGTCCCTGCTTATTTCAGCAAGACAATGCCAAGCCACATTCTGCATGTGTTACAACAGTGTGGCTTCATAGTAAAAGAGTACAGGTACTAGACTGGTCTGCCTGCAGTCTAGACCTGGCTCTCATTGAAAATGTGTGGAGCATTATGAATCACAAAATATGACAATGTAGGCCCGGACTGTTGAGCAACTGAAGTCGTACATCAAGCAAGAATGGGAAAGAATTCCAAACCTTCAGTAATTAGTGTCCTCAGTTCCTAAATGCTTATTGAGTGTTGTTATCAGGAAAGATGATGTAGCACAGTGGTAAACACGACCCTGTCCCAGCTTTTCTGGAACATGTTCCAGGCATCAAATTCAAAATGAGTGAATAGTTGCAAAAAAATAATAAAGTTTATCAGTTTGAACATTAAATATCTTATCTTTGTAGTGGATTCAGTTAGGTTGAAAGGGATTTTTAAATCATTGTATTTTGTTTTTATTTGCTTTACACAACATCCCAACTTTACCGGAACTGGGGTTGTACTATAAAGTAAAATAAGCTAAAATAACGTCAAACAGTGAGACATACCGTGGGGAAAACAAGCATTGAACACATCAACATTTTTCTCATTAAACATATTTCTGATGGAGCCATTGACCGGAGATTTTCACCAGATAGCACTAACAACCCAAGTGACCCATGCATACAAAGAAATCAAGGCAACTGTGTTCATGAAACAAGTTATATTTATTAAAGTGGGATGACACAGGGAATACGTATTGAACACACTTGGTGAAATTCATGTAATATTTAGTAGAGAAGCCTTTGTTGGTAGTAACAGCTTCCAGATGCCTCCTGTATGGAGAAACTAGGTTCAGGCATTGCTCAGGAGTGATTTTAGCCCATTCTTCCACACGAACTGTCTTCACATCTTGAAGGTTCTGTGGGTGTCTTCTATGAACTCTGATCTTCAGTTCATTCCATAGATTTTCAATTGGATTCAGGTCAGGTGACTGACTGGGCCATTCTAGAAGCTTTATTTTCCTTCTCTGGAGCCAGTTGAGAGTTTCCTTGGCTGTGTGTTTGGGATCATTGTCTTGCTGAAATGTCCACCCTTGTTTCAGTCTTCAGCATCTTGGCAGATAGCAACAGGTTCTTATCAAGGATGTCTCTGTACATTTGTCCATTCATCTTTCCTTCAGTTATATGAAGTCTGCCTGTACCATGTGCTGAAAAACACCCCCACACCATGATGGGAGGTGCAGTGCCATTTCTCTTCCAAACATATTGTGTGTTGTTTCCTACTGCTTCCTGTGGTAATGTATCGCCACTTCCTGTGTTCTGTGTTGCTGGCTGTCGGTGTGGTTTGCTCTGTGCTTAGCTCTCCTCACTCTCCTGAGGATTATTGCCTTTAATTGTATTTTAATTGCTTTTTTTCCATCTACAGTCAACTCTCACTGCTGTTTAACAAGCCTCTTGCACATTTGTGCACACTCAGTGTCACCTAATCACCCTCTTTAGCCTTCTGTTCACCTTTCATTGGTGTTTGTGTTAGCTTCGGGTTAGCCACTAGATATGACTACTAGCTCTCCTTCCCCTTCTCTGGTGTGCTCTCTGTGTCAGATGTTTAGCTACACCTCTGCCTCTTTTAGTGATAATGGTAAATGTAATAAATGTTGTCTTTTTGAGGCGCTCAAGGTGAGGTTGTGCGAATTGGAATCCTGGCTCCGCTACATTGAAATACCGTCAGCGCCAGTTAATAATGACAGACTCCCCTTAGCTGCAGCGGAGCACCCTAGCATAGGGCCTGCTAGCCGTCCCCCGGCTTCCACCTCTCCTGAGCAACCAGGAGAGAATGGGTGGGTGACAGTGAGAAGGAAGCATAGTCGCAAGCCCCTGATTCACCACCAACCTGTTCATGTTTCTAATCGTTTTTCCCCACTCAGCAACACACCCGCTGAGGAAAAAACTCTGATCATTGGTGACTCTGTAGTCAGAAACGTGAACCTAGAGACTCCAGCGGCCATAGTCAAATCCATTCCCGGGGCCAGAGCAGGTGACATCAAGTCAAATTTGAAAATGCTGGCTAAAAGTAACTGTAAATATTCCACAATTGTTATCCACGCCAGCATTAACGACATCCGGCTCCGGCAGTCGGAAGTCAAACCAAAACAAAACTTACAAAACTAAGTGTGGAATCGGTGTGTAAGTTTGCCAAAACGATGTCTGTCTCTGTAGTATTCTCTAGGCCCCTCCCCAATCTGACCAGTGATGACATGTTTACCCGCGTGTCATCCTTCAACCGCTGGCTGTCTGTGTGGTGTCCTGCAAACGATGTGGGCTACAAAGACAATTGGAACTCATTTTGGAGAAAACTTGATCTTATTAGACGAGACGGCGTCCATCCCACTTTGGATTTTATCTAACAATCTGGCATCATTTTTATCCAAATTTCCAAAACCTTGACAACTCAGAGTTGGGACCAGGAAGCAGAGTCGCAGTCTTACACACCTCTCTGCAGCTCCTCTTCATCCGCCACCCCTCAACTTAGCCCCTGTCTTCCCCATCAGAAAATCATTGTCTGCTTCCTCCAAAGTAAATAAAAATATAAAGTATAAGCATCCCAAAGTGATTAAACAAAGAGTTGGTAAAACTCAAATTAAACATGAAGCCTCTAAATTTAATGACTTGGCCTCTGTTCCTCCTCATAATTTAAAAATTAAATGTGGTTTGTTAAATATTAGGTGTATAACTCCCACGTCTCTGCTAGTCCATGATCTGTTAATTGATCATCAGATTGATTTAATATCCCTTACAGAGACTTGGTTAGGGCAAGAGGATTATGTTGGTTTAAATGAATCAGCTCCTTCTGGTTATTTAAACTGTCAAAATCCCAGAAGCTCTGGTCGTGGAGGAGGAGTAGTAACAATTTACCATTCCAAATTACTAGTTAATGTAAAGCAAAAAAACATGTTATAATTCCTTTGAGGGCCTGGTCCCCAGTATTGGGCATTTTAGCAATTTTAGGTTAAACCCAATTTTATTTACCATAGTTTATCGTCCTCCCTCAGCCTACTCAGAAATTTTATCCAGATTTGCCAAATTCTTAGCTGATTTAGTGCTGAAATCAGATAGAATAATTATAGTAGGGGACTTTAATATACATGTAGATGTAGATAGTGACTGCCTTAATATTAGACTCAATGGGGTTTTCTCAGAAAGTAGGAAATTCTACCCATTATCTCCACCACACGTTGGACCTTGTTCTGACATATAAAAAAATAGAATAAAATAAAATAAAATAAAAATAAAATAATAAAATAATAATAATAATAATAAATAATAAATAATAATAAATAATAAATAATAATAATAATAAATAATAATAATAATAATAATAATAATAATAATAAAAATAATAAAATAATAAAATAAAAATTAGAATAGAAATAGAAAATCTGGTAGTTTCTCCTCATAACCCTGTACTGTCAGACCATTGTCTGTTAACGTTTGATTTTACTATTTCTGACTATTTGGCTCCTAAAGAAAAATATTACTGCAGTAGATGTCTCTGAGATGATGATGTTACCAAATTTATGCAGATTGTTTCCTCTATGCCATGTGTTAACACAACGGAAATAAGCTATGGAGAGCTTGCTCCTTCTGTAATTGATAGCATGGTAGATAGTGTTACAGCTTCTCTGCATCAGACTCTAGACATGGTGGCCCCTTTAAAAAAGAAAAAGTCTAATCAGAGATTTCTAACTCCTTGGTTCAATACAGAAACTCGTAGCTTGAAACAGAAGACTCGTCAATTAGAAAGAAAATGGCACTCCACTAAATTAGATGAAATCTATTTTGCTTGGAGAAATCATCTTCTAATTTTTAAAAAATCTCTTAGGAAAGCTAGAACAAGTTATTATTCTGCATTAATAGAAGAGAACAAGAATAATCCCAGGTTTTTTTTTCAGCACTGTAGCCAGGCTGACAAAGAGTCAGGACTCTGTCAAACCTAGCATTCCCTTAGAGCTTACTAGTCAGGACTTTATGAACTTTTTCAATAATAAAATTTCATCTATCAGAGGTAAAATCAGTCAGATTCTTCCCACCGTTAACTTAAATACATACAGTAACTACTACAACTCCTTCAGCTGATATCTGTTTGGATGAGTTTACTCCAATTGACCTTTTAGAGTTAGATAAAATAATTTCCTCATCCAAGCCTTCAACTTGTCTTTTAGACCCTATTCCTACCAGGTTTGTTAAAGAAGTCTTCCCATTTATTGGTAGCTCTATTCTTCAAACAATCAATTCTTCATTAACATTAGGCCATGTACCGCAGGCTTTTAAAACTGTTGTAATTAAACCCTTACTCAAAAAGCCAACGCTGGATCCAGGAGTTTTAGCTAACTACAGACCAATCTCTAATCTGCGTTTCATTTCAAAAATCTTAGAGTTGTTGCTACGCAATTATTTGACCACTTGCAGGGAAATGGTTTATTTGAAGAGTTTCAGTCTGGGTTAAGAATCCATCATAGTGTGGGGGCATGGTGTGGGGATTCTCCACCCAGAGTGGGGAGCCAGGGGGAAGAGGGAACAATGCGCTGAAGGAGGAAGTGTTTCCGGGGGGTCTCAGACGGGACAGAAAAGACTGTTTGCCTCCCAGGGAGTTAAGGAAGTGCTAGAGCCGCCAGAAGGGGAGAAGGTGTGAGAAGCGGTTCTGGCGTTTTGTGTTGTTAATGTGCCATACTCATTTTTGTTCCACATATTGTATGATTGTCGCGATTCGTGGGTCTTAATGCACAGTATTCAAGGTTATAAAAGGAAGGTGCATGAAGACTCGGGAGATTTGGCTGTACTGAATGTTGGAGAATGAATAAAGTTTGTGTGTTGTTCAGCTCGTTGCCTCGCCTGCTTCCTTTCTCCACAATAATACTGAAACAGCTTTAGGGAAGGTCACTAATGACCTTCTTATCATATCTGATAATGGACTTGTTTCTGTACTTGTCCTTTTAGACCTTAGTGCAGCTTTTGATACTATCGATCATAATACTTTACTTGATAGATTAGAACACCATGTTGGACTTAATGGAACTTTGTTACAGTGGTTTAGATCTTATTTATCTGATAGGTTCCAGTTTGTTCATGTAAATAATGAGTTTTCTTCCAGCTCAAAGCTCAGTCATGGGGTTCCACAGGGATCTGTGCTAGGCCCTATTCTTTTTAGTTTATGTATGCTTCCACTAGGCAAACTTATTAGAAAGCACTGTATACATTTTCATAGTTATGCAGATGACACACAATTATACCTGTCAATTAAGCCAGATGACAGTAATCAATTAGCGAAGTTAGAAGCCTGTCTTAAGGAAATCAAAGCTTGGATGACTTGTAATTTCCTGCTATTAAATTCAGATAAGACTGAAGTCATTGTAGTTGGTCCAAAAAACCTTAGAAATACCTTTCCAAATCAAACTCTTAGTTTGGATGTGATTATTCTTTCTCTTAATAGTTCTGTGAGGAACCTTGGAGTTATTTTTGATCAAGATCTGTTTTTTAATTAACATATTAAACTTGCTTCTAAGACTGCCTTCTATCATTTGCGTAATATTGCCAAGATTAGGAACATCTTGTCTCAGAGTGATGCTGAGAAACTAATCCATGCTTTTGTTAGCCCTAGATTTGATTTTTGTAAGTCTTTATTATCAGGTGGTCCCAAAACATCTTTAAAAGTCTTCAGCTGATCCAAAATGCTGCAGCAAAAGTTTTAACAGGTACTAGAAAGGGAGATCATATCTCTCTAGTTCTGGCCTCCCTTCATTGGCTTCACATAGAGTTTAGAAGTAAGTTTAAAATCCTTCTTCTTACTTACAAAGCTCTAAATAATTAGGCCCCTTTTTATTTAAAAGATCTGATACTACCCTATTATCCTAACAGAGCACTACACTCCCAAAGTGCAGGATTACTTGTAATACCTAGAATCTCCAAAAGTACAATGGGAGGCAGAGCCTTCAGTTATCAAACTCCTCTCCTGTGGAACCAGCTGCCAATCTGGATTCGGGAGTCAGACTCGATCTCTGTTTTTAAGAATAGGGTTAAAACCTTCCTTTTTGATATAGCCTACAATTAGGGAGGGATCATGTGTCTCTGAACCCTCCGTTAGTTATGTTGCTTAATAGGTTTAGACAGCCGGGGCACCTCCAACAATGCACTGGGCTTCACTCTTTTCTTCACTCTCAATGAAATATTTTTGTGGTCATTAACATCTGTTTGTTCTCTCCCATAGATTGAGTCCCCGTTTGTTGTTTGCTCTCTACATGTCTGTTCTTTTCTTCTTCTTCTCTATCCCCTCACCCCTCAGCCAGTCGCAGCAGATGACTGCCCCTCCCTGAGCCTGGTTCTGCTGGAGGTTTCTTCCTGCTAAAAGGGAGTTTTTCCTCTCTACCATCGCCAAGTGCTTGCTCACAGGGGATCGCCTGATTGCTGGGGTCTTTCTGCAATTGTGGGGGTTTCCCCTACAGTTGAAAGTGCTATGAGATGACTTTTGTTGTGAAATGGCACTATATAAATAAAGTTGAATTGAATTGTATTGTTGTGGCATCCAGAAAGTTCAATTATGGTCTCATCTGACCAGACTATATTCTCCCAGTATTTTACTGGTTTGGCCAAATGTTGTGCAGCAAACTTTAAATGGACTTCAACATGCTTTTTCTTCAGCAATGGAGTCTTGCGAGATGAGTGGGCATAGAGCCCATATCGGTTGAGTGCATTACTTACTACTGTTTTCTTAGGAACAGCACTACCTGCTAACTCTAGGTCTTTCTGGAGCTCTCCATGAGTGATCTTTGGCTCTTGGATAACTCTTCTGATAATTCTTTTGACTCCTCTGTCAGAAATCTTGCGAGAAGCTCCTGGTTGGGGTCGGTTTATGGTAAAATGATGTTGTTTCCACTTCCGAATGATGGCTCCACCAGTGCTCACTGGAACATCCGGCAGTTTAGAAATGTGCCTGTAGCCAATGCCATCATTATGTTTTGCAACAATAAGGTTGTGAAGGTTGACAGAGAGCTCTTTACTTCTACCCATCACACATTCTTTGTGGTGTGACAATCTGATATTCACAGCCCTTTTTAAAGGCTATCAGTCAGGACTTAACCAGCTGAAATTAATTTGTACTGATGGGGGTTTGGGATGGCTTCCTAAATTCTGATGGATTTCAGCTGATTTCTTGGCTTTCTATGCCTTTATGCACCTCTTTTTCTTTGTGTTCAATACTTATTCCCCGTGTCATTCCACTTTATTAAATATAACTTGTTTTGTGAATGCAGTTGCCTTGATTTCTTTGTATGTATGGATTGCTTGGGTTGTTACTTATGTCTGGTGAAAATCTCCGGTCAATGGCTCCATCAGAAATATGTTTAATGAAAAAAATGTTGATGTGTTCAATACTTATTTTCCCCGCTGTATGGTTAAGTGTTGGTAGATGGTCAAGCTTAGAATACAGGGTGTCCATAAAGTCTCTTTACAATTTAACAAATTTATTACAACACCAAATGAATCAACAAATCTGTGGAAATTATTACAAAATGAGGAGATGGATGGATGGATGGATGGATGGATGGAAATTGCATCCATTCATCCATCCATCCATCCATCTCATTTTGTAATAATTTCCACAGATTTATTGATTCATTTGGTGTTGTAATCCCAAACTGGAAAATTGCAGTGTAACAACAGCAAGACAGTAGACAACCAAAATGACAGAAACACTCACAGCATAATAGACAAAGGGATTACCCACGGGAAGTAAAACTGCCTAAAAAACTTCAATACATCGTAGATGAATAGATGATGACCCGTATAGACACATGAATTGTACCTGCTGTACAATGCAGGACTATCAGATGCTGGGTGAAATGTGAGGTTCCAATTAGACTGTAAGGGGCAGTATGGCAGCATAGTTATGACCAGAACTCATTATCAGAGTAAGTTACTGTACAGTGAAATGCCATGTGGCAGGAAAGATTTCCTGTACCTGACCGTTTAGCCGCAAAGCTGTAGCAGTCTGCTGGAGAAAGTGCTCCACTGTCTGTCCAGTGTGTGGTGGAGGGGGTGATCAGGATCGTCCATGATGGATCGCACTTTATTTAGTGTCCTCCTCTCCACCACAGTCTCAAAGGTCTCCAGCCTGAGACCAATCACAGAGCCAGCCCTCTTGATAATCTTGTCAAGTCTGTTGGTGCCGCTGGCTCTGATACTGCTACCTCAATAGACAGCAACAAAGAAGATGGCGCTGGTGACACCGGCCTTGTAGAAAAGCTCCAGCATCCTGTTGCACACGTTGAGGGATCTCAGCTTCCTCAGGAAGTAGAGTCTGCTCATCCCCTTCTTGTACACAGCATTGGTGTTAGATTTACAGTCCAGTCCGTTGCTGATCATGACACCCAGGTATTTGTAGTCCTCAACTACCTCCACCCCCCCCCCCCCCACACACACACACACACACACAATCAACAATGGCTGTGAAGATGTCCTCTTCTTCCTGAAGTCAATCACCATCTCTCTGGTCTTGCTGACGTTCAGCCTCAGGTGATTCTGCTCTGTCCACTCCATGAATCGGTCTACCACTGCCCTGTACTCTGCCGTTTAGATGGAGATAGCTTCTAGCACCCTCTATTAACCAGCCGCCAGTGGTTCAAAGTCATAGAAACTGAATCTATAAATGTCCAAAAAAACACCAAATATATTTAGAATTTTGGGGAATAAGAAGTAAAATGATGAAGGATTTACTTATATCTTATGAAATCATAAACTAGTCAAATATGTTTTTGCCCCTCAACTACAAAAGCTGCAGGGGTGTTGTCAGGCAGGCGTCAAGACCTACATGTTCAAAGCAAGAGTTCACCTGTAGGCCATTCAAATAGATACTGTAGGTCAAGTTCCTAAAATTTTGGGGTGGTTTTATATTTTGGCTTATAGGCATACATATGCCATATAATCCACATTGCCATCACTAAACAAAATGAAAAAATGTTATATATTCAATTCACAATTCTGAAGCAGCTTACCAGATCCTCATCAGAAACTGTTCTGGAATCACCATTTGCATTCAGGCTAACTGGACAAAAGTATAGCTGAAATAATGTGTCTGAAAGTGTAAAATTCTTAAGTGATCATTGAACACACCAGACATTTTAAACTTTAGCGACAACTGGGCCGATGAACAATTTTATGAAATAGATTGAAACATAATTCAATGAGGAAAGCACACAGAGAGTGCATACGTCCACCAAGGCTCCTTCCATCCCTCATAGATCACCTCCAAAATGTAATGGGCCTGTGTGTAGGCCTAGAGCCACTTCTGGTGAAAATTGCATTGGAGTATTGTTGTTAACATACTGTGAGAAGATAAGAGCCTTGGCAGAGGTATGCATTCTCAGATCATCACCAAAATGGAATGCGTTCCTCTGTAGCCCAAGAGCCACCTCTGGTGAAAATTTGATCCAAATCCATCCAGTAGTTTTTGTGTAATCCTGCTACACAAATACAAACAAAGCCCTTGGTGGAGGTATGCACTCTCAGATCATCACCAAACTCTAATCATCTGTTCCCCGTGCCATTGCACACCTTTCCTGAAAATTTCATCAAAATCCATTCATAAGTTTTTGAGTAATGTTGCTTACAGACAGACAGACCAACAAACCAACCAATGCCAGCAAAAACAGAACACGACACCGCCAAGAGGAGGAGCTTATCTAATTAACACGCACGTGAGTCCGACTGTGTGTAGTAAAGTGGAGCTTTATTAACTTCTTCTTACAGACCTGCGCCCTCTCCAACCGTCTCACTGTCTGGTAAAGCTGGGGTGAGTAGTGCTGGAAGCGTTGGCACTGTTGTGCAGAGCCGTCTTCCCATTAGCAGCTGGGCAGGACTGTACCCATTCTGTAGTGGTGTGGCCCTGTCCACTGTCTCCCCCCCACCCCCCGAATGCGCATATTGAACTTTGCACGTTCATATATGACATTTTTTTTGACAATAAAAAAATTCTGGAAGGCATCACAAATGCCCACATATGTCCCTTTAGCTTCCTCTGCCATACTTGGCCCACGTAGCACATGGTCTCCCTCGTCTCCCGTGCAGTATATTAGGGTATTTATTTGATTCTCTTCAAGAGCTAGCATTCAAAGTTACTTGCCATGCGAAATCTTTCAAATCTTCGGATCCACTTGGCCCGCTACTGTGGCTCAGACAAGACAAAACTCTGGTGGCCGTATGCTACATGTGGCACTATCACTTGGCCCGGCTACTCTCTGTGTAGCCACGGTGGCTGCTTCCCCACCTGTTCCGCTGCCGTTCATGGTGCTCGCCTCGTTTCTCTATTCCTTCCGCGGAGTGAGGAGCCTCGACGTACTCACAGGACTTCTGACACCATGTCGTGTTGTCTAATTAATACACACGTGAGTCCGATTGTGTCTAGTAATGTGGAGCTTTATTAACTTCTGCTTACAGACCTGCACCCTCTCCGTCGCTCTCTGACATCATTTACGAGCGACTCTAACAACATTACACCACAGGCGGAGGTAATAAAGACATGATCATCAGAGTCTTGAAACTGTATGAGATGTAACCTTGTGTATCTGATGAAATATATTCCCACTTCATCACGCAATTCCAGGGGGGCTGAAAAGTTCATAGTAATCAAATTTGATTTATTTTCCAACCACAGGGATCCAACACCAATGAAAGAAGTGTGTGGATCGATGGGAAGACTGTGTTGAAAAATAAACTACATTTGGTCAAATTTGACCACTATGAACTTTTCAGCCCCCCCCCCCCATGTCTTGTAAGTCATAAAAAAACATGTTACAGACATGAAAAACTCGATTTTTGGTGGAGTGTCACTTTAAAAGTACACCAGTGAGGTCCTTAAATGTTTTATTCACTCCAGTTTTGTTCTAAAACCACAGGCTACTATAAAAATTGGTATTTAATGCATCACAGAAAATTAATAATTTCCCTTATTTGGAATTTAAGCTGCTTCAAGATGAAAATTAAGAAATTTTAGGGGTCTATGTTAAATGTGCTTTTTCAGTGCTTAAACCCCAAAACTGAGGTTGGCAACCATCATATTCATGTTCAGCAGACCTGAATTGTGTTAAAACACCATGTTTCCAACTTTTAACAAAAAATGCCTCAAGGTGTCACATTTTCTCAAAATCCGTCCTGTCTAATAGAACAAATCTGATTAACATAGCTCACCAATTGCTTTTGTAATGAATTTTTTAAATTGTAAACAGACTTTGTGGACACCCTGCATATCTTGTGGAGTTTGATATATTGTATATTAAAAAAACCATAAACCTTCAGCTCCTTTTTGCCCCAGTTAATCCTATTTTCATGAGCAGTTTTATTTCCGGATACTTTTTACTCAAGTACATTTGGTCGGAGTCATTTTTGATTTCACTGATTTGAGCCGGGTGCCGGGCAGGGGTTCCTCTTATGCCATTTGGTTCCCATCAGTTTTTAAAATTATTGTTCTTCAATTCTGGCTTGGGAAACATTTGATTTATTGCTGTCTGCTGCTTCTTTACACAGTTTAGATTACATTGATGAGTACATGTGAATAGTTTAATCTTCCTCCACAAATTCCTGAGAGTAAAGATGCAAATTTACAAGTAAAAGCTGTAAATTTGTGTGAAGGTCACAAATTTATCACAAAAAGCCGAAAACGTATTAAAAAAAAGTGCAGATTCCATGTAGGAAATAATCAGAAAAAGAAATCTGTCAACACAAAAAAAAAAATGTCACAAATTTCTAAGAAAAGTTGGCAAGAAAATCACAAATTTATGAGGGAAAAAACTGAAATTTACAAGAAATCAGAAGCAAATTTAATGGAAGCGAGTCAAATTTACAATAAAAATCTCAGAGAGAAAAGTCATTCAGTAACTTTTTCAGCAGCTATTTCTTATTTGAGCAACTTTATTAGTGACTACTATTAGTGATACTTGAGTATTTCATATCACAAGGTAACACTGCTTTTACTTGAGTAGTTTCTGGCTCCTCTCCCCGCTCTACTCGTGCACGTTTGATGTCTCTGCTCTGTCCTGATGGAGTGAAGCTGTGACAGGAAAAAGCTGCAAGGCAACATCTAGACTCCAACACCATGCTGCTGCAGCAGACACGTCCTCACAGCCTGCTGGGGAATGTTGGGTGAATTCACTTGTTTTTTGTGACGTGGTGCTCTTTTTTTCTCATTTCTGGAGGTCAGCGAGGTGTTCAGGGACAGCAGCAGTGGCTGCAAAGACCAGCGGTTCTCAACTTGATCACTCATGCAAATAAGCAAACCAACATTAGACTCATTCATTTTTCCCCCCTGGGTATTTAGTCAAACAGCACTAGTTATTCACAGTCATTAACCGTGGAGACATTTTGGCTTATTTTGCCGTCATAATATTTTTGACTCGTCTGTCCGTTTGACATTGTATGTTGTTGCCGCTCTAGCTCCTGCATTTCTGATCAGATTGACTTCAAATTCATACTGAAGCTTTAATTAAGGGGTCATCAACTACTGTCCAAGGGCCAGACACTGTGAGGGCCAGATGCTCTCATAAAATTAAATTAAATTAATATTGTACCGTAAGTAAAATATTATTATTTGATATGCTAATTTTCCTTCCAAATGTATGTTATTTTTTAGATTAGTATGAGTAAGTGCAAGAAAGTACATTTGAGATGTGATTTTATTCTTTACAGTTTAAGGGTTTTCCTCATAAATTTATGATAGATTTGTTGTAAATTTAGGACTTATCGGTTGTAAATTTGAAAGATTTTTGTCACTTCATGTCACAATGAACCTCTGGCAGGCAGGGAATAATGGACTCAGGCGCAGGCGACGCCTCCACTCGCAACAAGATTTATTAATAAAATATCAAAATAAAGACAGCATGCGGGCTGTAACACAAGAAGAGCCGTAAAGGCAAATAACGTATTCACAGGGCACAAATTCGGGACACAGGGAAACCAGAGGGGATAACTGACAATGACGCCACACCAGAACACAAACTCAGACATAAATAGGGCAGCTGATAATCACAAACGCAGGATAGCTGGGAAAACAATCAAGGGCTAAGTGGTAACACACATGAGGAAAAGTGTCTACGGGTATGGAAAACATAAGGAGAAGGGAACAATACGTAAACAGATATATACACATAACCTAGAACCACACAAAGGACAAAAACAAGGGCAGGGAAACACAAAGACCAAAATAATGACAATAAAGGCAAACAGGGAATGACACAACAGACTGGGGAAACACAGAAAACAATAACAGAGGACCCAGGGGAACATAGAAGGCAATGCAAAAATTATCATGACCCAAACAGCGGAAAACGCAGAGGACAAAATGAGCAAAAGGCATGGTCTAAAACCATGTCCAGGTCATGACATAGGGACACTTAACAGGGTGCATGTACAATTTATTTGCAGTGTGGACATGAGTGGCGTGGGCAGTAACTGCAGACTACAGCAAAAGTGCTTTCACGTCAGTCTCCAAAACACCAGAAAAGTCTCCAATAACACCAGAAAAAGTCACTAGATTTGTCGCTAGTCATTTTTGACAAAAAAAAAATTCACCAAGAGGATTTGAAAAGCCGCCAGATTTAGCGAGAAACTTGCCAAGTTGGAAACACTGCACTCTCCCACTGTCCGGGAAGGGAGGGGTGAGTGATCTGATGCTGCATTCACTTACACTCAGAAATCTATCTATTGGAACGTTTCAAAAATATAAATCAATTAATGAAACAAAGTCTGAACTAAAGCTACAGTCACAAATACCCTTACAAACAGCTGCAAACACTGTACAAACAATTTTTGGACCATTTCGTACAGCCTTCTTAAGGTGTCTGTATGAGAATCCAGCATTTGTAGACCGTCCCTAAGTTCATGGCCAGGTCGATGGGCTTGTCCAAGATTTCTATGAATGCCCCATAAAAACCCTCATTGTAGGGCAGCGTACGAATGCCACAGGAATAATGTAAGAACTACGCAAGGTGTTGGCTGTATGCCTCAAGGACACCTTAAGTTGTTCTTGAAGGCCTCTTACAGTGGTTGTATTAAACAGCGTACAAATCCCCATTTGTACGGAGATTTGTACAATGTGCATAAGGCTGTAGTGAGGCACTGATAAGGTGGAAGTACGTCATTCATGCGACATTTGTGCTGACAAAATGTGCTGAAAGCCGTAACATCTTCCTAACAATGACTTGAGAGTGCCATGAGTTGCACAAAAACTTTCGTAAGATGGCAGTGAGTATACCGTAGGAAGATCCGAAGGCACCCTTACTAAGAACATAAGAACTCTAGGGCCATCGTAAGACAGAAAAGCACCTCATGTCTCAAGAATGTGTCAAGTTGCTCTTGTGAATTGAACGGCAGCCGCAAGAAACTATGCCCTCTCCACGAATGTCTGCGAACTCCAGAATTTGTAGTAACTGGGGGATTCTTACGAACCCATTGTTTATAAGAATCTTTGTGACCGTAGCTTAAACTATTCCTGTATTCATTAACATTCCAAGGCCGGACGGAAAGCTCTGGTGGTGACAGATGTGGCCCGCGGGCTGCCAGTTGACATTCGCTGCTTTGACTTATCAGTACCTTGGACGAGTTTGATTTGGAGACAAATCTGACATTTTGACCAGAAGAATCTGCATGGAGCAGGTTGAGAACTGCTGCTCAGGTCAGTCAGACGTTGTGCAGCACTTGAAATGTGAAGGCTGAGTTTATACGGTCATGCTCATTGGATGTTTGTGTGTTTTCAGTGCAGGACACTGATGAGTCGTTTGAGTTTTCACTGTTCAGACCTTTAACATTATTGTGTTACAGTCTGTTGATGTCTGATTCATTCCTGAAACCGATTTCAAGTGTGAAGCAGTGAACTCTGCTTTCAAATATATTTATACTTGGCAACAACTGAGCAAACATTTTGTGTACATACATGTTTAATCATCTGTAGCCCATACATTGTTGTACAATGAAATACAGTATATGAACTGTGCATTGCTCTATGTTTTTTTTTATAAGTTACATAATAACTCTGTATCCTTTTTGTTATAAATCTTTGCTATCTTCAGAAAGTTGACTTTTTTTCTGGTCCACCGTATTTAGATTAACATTTTAAAAGCTGTAATTGTTTGAAACCAATTTTCTTAAATTTCATAATGACAAAAGTCACCTGGATCATGTTTGATGTTTATGAACTTTGTTTTAGCCCTTTAAGGCTCAAACAGATCCTGTTTTTCTCTCAAAAAGAAAGATTTCTAGCAAGAAAAAAATGTGTATGTCAACACGGGAAGAAGTTGGTGTGAATTCAGCACAATCCTGCCACTGAAACAGAGGAAGCAGGAGCTGCCACAGCGATTGCATCAGTGAAAGTTATCATGGAGATGGAGAACAAAACTGTAGCTCTTTACAACATGCACATTACAGAGTAAATACAGAATAAATCCTGGAGGGGAAAGGGTAAAAATATGGGAAGAAATGGGGTGAAATTAGGGAAAACACAGGATAAGCACTGGAAAAAACTGTTAAACATAGTAAAGCCATGCTTTTATTCTGTTTTTACCTTGTTTTTGCCATGTTTTCCTGTGTTTTTAATTATTTCCCCTGTTGTTAAGATGTTTTTACAGTTTTTCCCCATACCTATAGTGTAAATATGTCAAGGAACTGTAACCTAAGAACCCAGATCCCTTTGTCCTTCAATGAAAATTATGGGGGTCTAGGTTCTTATGGGTTAACCATGTTTCTGTGTGCTTTTATCATGTTTGTACCTGCACTTCCTTTTTCCATGCTGCCAGTCAGTTCTCTTCTGGTTAAGACCAAACTGATTAAATCAATCCACTTTCAGTTATCATTGTACATTGTGAACAGCATTTCGATAGTTTTTTTTAAAATAGTTATAGTGTCCTAAATCATTACCTGTCATGTGTAGTACTAATCTGTCTAGCTCAATACTTGGAAGATGTGTCAAAAATTAAGGTGACTATGGACCTCTTGCACAATGTAGTGATGTACTACTTCTGCATTCCGATCTCAGCACCTCCAGTTCCTGTTCCATTATATTTGCCCATTCCCTGGTGTTTTCTCCTCAATAAATCAATTTTATCACTTTCACTTATTGTATGTACTGGAAATAGTGTGCGGGAAGATTGTTTGTCTTTATAAAGTTTGTGTTTCACATTTTTGTAACCATACTGGGCTGTTTAATAGTTAGCCCAGTTAGCATAGCATAGCACAGTTATCATATTGTTTCTGTCTCTGCCATTCCAAATACCACTGCATGGGCTGTAATGGCTCTGTGAAACTCACTGAAACATACACTACTCACAAAAAGTTAGGGATATTCGGCTTTCAGGTGAAATTTCAGGATGTGTCTAAAATGCACTATAACCTTTACAGATGAACTTAATTTGACCTTCTCTAAACTTTTGAATGCACATGTCCAAATGTTCAATGTTTCAGTACTTTTTGCATAACTTGCTGTCCTCTAATAAGGTGCTTAACAGCAAAATTCACAAGTGTTTGATCCATGAATTAACCAATAAATTTTCCGGTTCAATTAGAATTGGGATTTAAACAGTCCTCTTCATCATGCTGTTCACATTTTGACATGAGACCAAGACGAGATCTCACTATTGATCAACAGTAACTCACCATTGCGAGGCTTCAAACAGGATGTTTTCAGAGAGAAGTGGCCACTGAGCTTAGAGTGTCACAGAGTGTCATCAGCAGGTTGCTACAGAGAGACTAGAAGAGTCACAGAAAGGCACAGAAGTGGACATCCTTTGGCACCGATGACCACTTCATTGTGAACAGTGCCCTGTGGAACCAGATGATGAATGCCACTCAACTCCAGGCACTTTTAAGGGAGGTGAGAGGCACCCAAGTGTCACGTCAGACCATCCATCCATCCATCCATCCATCTTCTTCCGATTAATCCTTTTCGGGTCACAGGGGGGCTGGAGCCTATCCCAGCATCTTTGGGCGAGAGGCAGGATACACCCTGGACAGATCGCCAGTCCATCGCAGGGCCAACACAGAGACACAGACAACCATTCACTCTCACAGTCATACCTAAGGACAATTTAGAATCCCCAGTTTGAAGCCAATTAACCTAACTTGCATGTTAACCATTTACATCAGCGTCGTCTGCGTGCTAGACGACCTGCAAGAGTACCTGATCACACCACCAGGCACAGGCGTCATCATCTTGCCTGGGCCAGGGAGCATTTATGCTGGACAAAGGACCAGTGGGGCTCAGTGCTGTTCTCTGATGAAAGTCGATTGACGTTGAGCAGAATTGATGGCCGCCAACGATTTTGGGGATGTCAAGGAAAGCGCTACGAGCCTGTGTAGTGTTACAGTCTGGGCAGCTGTGTCTAGTCAATACGGAACTGCCCTACACCTTGTGAATGGTACAGTGACAAGCAGATACTACCTGAATAACATCATTAATCCAGTCATTGTGCCCCTGCGTGAACAACACGGGCCTAATTTCATCTTCATGGTCAACAATGCTCCAGCTCATCGAGGTTGCATCATTAGGGAACGGCTGCTTGAGGCTGGGGTACCTCAAATTGAGTGGTCTGCACTTTTTCCAGACCTGAATCCAGTAGAAAACCTATGGGATCAGCTGAGTCGCCGTGTAGAGGCTCGTAACCCTGCACCCCACAACCTCAATGACCTGAGGGCCGCCTTTCAAGAAGAGTGGAATGCCATACCTCAGCAGACAATAAGTCGACTTGTGAACAGCATGAGACGTCATTGTCAAGCTGTAATTGATGCTGAAGGGCACATGACAAGTTACTGAGACATTGACATTTTTTGTTGTGGTATACCCACCACTGTTGTTAGCTTTTGTTTCAATAAATTATTTAAGATGAGGAAATTGCCATTGCATGCTTCTACTTACATGCCCTACTTTCATGATATTATATCACTGTAGTGTGAACTTTTTACATTTTTCCATAAATTTCACCAGAAAGCCAAATATCCCTAACTTTCTGGAAGCAATGTATGTCTGACTCCCAGTTGTTACCCGACTTGTTTCAATATTACTTTGTGTATGCAGAATCCCTCAGTTATTGATGTTACCATTACTGTTATTGATATTAGCCTAGTTAGCTTCCAGTTGCAGGTGTGTTACCTATTCTCATAATAAACTTTGACTCACTCCTAATAACATTGCATGGACTCAAACGAACGTGAATGAGCTCATCTAAAGACTTTGCACAATACATGTCTGTTATGTCCACAAACCCGGAATGACGCACAGAGAGTGGCGTCTTCTTTGAACACGAACTTTATTACATGTAGTAATATAACACACAGTACGCATCCTGAGCCAGCCTGGGAAGAGACCCTAACATGCCGCTCTCACTCTATATGGGCTGGTGTGATGACAGCACCATCTGGCCGCATCATCACGCTGATGCCGGTTAACCCCTTGTTGTATCCCAATCCCCCCCCCCCCCCCGCAAAAACAGAGAACACTTTACTTAATTAATACCCTCCACAATTTGGTATATTAAAAACCCCAACAAACACCAAAATATATCAAAACAACAACCAAAACCTAAAACTAGGGTCCGTGGGTAGACTGCCGTCAGACCCTGCGTGGCTAAATGAGTATTCTGCCACACTTTTTTTTTTAAACTGTGTTCCTAACTAAACAGTCATTCATGCCTTTTTCCTTACAGTCTTCCATGTTAGGAACAGTTCTGCTGGAGGGGTTTTGCAGCGGGCTCGTGGTGGCCTCATCTCTGGAGCTTTCTGCCCCCCGAGGCCAATCTTCATGATGCCGGGGTGTGGATCCCACACTGCGGTAGCCGACTCCCGCGAAGCCTCGCCATCTTGAGCCACCACCCAGCCACACTGTAGTCTGTTCACATGTCGAACCGAATCATCCATCAGCCGAAAACACGTTGTCCTCAGCGGCGCCCGTTGTTTTGCTGGCTGCGACCCGGTCAGTCGCTGTCCCGGTCTCCCACCGGTGCAAACCCGAACCCAGTCCAGTACTTGAAGGGGCGCCTTACTTGGTTTCATGCGCTGTTGTTGCACTCCTGGTGGCTCTGCGTGCTCGTTTGGCTCGGGACCTCCCCCATGCTGTGGCGGTTCCATTGTCACCATGTTCGCTGCAGACCCTTGACCTGCTGTCTCCGTTGTTGGTTGCGGCTCCTCTCGGGTACCAAAGCAGTCTGGTACCTCTCCGGTGTCGCTCATTGAAACGAACCCTCCACCCGCCAACTTGGTCACTCCCACTACAGCCGGCCGAGCGCAGGCACTGAAGCCGTCCGTCTACTCCACTGAGCTGCTCTCTTCCCGAGAGCATGAAGTGTGCACTTCGGTGTCGGTCGTTGAAGCGGACTCTCCACCCGTCAGCTCGGTCGTAACCTCCGTAGCCTGCCAAGCGAGGGAACGGGAGCAGTCCGGCTCTTCCTCTTTGCCATCTGAAGCACTCTGCTGTGCTGCGTCATGCACTGTGGCTATGCCCGGCTGCCGCTGCTGCTTTTTGGGGCTCTCGGCATGCTTGCGCTCCCTCTCCCGTGGCTCCGATTCTGGCTGCGGGGAAAACTGAGCTGAGTCTGTTCGCTGTTCTCCCACTGTGCAGCAGTCACTTAATGCTGAATCCTCCCTTTTCACTGCGCTCACTCTACATGCTGTGCTCTTCGGCTGACTTGTCGTTCTTGATCGACACAGGTTCCCTCACCTATGGCTCCAATTCTACCGTGTTAGCTAACGGCGACTGCCCGGGTAGCTTCTGTGTTTGGCGCACATTTAGCCTCGTGGCTGACTTCTCCATTACTACTAGCTGGGCCATTAGCTCCCTGAGCTAGCTAGCTTAGTTTCTTTTGGCTCCATTAGCCTCTCAACCCTCAGCTTCGTGCTACATGTGTGTTTGGCAAAGTAGCTAGCAAGCAGCCCGACAACATCTGCATATGACTCCATCTCCCCTAATGTGGAAAATTCTCTGACCTTCTATGCCGAGTTTGCGAACCAGAAGTGCTCGCTTCCTCACGCCATCGAGTTTACTCAGGCTCAACGCTGCAATGTACTTCTCGAACGCAGCCAACCAGCGAGGCCACACTATTGCTGGTTCTCCTAGGTACTCCAGAAACGACCGTAGAGGTTCCCCGCACACCTCCATGAGTTAATCCTCAGTCGCCAAATGTTATGTCCACAAACTTGGAATGAGGCACAGAGAGTGGCATCTTTGAACATGAACTTTAATACATCCATCCATTTTTTGGGTCACGGGGGGGGGGAGGGGGGTGGCTGGAGCCTATCCCATCATCTTTGGGCGAGAGGCAGGGTACACCCTGGACAAATCGCCAGTCCATCGCAGGGCCAACACAGAGAGACAGACAACCATTCACTCTCACAATCATACCTAAGGACAATTTAGATCCCCAGTTGATGCCAATTAACCTAATTTGCATGTTTTTTTGGCCTGTGGGAGGAAACTGGAGAAATCCCGGCGTAAACCCACGCAGACATGGGGAGAACATACAAACTCCACACAGATCACTGTCGGTCGGGGGCTGGGATCGATCCCAGGATCCCCCGGCCAAGGGTGAGTTGCTGTGCTGCCGCAGTGCTAACCACTCCGCCACTGCGCTGCCCAGCTTTATTACATGTAGTAATATAATACACAGTACCTGTCCTGAGCCAGCCTGGGAAGAGACCCTAACATGCTGCTCTCACTCTATATGGGTTGGCGTGATGACAGCACTAGCTGGCTGCATCATCACACCGATGCCGGTTAACCCCTTATGGTATCCCAATACCACAATGTCTATTACACTGGTCTATTACAGCCCATGCAGTGGTATTTGGAATTTCAGAGACAGAAACAGATAGCTGTGCTATGCTAAACTAACTGGGTGAACTATTACAGCTCAGTATGGTTACAAAAACGATCTGCCCGCACACTATTTCCAGTATGTACAATGATAAGTGAAAGAGATAAAATTGATTTATTGACGAGAAAGCACCAGGGAATGGACAAATATAATAGAACAGGAAATGGAGCTGCTGAGACCGGAATGCGGAAGTAGTGCATCACTCTACATTGTGCAAAAGGTCCACTGTGCACCACCTTGTATACATCCTAGTGGTCAGTGTCAGCTAGGTCAACTGACTGGCTCACGATGTCATTTAAAGACACCATTAACATGTGATACCAGCACTTTGAGTCTGCTGTCTCTGGGTTTTTTGGGGTTTTTTTTTGCATGAAGATGGAATATCAATATATTCATATTTCTCAGTGAAGAACTAAATATTGAATGGGTGTCCTTATTTTTTTTTACAACTTGACTGTATTCTGTTTCCTATAAAACACACAGGATCAGATCTTCCTTCTCAAATAACTTCCAGTTTGCTTTTTCTTTAAATTACTGTTTAGCCAGTACTAAATCCTTCGCAGTAAAGCTACTGTAACCTTTGGCATACCGTCCATCCCAGTTAAGCATGTCAGTGTCTGTAGCAGAATCAGGTCTCATATACCTGAATGTAAAAGCCCTACATGAAACATAGCATGGCCACATAAATCTGCATATTGACCATTTAACATCAGCCCCGGGAGCATGTCGGGTGTAAACGGATCCAAGACTGTATCATTAACCAGGAATGTGGAAAAGAGCTTCTGACCACAAACTGCTGAACACCATCTCGAAGAGACAGACTGCATGTACAGTCACTGACTTTACTGTGCTGTAGCCTGTAGACATCCTAATGAAGACACTAAAAGGGCTGCTCAGGATACACACAATAACCCTAACATTAGACAGTATACTAGTCAGCATTTCCTTTCTTTTATCATATGTCTCCAAGGACACGGTAATCAAAATTCCTCTATAGACAAACAGAAAACAAAGTCTGCCGCCCTGCCTTCCTCCAACATCTGACAGTACTGAGACCTAAGGAATGCTCCAGAATTCCTCCTGTGGTGAAGGTAAAATGCTGCTGTTAGAATTCATGGCCATGTTTTTAGAGATGAACATCCATCCATCCATTTTCTTCCGCTTAATCCTTTTCGGGGGGCGGGGGGGGGGGGACCGGAGCCTCTCCCAGCATCTTTGGCCGAGAGGCAGGGTACACCCTGAACAGATTGCCAGTCCATCGCAGGGCCAACACAGAGAGACAGACAACCACTCAGTCTCACATTCATACCCAAGGACAATTTAATGCCAATTAACCTAACTTGCATGTTTTTGGCATGTGGGAGGAAACCGGAGAAATCCCAGAGTAAACCCACGCAGACACGGGGAGAACATGCAAACTCCACACATATCACTGTTGGTCAGGGGCTGGGATCGAACCCAGGATCCCCCGGCCAAGGGTGAGTTGCTGTGCTGCCGCAGTGCTAACCACTCCGCCACCGTAGATGAACAGATGATATCAAAATTCTTGATAAATGCTACGTAATTGTGAAAACGACATGTGCATCCAGAATTAGACCTCCTGTGGCAAACTCAGATAATAATGTTGTTTTTAATTCCTACTTACAAGAAAAAATTAAAAAGCTGGAAGCTGGAAGAGCGAGAAATAAGAATTTGGTCCCCGGAGAGCAAGCACAAACTTAAAGCATGTTTTGACCTGACAGACTGGGAAATATTTCATTTGACTCTTTGGATGAAACAACTACTGTGATTAATGACTATATTAATTTCTGTGTGCAATCTGATTCCAACCAAAAAACCTAAATCTATCCAAATAATAAATTATATATCACCAAGGAGCTCAAAAGGGACATTATCACCAAAAAAAGCTGCATTTAAAAATAAAGATTTTATCAAACTTAAACAACTGGATAAGGACTTAAAGAAGAAACTCAGGGATGCCAGACAAGCACAGACAGAAACTAGAGGAGAATGTCAAGGCAAATAACCCCAAAAGACTCTGGGACACTCTGAAGAAGATGACAGGAATGTCATCCTCAAACAAATCTATTGTGACAGAAAATGATCTTATGTTTGCAAATGAACTCAACAGTTTCTTCTCTCGTTTTGAATCTGTATATGATGACCCTACGAAATGTGAACATTTCCTTTAAACCATACTACCTACCAGTGATGACAGAAGTATCATAACTGTAGATGAAGTCAGGGAGGTTTTCCTGCAGATCAATCCCCGGAAAGCTTTGGGTCCTGATACCAGTAGTGGTCTAGTGTTAAAGGCATTTGCCAGAGAACTAGCCCCTGTCTGGTAGCCAATCTTTCAACGTTCTGTCAATACTCATACTATACCACTCATCTGGAAAACACCTCACATCAAACCTCTCGCTAAAAAATAATGCCAAAAAGAATAGAATGATTTCCAGCCAATAGCTCTAACATCTCTTAATATGAAATCACTTGAAAAAATTATGGTCCAACATCTCAACTCAGAAATAGGTCAGGCACAAGATTCTTTTCAGTTTGCTTACAGGCAAGGATGCAGCACAGAGGATGCAGTCATTACTCTGGCACATCTTATCTCCAAACATATTGATAAACCCAATTCATATGCCAGGGCTGTTTTCCTTGATTTTTCATCTGCATTCAATACTATACAACCAGACTTACTTCTATCTAAAATGCTTCATTTACAGGCTAATCCTGTCCTCATTCACTGGTGTTATTCATTCCTCACCAACAGAATACAGCTGGTAAAAGTTAACGACTCACTCTCTTCTCGAGTCAGAACTAATGTCGGTGCACCTCAAGGCTGTATCTCCTCACCTGTGCTGTTCACTTTATATACTGCAGACTGCACCACCAGTGTGCCAAACCAGTATTTACTGAAATACTCTGATGATTCAGTCCTGCCATCTCTGCCAGTGACCCCAGTCTGTACCAGCAGAATGTGGACTGGTTAATGAGTGGTGTGACAAAAATGCCTTAATAATCAACACAAAAAAGATATAGTTTTTGGCCATTCTCCCAATAATCCACTTTCCTCACTGATTATCCACAATGAGGAAATTAAACAGGTGACTTCTTATAAATATTTAGGAGTCGTGATTGATGTGCTCCTATCATGGACACCTCATATAGATTATATGTGTAAGAAGATCCAGCAGTGTGTCTACTTCCTGTGTAGACTTAGATCTTTTGGAGCCAGCAGCAAGATGACTCTGTTTCACTTCTCAGTGATACAGAGTGTGCTGTTGTACTGTAGCATGGTCTGCTTCAGCAGCCTGACTGTTAAACTTAAGACTAAACTCAACAGCCAAATAAAAATCTACACAAAGATCATTGGTCAACCACTCATAAGTAATTTTCATGAAGCACACAGGAAACGCCTGATCAAGTTAGCCAACTCCATCTCCTCTGACTCCACCCATGTTCTATACAGGGAATACCAACTTCTTCCCTCAAACAGACGATTCAGAATCCCTATATTTAAACACGGTAAACTCAAAAATTCATTTATCCACCAATCTATTTTGCTGCTGAACCAGAATCACTGAATGGCTAAACACCATCAAGCCCACAGTCGAAACATGTGCTGTTATGTCTGTCCTCAATCTTATTTGTATGGTGTGTCCAGCTGGTATGTTTTGTTTTCCCTGTATGACTGAAAACGGAATGTCTCATGAACTGCAAAACAAATTTCAGTAATAACTGGCAATAAAGTTGTATCATATATTTGACCAAAGATACAGAGTTGTATTGAGCACAAAGCAGAAACCAAGAAAGCCAAAATGAAGTGATCAGGACTGGAGCCATATTGGACAGAAACATACAAGACGGTACATCTGCATGGATCAGATTTATAGTTGAACAGATTCCCCAACAGCCCACAGACGTCAGCCCAACATCAGCAAGTTTACACCTGGAATACATCTTATAGGTCATTTGCTCATTGGTAAGACATTGGCTAGATGTCGGCCCAATGCCCATTAAGCCACTGCTCAAATGAGTAAAACAAACCGTTGTTGCTAACATTATTAACAAGCTAAACCTATGGTCACAAAGTTCATAAGAATCTCCCAGTTCTTACAAATTCTAGAGTTCACAGACATTCATGGAGGGGGGCATAGTTTCTTACAGCTGCTGTTCAATTCGCAAGAGCAACCTGAGGCATTCTTGAGAAATGTGGTGCTTTTCTGTCGTACGATGGCCCAAGAGTTCTTACGTTCTTCAAAGGGTGGGTACCTTGGCATCTTCCTACGGCATACTTACTGCCATCTAACAAAAATTTTTGTGCAACTCACAACACTCTCAAGTCATTGGTAGGAAGCTCTTAAGATGGATTCATGCTGCACCTCTGCTGTCTGCATACATGCAACTGGAAATCTCGTGTGACAAAATTTACGTCGTCTCCAGTCCGCTAGTGTCCGCAGGGTTCTACTGCAGACAACAGCGTGCAGCCCAAATTTTATGACCGTGCCGCCTGCCCGCCTTCACTGTGCATGCGCAAGACTGAATGTCCCATTCACGAGACGGTGCTACCAACACAGCATAGATGCCCACGTAGAAGAGGAAGAGAACAAGGACACGGAAGATGAGAATAAACATACATAAATCCTTTTGTAGCAGCAGCAGCTTGAGCGGAGAAGAGCACTGGAAAATGGTAATTCCTCCTTTTCGATGAAATGATGCCATTGTTCAATTCAATTCAATTTTATTTATATAGTGCCATTTCACAACAACAGTCATCTCATAGCACTATCAACTGTAGGGGGGAACCCCCACAGTTGCAGAAAGACCCCAGCAATCAGGCGATCCCCTGTGAGCAAGCACTTGGCGACGGTGGAGAGGACAAACTCCCTTGTTGTCCCTTGTTGTTGCTACAAAAAAAAATGTGCATCACTCTCATGTTTATAGACTGTGAACAAACTGGCATGTTAGCGCATTTGTGCCACCCGTAGGGTTGGGGCAAAACTACAAATAACAGTAGTGCGCATGCCTCAACTGCTTGGCCTGGTAGACGAAAAAAGTGAGCATGTGCAACGCCGTGTGCGTGCCGGGCTCATTCAAAGCGGACCAGAGGGGAAATGCAGCATGAATAAGGCTTTAGAGCTTTCATCACTTTTTGTTGGCACAAACGTCACACAACTCACATACTTCCACCTTGTGAGCATCTTACTACCGTCTTACACATGCTGTACAAATCTGACGTTTCCTTCGACTGCTGTACAACTTAAGGTGTTCTTGAGGCATACTTACGGCCAACATGTTGTGTAGTTCTTACGTTGTTCCTATGGCATTTGTACAGTCGCCCTACGATGAAGGGTTTTCGTGGGATTCTGAGAAGTGCAGTCAAACAGGACCCACCCCAACTGAGGAAGTGTGTCCTGTCAAAAATAAATATGGATGATGGTGTTCGTAGAAAGACCATCGACCTGGCCTTGAACTTACCAACAGTCTATGAATGCTGGATTCCCCTACAGACGCCTTAAGAAATGGAAATGGTCCAAAAATCGTTTGTAGCTGCTCATAAGGGTACTTGTGACCATAGTTTAAACTAACGTTGGTTACTATTAGTAAGTATAACATGTTCAGTTTCAGTACTTGTCCATGGTTACCGTGGTAACGCACGGAGGAAGGAAGTGACATTGCAGGGTGTTTCAAATGGAGACATTTTGTGAAGGACAGTTCCCTTAACTGATATTCCCTGAGAACAGAGCAGGGAATACCGGCGAAGTAGTGTGGATTGGAATGCAGCTATTGTCAGATTCACTCTTCAGGTATTGTGCTATCACCATGCAAGAAGACAAAATTTTGTGCACATACATACCCACCCAACCACATCTGTAACAGAATTCTATAGCGAGATGGTAAAAATCACACCCAGATTATGAACTGTGAACTGTAAAAATTAAATGTTATTTTTAAAATGTCTCTGCTGTCACTGAATTGCAGGTGACATCAATTCAACCCCATGTATTTTTGAATAGGGAACACAGGGCGTGGACGTAAACTTCTGGTTTCAACTGTATTTGTTACGAGAGAGAAAATACAAGAATAATGGCTGCCCATGAGTACCTGTAACCTCTCTGTGATGGTATAAATAACCAGAGAACAAACTCAGTTCATTTAAGTTCATTTTATCTTGTAAGAATTATTAAAATGTACAAAAAGACAAATACAACAGAACAATATATTATCTGAGACGGATAGCGTGTTTTTTTCTCCCTCTGTGGTCGACGTAAAGAGAGTCAGTGGTCAAAATGAGACAGCAGCTTCTGAGGATCTGAAGCGACGACACGAAGGACGGGCATTTCCTACCAGGACATTTTCCAGACAAAACATATCAATAATAATAATAATTGATAAGAACAGAAGATAAAAATAACATGGGAAATGGCTGACAAAGATCTCGGCGCAGCACAAAGAGACGTCCAAGTAGGTGGTAAGGAACATCTCCACTGCTGATGGTGCAAACCGAGAATGTGCTGTGCCAAAAAGAACATGATCTCCCCCTCCGCTGCTGTAGGGGTGCCGATGCTGGCTGCCTCATCTACCATGCGGGCGCCGTGTTTGCCAGTCGCCTCATTCGCCTGTGGATAAAAAAAAAGAAAAAAAAAGAACAGTGTCAGCAGATCAGCTTATAAAGCTAGCTTGTCATTTTCATGTTTCCTTCATAATTATGTTTTTATCACCATTTTTTTGTGTGGTACCTTCAGAAACTCTAGGTTTCAGTGACACCTTGTGGTCACTAAATGAACTGTACCAAACCCACAGCACCAAAACTACAAAATGGTTTACTGACCATCATATTACTATGCTTGGCTGTCCAACCAAGTGGTCTGACCTGAATCCCATAAATTCTCCATGGAGTATATAGTCAAGAGAAAGATGAGAAACTCTCCACCCAACAATACAGATGAGCTGAAAGCTGCTATCAAAGCAACTTGGGCTTCAATAAGACAAGACAGAGCTGATTACCTCCATCAACACTGCACCGATGGCAGTAATTTAAAAAATTAGGGTTTAAATAAGGGAATATTAATGTGTTAATGTAATTAATTACAGCAGTCCAATTAACACATTAAAAAAATTAATGAAAATGTTTACGGCACTTCCTGTTATTTTCCTGTGATGGTGACACCCTGCCTGGCTATGGCTGCACTGGGTCTTGACAGTACCAAACATTGGATGGCTGACAATCCACTCAGACTGCACAGTTTGACAGACAAGTTGCAGCATAACAACACTAAGTCAGTATATGAGTGTCAGGTCACACTAGAATTATGTGAATACAGCAATACAACAATACAATTCTGGTCAGTCTATGTAGCCTATAGTGGTGTGAAAACGTGTTTGCCCCCCTTCCTGATTTCTCATTTTTTTTGTACGTGTGTCACACTTAAATGTTTCAGATCATCAAACAAATTTAAATATTACACAAAGATAACACAAGTAAACACAAAATGTAGTTTTTAAATGAAGGTGTTTATTATTAAGGGGAAAAAAATCCAAACCTACATGGCCCTGTGTGAAAAAGTGACCCCCCCCCAAAAAAACCCATAAATTAACTGTGGTTTATCACATCTTTGGAAAGCTGAGTTCAATTTCTCTAGCCACACCCAGGCCTGATTACTGCCACACCTGTTCTCAATCAAGAAATCACTTAAATAGGACCTGCCTGACAAAGTGAAGTAGACTTTCAAAGATCCTCAAATGCTAGAACATCATGCTGCAATCCAAAGAAATTCAGGAACAAATGAGAAACAAAGTAATTGAGATCTATCAGTGTGGAAAAAGTTATAAAGCTATTTCTAAAGCTTTGGGACTCCAGTGAACCATAGTGAGAGCCATTATCCATAAATGGTGAAAACATGGAACAGCAGTGACCCTTCCCAGGAGTGGCCGGCTGACCAAAATTACTCCAAGAGCGCAGCAACAACCCATCCAAGAGGTCACAAAAGATCCCACAACAACATCCAAAGAACTGCAGGCCTCACTTGCCTCAATTAAGGTCAGTGTTCATGACTCCACCATAAGAAAGAGACTGGGCAAAAATGGCCTGCATGGCAGACTTCCAAGACAAAAACCACTGCTGAGCAAAAAGAACAAAGGCTTGAATCGGTTTTGCCAGAAAACATCTTGATGATCCCCATGACTTATGGGGAAATACTCTGGACTGACAAGAAAAAAGGTGAACTTTTTGGAAGGTGTGTCCCATTACATTCGGTATAAACGTAACAGCATTTCAGAAAAGGAACATATCAACAGTAAAATATGGTGGTGGTAGTGTGATGGTCTGGGGCTGTTTTGCTGCTTCATGGCCTGGAAGACTTGCTGTGGTAAATGGAACCATGAATTCTGCTGTCTACCAAAAAATCCTCAAGGAGAATGTCCAGCCATCTGTTCGTGACCTCAAACTGAAGTGCACTTGGGTTGTGCAGCAGGACAATGATCCAAAACACACCAGCAAGTCCACCTCTGAATGGCTTAAAAAAAACCAAAATGAAGACTTTAGAGTGGCCTAGTCAAAGTCCTGACCTTTTTTTTTTTTTTGTTACTTATTTGTACCCGTAGGTAGACTTGGTTTGCAGTCTGGTGACAAGCCACCGGCTGCTGGTCGCTGCGTGCGCGAGCGCCCTAAACCTACATGTTTTTGGTGTGCGGGAGGAAACCGGAGAAATCCCGGAGAAATCCCGGAGTAAACCCGCGCAACACGGGGAGAACATGCAAACTCCACACAGCTCACTGTTGGTCGGGGGCTGGGATCGAACCCACGATCTCATGATCCCCGCGATCCCCCAGCCGAGGGTAAAACTGTGCTGCCACAGTGCTAAACCACTGCTCCACCGTGCAGCCAATGACCTGAATCCAATTACAACAATTCTGCAAAGATGAGTGGGCCAAAATTCCTCCATAGTGCTGTAAAAGACTCATTGCCAGTTATCGCAAATGTTTGAATGCAGTTGTTGCTGCTAAGGGTGGCCCAACCTGTTATTAGGTTTAGGGGGTAATCACTTATTCACACAGGGCCATGTAGGTTTGGATTTTTTTTTATCCTTAATAAACAACTTCATTTAAAAACTGCATTTTAATAAACAACTAAATTTAAAAACTGCATTTTGTGTTTACTTGTGTTATCTTTGTCTGATATTTAAATTTGTTTGAGTTTAAGTGTGACAAACATACCAAAAAATGAGAAATCAGGAAGGGGCCAAACACTTTTTCACACCACTGTATGCCTGCTATGATTGCTACACTGAGCAGCCCAGGAAACGGTGGAGTCGACACAGTCTGCAACCGGTGGATGAGGACACAGTATGACAGAAAGCAGAAGAGGGGAAGACTGAGTGGGCTAACAGTTAAAAACTAACCTGTACAGAACACTGCTTCCCTTCATTACCTCTGCCAAGGAGGTAAGGTTTTCATCCATGTTGGTGTGTTTATTGGTTGGTTTTGTTTTTGTCCATCAGCAGGACTACACAAATACTACTGGATGGATTCGGATGAAATTTTCACCAGAGGTAGCCCTTGGCCAATCTGAGATGGTCTGAGAATGCATACCTCCACCAAGGCTCTTCCCACAGTGTCTTAGCAAGAATACTCCAAAACTACTGGACAGACTTTGAGGCAATCTTCACCAGAAGTGGCTCTTGGCCAACACATGAACCCATTACATTTTGGAGGTGATCCTTGAGGGGATGGAAAGTGCCAAGGCGGAAATATGCACTCTGAGTGCTTTTCTAGTTCCACTTGACACAGTCTGCTCCTTGGAGAATAAAACGGACTAAGCTGGATTTATCAACCAAATGGGAAATGAGAGGCTGCTGCCCTAACCCCAATTTATTAATTCAATTCAACTTTATTTATATAGCGCCATTTCACAACAGTCAGCTCATAGCACTTTCAACTGTAGGGGAAACCCCCACAACTGCAGAAAGACCCCAGCAATCAGACGATCCCCTGTGAGCAAGCACTTGGCGATGGTAGAGAGGAAGAACTCCTTTTAACAGGAAGAAACCTCCAGCAGAACCAGGCTCAGGGAGGGGCAGTTATCTGCTGCGACTGGCTGGGGGGTGAGGGGATAGAGAAGATGAAAAGAACAGACATGTAGAGAGCAAACGGCACAATGGGGACTCAACCTATGGGAGAGAACAAACAGATGTTAATGACCAGCAAAAATATTTCATTGAAGTGAAGAAGGGAGTGAAGCCCAGTGCATTATTGGAGGTCCCCCGGTTGTCTAAACCTATTAGCAGCATAACTAAGGGAGGGTTCAGAGACACATGATCCCTCCCTAATTGTAGGCTATATCAAAAAGGAAGGTTTTACCCCTATTCTTAAAAACAGAGATCGAGTCTGACTCCCGAATCCAGATTGGCAGCTGGTTCCACAGGAGAGGAGCTTGATAACTGAAGGCTCTGCCTCCCATTGTACTTTTGGAGATTCTAGGTATTACAAGTAATCCTGCATTTTGGGAGCGTAGTGCTCGGTTAGGAATATAGGGTAGTATCAGATCTTTTAAATAAAAAGGGGCCAATTGTTTAGAGCTTTTTAAGTGAGAAGAACGATTTTAAATTTAATTCTAAACTCTATGGGAAGCCAATGAAGGGAGGCCAGAACCGTAGAGATATGATCTTTCTAGTACCTGTTAAAACTCTTGCTGCAGCATTTTGGATCAATTGAAGACTTTTTAAAGATGCTTTAGGACAACCTGATAACAACCTGTAACTGTAACCTGTAACTGATTAGTTACAGTAATCTAATCTAGAGCTAACAAAAGCGTGGATTAGTTTCTCAGCATCACTGAGACGAGCTGCTCCTAATCTTGGCAAATGATAGAAGGCAGTCTTAGAAACGAATTCAATATGTGAATTGAAAAACAGATCTTGATCAAAATTAACTCCAAGGTTCTTCACAGAACTATTCAGAGAAAGAGTAACCGCATCCAAACTAAAAGTTTGATTTGGAAAGGTATTTCTAAGGTTTTTTGGACCATCAAGAATGACTTCAGTCTTATCTGAATTTAATAGAAGGAAATTACAAGTCATCCAAGCTTTGATTTCCGTAAGACAGGCTTCTAACTTGGCTAATTGATTACTATCGTCTGGCTTCATTGACGGGTATAATTGTGTGTCATCTGCATAACTATGAAAATGTATACAGTGCTTTTTAATAATGTTGCCTAACAGAAGCATATATAAACTAAAAAGAGTAGGGCCTAGCATAGATCCCTGTCGAACTCCATGACTGAGCTTTGAGTTGAAAGAAAACTCATTGACATGAACAAACTGGAACCTATCAGATAAATAAGATCTAAACCACTGCAACAAAGTTCCATTAAGTCCAACATAGTGTTCTAATCTATCAAGTAGAATATTATGATCGATAGTATCAAGAGCTGCACTAAGGTCTAAAAGGACAAGTACAGAAACAAGTCCATTATCAGATGCGATAAGGAGGCCATTAGTGGCCTTCACTAAGGCTGTTTCAGGACTATGATGGATTCTAAACCCAGATTGAAACTCTTCAAATAAACCATTTCCCTGCAAGTGGTCAAATAACTGCGTAGCAACAACTCTTTCTAAGATATTTGAAATGAAAGGCAGATTAGAGATTGGTCTATAGTTAGCTAAAACTCCTGGATCCAGCGTTGGCTTTTTAAGTAAGGGTTTAATTACAGCAGTTTCAAAAGCCTGTGGTACATGGCCTAATGTTAATGAAGAATTGATTATTTGAAGAATAGAGCTACCAATAAATGGGAAGACTTCTTTAAATAACCTGGTAGGAATAGGGTCTAAAAGACAAGTTGAAGGCTTGGATGAGGAAATTATTTTATCTAACTCTAAAAGGTCAATTGGCGTAAACTCATCCAAACAGATATCAATTGAAAGAGTTGTAGCAGTTACTGTATTTAAGTTAACGGTGGGAAGAATCTGACTGATTTTATCTCTGATAGATGAAATTATATTATTGAAAAAGTTCATAAAGTCCTGACTAGTAAGCTCTAAGGCAGGGGTGTCCAATCATGTGCCATGGAGGGCCAAGACCCTGCAGGCTTTACCTCCAACCAGTGTCTTTAACAGCAGATTCCACTGAATTTCTTCCCACTGATTGCTGATAAGTGAAAACACCTGCTGAAGAGACTGGGTAGAAGAGAAAACCTGCAGGGTCTTGGCCCTCCGTGGCATTGAGTCCTGAATCTTTGTCAGCCTGGCTACAATGCTGAAAAGAAACCGAAAATTATTCTTGTTCTCTTCTATTAATGCAGAATAATAACTTGTTTTAGCTTTTCTAAGAGGTTTTTTTTTTTTAATAAATTAAAAGATGATTTTTCCAAGCTAAATAGATTTCATCTAAATTAGTGGAGCGCCATTTTCTTGAGTCTTCTGTTTTAAGCTACGAGTTTCTGTGTTGAACCAAGGAGTAAGAAATCTCTGATTAGACTTTTTCTTTTTCAAAGGGGCCACCATGTCTAGAGTCTGATGCAGAGAAGCTGTAACACGATCTACCATGCTATCAATTACAGAAGGAGCAAGCTCTCCATAGCTTATTTCTGTTGTGTTGACACATGGCATAGAGGAAACAATCTGCATAAATTTGGTAACATCATCTGAGAGGCATTTGCTGTAGTAATATTTTTCTTTAGGAGCCAAATAGTCAGAAATAATAAAATCAAAGGTTAAAAGACAATGGTCTGACAGTACAGGGTTATGTGGAGACACTACCAGATTTTCTATTTCAATGCCATACTGTATGTTAGAACAAGGTCCAACGTGTGGTGGAGATAATGGGTAGAATTTCCTACTTTCTGAGAAGACCCCATCGAGTCTAATATTGAATTAAATGCCATATTAAGGCAATCCCTAGCTACATCTACATGTACATTAAAGTCGCTAGTATAATTATTCTATATGATTTCAGCACTAAATCTGCTAAGAATTCAGCAAATTCGGATAAAAACTCTGAGTAGGTTGATGGAGGACGATAAACTATGGCAAATATAATTGGGTTTAACCTAAAATTGCTAAAATGCCCAATACTGAGGACCAAGCCCTTAAAGGAATTATAACTGGTTTTTCCTTTACATTAACTAGTAATTTGGAATGGTAAATTGTCACTACTCCTCCTCCACGACCAGAACTTCTGGGATTTTGACAGTTTAAATAACCAGAGGGAGTTGATTCATTTAAAGAAACGTAATCCTCTTGCCCTAACCAAGTCTTCGTAAGGGATATTAAATCAATCTGATGATCAATTAACACAACATGGACCAGCAGAGACTTGGGAGTTAGAGATCTAATGTTTAACAAACCGCATTTAATTTTTAAATTATGAGGAGGAACAGAAGCCAAGTCATTAAATTTAGAGGCTTCATGTTTAATTTGAGTTTTACCAACTTTTTATTTAATCACTTTGGGATGCTGATACATTATATTTTTATTTACTTTGGAGGGAGCAGACAATGATTCTCTGATGGGAAAGACAGGGGCTAAGTTGACGGGTGGCGGATGAAGAGGAGCTGCAGAGAGGCGTGTAAGACTGAGACTCTGTTTCCTGGTCCCAACTCTTGAGTTGTCAAGGTTTTGGAAATTTGGATAAAAATGATGCCAGATTGTTAGATAAATGAGATGCACCATCCAAAGTGGGATGGACGCCGTCTCAGCTAATAAGACCAAGTTTTCCCCAAAATGAGTTCCAATTGTCTATGTAGTCCACATCGTTTGCAGGACACCACACAGACAGCCAGCGGTTGAAGGATGACACGCGGCTAAACATGTCATCACTGGTCAGATTGGTGAGGGGCCCAGAAAATACTACAGAGGCAGACATTGTTTTGGCAAAGTCACACACCGATTCCACACTAAGTTTTGTGACTTCCGACTGCCGGAATCGGATGTCATTAATGCCAGCGTGGATAACAATTGTGGAGTATTTACAGTTATGTTTAGCCAGCACTTTCAAATTTGACTCGATGTCGCCTGCTCTGGCCCCAGGAATGCATTTGACTATGGCTGCTGGAGTCTCTAGGTTCACGTTTCTGACTACAGAGTCGCCAATGATCAGACTTTTTTCCTCAGCGGGTGTGTCGCTGAGTGGGGAAAAACGATTAGAAACATGAACAGGGTGGCGGTGTACCAGGGGCTTACAGCTACAGCCGTGGACAAAATTGTTGGTACCCCTCTGCTAATGAAAGAAAAACCCACAATGGTCACAGAAATAACTTGAATCTGACAAAAGTGGTAATAAATAAAAAGTCTATGAAAATTAACCAATGAAAATCAGACAATGCTTTTGAATTGTGGTTCAACAGAATTACTTTAAAAAACAAACTCGTGAAACAGGCCTGAACAAAAATGATGGTACCCCTAGAAAAGACTGAAAATAATGTGACCATAGGGACATGTTCAACCAAGATGTGTCCTCTAATTAACATCACAGGTGTCTACAAACTTGTAATCAGTCAGTCGGCCTATTTAAAGGGTGACAAGTAGTCATTGTGCTGTTTGGTGACATGGTGTGCACAACACTAAACATGGACCAGAGGAAGAAAGAAAGAAAGAACGAAAAGGAAGAAAATTATAGACAAGCATGTTAAAGGTAAAGGCTATAAGACCATCTCCAAGCAGCTTGATGTTCCTGTGACTACAGTTGCACATATTATTCAGAAATTTAAGATCCACGGGACTGTAGCCAACCTCCTTGGACGTGGCCGCAGGAGGAGATGGATAATACGAATGGTAACAAAAGAGCCCAGAACAACCTCTAAACACATTCATGGTGAACTCCAAGGTCAAGGTACATCAGTGTCAGATCGCACCATCCGTTGCTGTTTGAGCCAAAGTGGACTTCATGGGAGACGACCAAGGAGGACACCACTGTTGAAAACAAATCATAAAAAAGCCAGACTGGAATTTGCCAAACTGCATGTTGACAAGCCACAAAGCTTCTGGGAGAATGTCCTATGGACAGACGAGACAGAACTGGAACTTTTTGGCAAGGCACATCAGCTCTGTATTCACGGACGCAAAAATGAAGCATACCAAGAAAAGAACACTGTCCCTACTGTGAAACATGGAGGAGGTTCTGTTATGTTGTGGGGATGCTTTGCTGCATTTCATGGAGACGAGGCGGGGAGGAACGGGAACTCAACGGCACTGAGAGACCCGAGAAAAAAACGAAACAACAACCGAAGGGGGCTGCACACCTGTCCGGGATTAAATGGGGCATAGCGTTAATTCTTTCTCAAATCCTCAAGGAAACGATCCCTTCAAGTTACCGTCCACACTCTTCATTGACTTTCGCCTCCCAAAACAAGTCCTGTACTCCCAGCTAGCTGAAAGGAAGTGGGCTTCAGGAGGCCAGAAGAAGAGATTTAAGGACAACATAAAAACAAACCTAAAGAAGTGCCACAAAGACCTAAAAGCTTGGGAAAATATGGCAGCTGACAGGGCGACCTGGAGAAACATTGTCCGTGAGGGTGCCGCACAGTACAACGCTGACCTCCATCATGCTGCACAAGACAAACGCAGATTCAGGAAGGAGACAGCAACCAACAATCAGGACCAACCCAAACCCACCACCATTACATTCCCCTGCCCACATTGCAGCAGAATAATCGGGTCCAGAATTGGCCTCTATGCCCACCTGAAGACCCACAAGGACCAAGAGAGAGGACAGTCATACTCGACTACGAGTGACCGCCGATGATGATGATGATGGGGGCTGCTTTGCTGCATCTGGCACAGGGTGTCTTGAATCTGTGCAGGGTACAATGAAATCTCAAGACTATCAAGGTATTCTAGAGAGAAATGTGCTGCCCAGTGTCAGACAGCTTGGTCTCAGTCGCAGGTCATGGGTCTTGCAACAGGATAATGACCCAAAACACACAGCTAAAAATACCCAAGAATGGCTAAGAGTGAAACATTGGACTATTCTAAAGTGGCCTTCTATGAGCCCTGATCTAAATGCTATTGAACATCTGTGGAAGGAGCTGAAACATGCCGTCTGGAGAAGGCACCCTTCAAACCTGAGACAACTGGAGCAGTTTTCTTATGAGGAGTGGGCCAAAATACCTGCTGAGAGGTGCAGAAGTCTCAATGACAGTTACAGAAATCGTTTGATTGCAGTGATTGCCTCAAAAGGTTGTGCAACAAAATATTAAGTTATGGGTACCATCATTTTTGTCCAGGCCTGTTTCATGAGTTTGTTTTTTAAAATAATTCTGTTGAACCACAATTCAACAGCATACCGGTAGCCTGATTTTCATAGACTTTTTATTTATTACCACTTTTGTCAGATTCAAGTTATTTCTGTGACCATTGATCAATAAAGTATACAAATCAAAAAAAAAAAAATTGTGGGTTTTTCTTTCATTAACAGAGGGGTACCAACAATTTTGTCCACGTGTGTAAGCTTCCTTCTCACCGTCACCCACCCATTCTCCTGGCTGCTCAGGGGGACCGGAGGACCACTAGCAGGCCGCCCTATGCAAGGGAGCTCCAGTGCACCTAAGGGGCATCTGTCATTATTAACTGGTGCACACGGTGTTTCAATGCAGCGGAGCCGGGATTCCAAATCAGACAACCTCGCCTCGGGTGCCTCAAAAAGACAACATTTATTACATTTACCGTTATCACTAAACGAGGCAGAGGTGAAGCTAAACATCTGACAGAGAGAGCACACCAGAGGAGAAGGAAGGAGAGCTAGTAGCCATAGCTTGTGGCTAACCCGAAGCTAACACAAACGCCGATGAAAGGTGAACAGAAGGCTAAAGAGGGTGATTAGGTGACACTAGCTGCGCACACAGGTGCAAGAGGCTTATTAAACAGCAGTGAGAGGTGACGGTAGATAGGGAAAAAAAAGCGATTAAAATGCAATTAAAGGCAATAATCCTCACGACATTGAGGAGCGCTAACCACAGAGCAAACCACACAGACAGCCAGCAACACAGGAAGGCATTACTTGATAGACTTTATTCAAACACTAAATGGTGCTCTAGAACAGTGTTTTTGAACCAGGGTGCCCTGGTTTGTTGAGGTTTCTGTGGAAAATGATCTAATTTCACTTGGTAACTGGCTAAAAAATGCAAATAATTTGCCATTGTTGTGCATGGGTGCCTACAGAACCCTACGTTTGTGCCACCATGAACTGGGCTTAGGAAACTGCAGATGGACATCATTTTCAAAGCTCCGCCATGAAAGCCGTTCACTGATCGAGCGCCTCCCTCACCTCGTATTTCTGTCCTGATCTCGGATCTTCTTCTCCATCTCTGCGTCTGTCAGCGTCTCCAGTAGGGGGCACCATTGGTCAGCATCGCCCGTGTTTCTTATGGCTATTTCCACTGTGGGCAGGGGATTCTCACTGAAAAACAAACAATTCAGTTCAATTCAACTTTATTTATATAGCGCCATTTCACAACAACAGTCATCTCATAGCACTTTCAACTGTCGGGAAAACCCCCACAGTTGCAGAAAAACCCCAGCAATCAGGCGATCCCCTGTGAGCAAGCGCTTGGTGACAGTGGAGAGGAAAAACTCCCTTTTAACAGGAAGAAACCTCCAGCAGAACCAGGCTCAGGGAGAGGCAGTCATCTGCTGCGACTGGCTGGGGGGTGAGGGGATAGAGAAGACGAAAAGAACAGGCATGTAGAGAGCAAACGGCACAATGGGGACTCAATCTATGGGAGAGAACAAACAGATGTTAATGACCAGCAAAAATATTTCATTGAAAGTGAAGAAAGGAGTGAAGCCCAGTGCATTGTTGGAGGTCCCCCGGTTGTCTCAACCTATTAGCAGCATAACTAAGGGAGGGTTCAGAGACACATGACCCCTCCCTAATTGTAGGCTATATCAAAAAGGAAGGTTTTATTTAACCCTATTCTTAAAAACAGAGATCAAGTCTGACTCCCGAATCCAGATTGGCAGCTGGTTCCACAGGAGAGGAGCTTGATAACTGAAGGCTCTGCCTCCCATTGTACTTTTGGAGATTCTACGTAGGTATTACAAGTAATCCTGCATTTTGGGAGCGTAATGCTCTGTTAGGATAATACGGTAGGATCAGATATTTTAAATAAAAAGGGGCCTGATTGTTTAGAGCTTTGTAAGAAGAAGGATTTTAAACTTAATTCTAAACTCTATGGGAAGCCAATGAAGGGAGGCCAGAACTGGAGAGATATGCTCTCTCTTTCTAGTACCTGTTAAAACTCTTGCTGCAGCATTTTGGATCAACTGAAGACTTTTTAAAGAGGGAGGGCGAAGTTGAAAAGGTAAAGGACGGTTCTTAAAGTGACAGGCTTTAAATAAGAGCATTTCAAGAAAGCCAGGAAAAATAAAAAACAAATCTGCTTCAATAATTAAAAAAATTTAAGAAAATGTGAACAAAATATGTCACAAACATTTCATGTGTGAGCTGTTAAAATGTGGAAAAAGTGCAGTCAATGACTCCTTTAAAGAAAATTTGACCAAAATATGTGACAAACATTTCATTAAGACCCGTGGAAGCTGTTAATATGTGAAAAAAGTGCAGCCAATGAGCTCTTTAAAGCTGAATAAACAAAGTACAAACCCATCTGGTTACTTTTGGAAATGCGCCTCACTGACCTGAAATGTTTCACCACATGTGGGTTTGTGGGTGCAGACCAAAACCTCGAACGGCCGGTATGGAACGTTCCAAACACGTTCCGTACAGGACGTCCTGCCACCGGTCCTGCCTGCTGTCAGTCAGTGCACCTTTGTCATTAGCCGCAGTCCGGATTTAGCATGTTCTGTACATGACTGTTGTAAATAAATGCAATTGCAATTATTAATAATTTAAAAAATGCAATAAGGAACTAAGAAACATGCTGTAAGGATCATACCTGATCACTGTCGTTTGTCAGCCCGATTGTGTTCGTTCATTAAGCCATGCAGTCAGCAAAAAAATGGTGGTTGACACGGCGGGTGTGGAACTTCATAAACAAACTGTCTCTGAAGTGTGTAAAATGCCAAGCCAAGTGTTCCCTATCTATGGAACATGAACGTAAGACATTTGGGAATATTAGCAGGTTGGACCGTTAGCTAGCATCCTGTAAGGAACGCTGCATTTCAACGGAACATGTAAGTAAAACACTTGAGACTGCTAGCTAGCAGAAACGTACGTAAGGCATTTTAGAACATTCCGTACCAAACATGTTCTGTGTTCATGTTCGGGTGATGTGTACGGAATGTGTACAGAACATTCCGTACCATAGTGGCTGTTGTGCGTTTTAGTAATCTCCTGGTTAGTGAGGGAGAGAGACAGATGGGGAGGGGGTAGAGCTGGAGCCAACTGAATTTATTCTAGTGAACAGAAAACGGACTTTAATTTTTTTTGACACTGTCTAAAGAAATTAAGTTAAATTTTGATTTTGATTAAATTTCGATTTCAAATCCAGCCCAGCCCAAGCAGAAGCATAAATCAGGCTTTCCAGTGGAGATGGTACCTGAAGGCGTACGTCCTCTGGTGCCAGCTCAGCTGACCTCGGATGCTGTAGGCGATGGTGGTGACGAACTCACCGCCCAGGCCGAGCTCCGAGCACAGCTTCAGGGCAAATTTCTCAGGCGAGTTCTCCCTCTCAGACATGTCCCACTCAAACTGGTCCACCAGTGAGATGTTTCCCACGTGGATGTTCAGCTGAAACGCACATTAGACCAGCCTCATGAAACGTCCCCAGACTGCAGCTGCGGACATGAAGACACAATTCAAAGAGCGTCACCTTGATGATCACCCTCTGGTCCGTCTGGTCTTCCAGGAGGCTGTCTGTCGGGTACGACTCGATCTGCTGTCGGATGGCCGAGGCGATGGCCGGGACGAATGCCAGCGGGTTGAGGTCCAAGTCGTCACAAAGGATCTCAGCGAACATTTCAGGGGTCATCAACTTCTCTGAAAAATTAAGAAAAGCAAGGTTGGTGCTCTTTGTTTAAATGCAGGGATTTTGCAGCCATAAAAGGGTTAAATTAAAATGTTGATTAAATTTACAGCCTCACATTTTCAATATTAACAATTAATTGACTTTCGATTAATTGTCGAAAAAAGTTTAGTCAGCTGAATTAAATGAGTTGGCAATTAATTATTAACTCAGCAGTCCCTTTCAATTGGTACTTATTTTGTGAAATGTAGTGGCGTCGCCAATCCCACGGGGGCGCACGTGGTCATCTGTTGCCACCTTCAAACCACAACAAAAGAAACGAGCAGAAGATGCTAAGCCCCTGGAAGCCTCCGCTCCTTCACCAGGGCGTCACTTCCAAAGTGAGTCATATAAACTACGGTCAGAATTCACAAGAACACTGAGAAGTTAACAGACACACAAGATTTCTAGGGCTTGTCCTAACCCTGTTAATTACAGAGATGGTAAATAACTGCAGCGCCGGTGGTCGGATGGACAGTTTTCTCTAGCGTCTTCTTGTTTTTCTGTCGCAGCATCGGCAGACACCCGTTTTGGCAATGCAACAACCCAGCGGACAAGAAGAAAAATTGTTGATAACAGCATTGGTGATGTACATTGGCAACTACGTCACTGTGACGCAGGCGTATAAATCAGTCTTTAGTCACATGGTTTTTTTTATTCAGAATTTATTGTATTTTATGCTGCTAAAATTTAATATCAATGATATAGTATAAATTTAAATTACATTTTTTTTATTATACAATATATAATATGAGAAATAGAAAAATGCATTTTATTTATTTTTCTGAGTTTATTTTATGCTGTTAATGTTTAACATGCAACAGATTACAATAAAATCAATAAATCCTTGAGGAATATGATGTCAATTTTTGGTTCATACTGTATATCAAACAATAATTAGCTTATATTAAAGATAGCCCACACTGATAACGAGGGGAATTCACATTCTCAGGAAAAATGCTGCTTATCAATTAATCATTAATCGATCAATAAGGTGAATCAACTAATGACTAATGAATTAATCGATAACCTGCATCCCCAACTCCGTCCAGTTACCTACTGTAACGTCAATCCAGCTCATAGTAAACTTGACTTTTCCCATTAATCATTGTTATTACTAGATAATTAGGTTATTCAAGTAAAATACCTGACCCAGGGTTTCCGCTGACTCCGGATCCGGTCCATTACGGTTGCGAGCTGGTCTCCGTAGCAAATAGTTCCCATTCTAATTAATGTTCATATCCCCACCTGGTTTGGACCACTGTGGAACGAATCCAGCTCATCAGATTTGGATCGCTAATGAAACACAGCGAGTCCATTTTTGACGAATTCCGGATCCAATCCGCGAGGAAAAGCCCCAGTGTCTACTGTATTTAATAATAACTGTTAATTAAAAACTAATGAAGGATCGTTATTTTCTGAGGTCTGCTCCTCCACCACTGTGTTAGAGAAGATAAAAACTTTGACATAACGTACAAACACTTGATTGAATTAAAATTAACAGGCTGCTTATGCATTATTAAAGCGCATAAATCCAGGTGGAGAGCTGCTACATCACGCTTCCTTGTTGTTATCTCGTGATTGCAATCGGTCCTTCTCCGCACTTGTATAATTCTCACGCAATCTTGTATTTTGAACTCTGTTTTTATCCATGCCACTTCAGAACACAAAGTGAGCTGGTAGGGATGCAGGAAAGGCTCTGTCCACACTGCATCCACAAGAGACTACAGCCAGAGTCCGTGGAAATCCAGCTTGAAAGTAGCCCATATCCCCTCAACCAAAACTGGCCATTTAATAGAAATAAAATCTCACACTTACAAGGAAAAAAGTCACAATCTTGCATGAAAAAGTTACAACTTTATTTTTGCTTTCTTTGGAGGAGGTGCACATTTACAAGGGGGAAAAAAAGTCATAAATTTATGAGTAAAAAAAGTCTACATTTATAAGGAAAAGTTGCAGATTTACAAGCAAATAAGTTTTAAGCTTGTAAAAAAGCTGCAAACAGAAAAGTCAAAAATTTATGTGAAAAGATAAGCAGGGTTTCCTCTGGTAACATTTCCGGGTGGCAGCCTGCCACGCTTGATTTTTTTTTTCTGCCACTCTATGAGGAAATATAAATTTAAGAAAAAAATATGAAAGAATGAGGGTCCGCAAGCACGCACACGAACAACGTGCATGACTGTCATCTGCGCGGAGTTCAGAAGTGCCCCGCCCACGTGACCGCTCCAGTTGCCAGGCAGAGTGTGCTGCTAGCGTCACTGTCCGAGAGAAACATGAGCTTATTAAAGTACTTCAAACGTGGAAAAAAGCAGAAGAGGTATGTAAGCAGTGAAGGCATTTATCATAGTTTTAACCCGCTGGTAACGGCAGCAATAATGGAAGAGTTGCTTAGCAAACAGGTGTGGTTAGGAACTCCAGTTGATTCATTTTGTCGTTTTTTTTAATTATTAGTTTTTTGTTTTTCTTATTTCAGACAAGAATAAAAAAGAGATGCTTTTACCTTTACCTTAGTTAATATTAACTAATTTATGTTCATTACACAACATAACAAAAATAACTTTTTTGTAAGTTGTCTGTGTTTTTTCAACTGATTTAAGACAATTTTGTACTGCTGAATCCGAAAATGACATCCGTTTCTCTTGATCAGGTCAGGTTTTTATGCTAAGTTGTAAGCAGTTGTACAGTTGTACTATAAATTGAATAGTAGACACTGATAAAGGTAAGTACATGTAAATTTAATGTTACATCATCATTGTTCAAAATTCAGAGAATTTCAAGAAATAAAAAAGAATTTTGCATCACATAAAGCGAAAATACCCGTACATGTAAACAAAAACGTAAAAAGCATGTGGCCACAGTTCAAAAAGTTGACCTGATTGAGCAAAACCAATGTGATTTTTGGATTCAGCACATCAAAATTGCCCTAAACCAGCTAAAAAACCTTAAGACAATAAATTTGGTGTTGACCAGTGTTATTATGTACCTGGCAAGTTAAGATGACTGAAATTCATGAAGTCAATGACTTTAATCCGTCAGCAGCCTTCAGACAAACGTGCCAACATCTGGATTTCAAAATAAGGGAGGTTTTTCCTGCTGTCTGGTTGGTGAGGACATTTCTAAAAAACTATAAATATTTAGAAATATTATAACAGAAAAAACTACATCTTTGGTCATTTAAATTAATTTATTTCATTAAATACAATTTTATTTTTTTTTTTTTTCTTTGAAATCAGTTAAATTATTGTTCTGTTCTGGCTCTGCAAAATTATGGTCAAAAATTGTTATGAGGAAAAAGTTAAAAAAAATTACCACAGTCTCTTTCAAATTTATTAAAAAAAAACAGTAATTTTATTTTTAAAAAACAGACAAAAATTAGCCATAAAATAATCCACAAATTTATAATAAAGTTTCAAATGTACAAGAAAAGTCAATTTTACAAGAGGAAATTACAAATTTGAGGAAAATGGTTTCAAATTTAGATAGATTTACAGAGAAAAGTAGAAAACTTATAAATTTTGGAGAAAAACCTCAAACCTTCAAGACTTAAGTCATTACTCCTCAAGTTTTTAAGTGGCTGCTCTTTGTGCCCTTAACTCAACTAGAAATTTTTGGTTGTCTATTTTTAATTATTAATTTCAAAGCACTGCTTTTACATGAGTAGAATTTCTGGCTACTATACCCACCTCTGATCATATAATTTAAGTATGCATGAGTACATTACTATTATGAATGTTTTTCCCTTCCCTACTCTCTCAATGGAAAAAACCCCACTAGAATAAAAATACAAAAAAATACACATATTTTTGTAATTTATGTAAACCATGTGCGGTGGCGGAGTGGTTAGCACTGCGGCAGCACAGCAACTCACCCTTGGCCGGGGGATCCTGGGTTCGACCCCAGCCCCTGACCAACAGTGATCTGTGTGGAGTTTGCATGTTCTTCCCGTGTCTGCGTGGGTTTACTCCGGGATTTCTCCGGTTTCCTCCCACATGCCAAAAACATGCAGGTTAGGTTAATTGGCATCAAAACTGGGGATTCTAAATTGTCCTTAGGTATGACTGTGAGAGCGAATGGTTGTCTGTCTCTCTGTGTTGGCCCTGCGATGGACTGGCGATCTGTCCAGGGTGGACCCTGCCTCTCGCCCAAAGATGCTGGGATAGGCTCCAGCCCCCCCGCGACCCGAAAAGGATTAAGCAGAAGAAGATGGATGGATGGATGGATGTAAACCATGACAAAAAAAATCCTGCAGGACAAAACATGACACTTGATATTTTCTAACCTGTTTGTATACCACCATAGACAGAGAGAAGCTGAATTAGACAGAGCTCAGAGAGGGCAAGATGAGACAGAAGAGAGGAGCCAAGGAGAGGAAAGTGTTCAGGCAGAGGATGCAGGAGGGGTGACAACAGAGGGAGGAGAGAAGGATGACACCACTAAAAAGTCCAAACACAGGATGTCTGGGTGGGACCCCAACTGCCCAGAATGCCAACATTCAAGCCTCGGTTGTACAATACTTTGAATGGTTAGTTCCATATGCAAAGTTACTGTGCAAAATTTAAAAAATAGGAAATAAATAGTACAAAATTAACATATTCCGGTTACAATAGTGTCATGTGTTTTCTGCTCCCCTGGAAAAATATGTTGCCACTGCACCAAGGTCTTTAAGCCAGAGGAAACACAAGAGATAGCAAATTTACAATAAACAAAACTTGTAAATTTGAAAGATAGAACATCCAAAATTTACATGAAAATGACCTAATTTATGTAAAGAAAAAGTTCATGCCAACAAAGTTTCACATTTAAGAGAAAATTTACATGACAAAGATACACATTTATGAGAAGAAAAGTGGCAAATTTACAGAAAAACACTGGCAAATTTATGGGAAAAAAATCTCAAATTTATGTAACAAAAACTCTCAAGTTTATGTGAAAGTAGTTGCACATTTACAAGAAAAGGTTTCATATTAAAAGGGAAAAAACTACAAATTTATGAGGAAAAGTCTCACATTCAGGAGGAAAAAAATGCAAATTTATGAAGTCTCAAATTTATGTAAAAAGGCTTTAAATGTACGTAAAGAAAAGTCAAAATTATCAAACAAAAAGTTGAAAATTTCTGATAAAAGTCCCAAACTTACAAGAAAAAAATTCTGAAATGTATAAAGAAAACAAGTTGCAATTTTATGTGGAAAGTTTCAAATGTATGTGAAATAAAATCAGATTTACATAAACGAAAGTCTCACATTTATGAGGAAAAAAGCTGCAAATTTAGGAGAAAAAAGTAGTAATTTATAATGATGAACCCAAGAAAACAGTTATATGTTTATCATGTCTGTGGCACTTTCAAAACCTTTAATGATGGTCATTTTTAAGGATAATCAAGCCCTTAATTTTGAATAAATAATGATGCTTTTTAAGGCTGGTAAATAACACCGATTTTTGATGTGAGAGGAAGTGGTGAAGTTACCGTTCATGTTCCAGGTGAACGCATCTCTGAGCTTCTGCCCCTCGATCTCCATGTCCAGGCGGATCGGGACCAGGACTTCAGACTGAGTGGCGTTTTCATGGATCACCGCAGGATCGTGATCATCAAAGCTGGGACAAACACACGTGACCAAAAAAAAAAAAAAAAAATGACACAAACTCACAAAGTTCTGGGTCTGAAAATCAGCCATCTCCTCTGAACTGACATGACGGTGAAAGGAAAACTGTCCAAAAACACCCTGAAGTCTCCCAGCAGCCTGACAGCTATAACGAACTTAAATTTGAAGACTTTTCAAGACCGTTTTCCAGGCCGCTTGATCAAATTTAAGACCTCATATCTGACAAATGGCAAGATGTATGTGACCAAGTTACAGTCAGTTTGTCCAGTTATTTCCTGGAAATGAAATTACTGAAAATCAGCCCAGTTCACATTAAATATGAACTTCTCCTGGACTGATGTCACCACTGGATAAATTATTCAAGTAAAATACCTGAAACTCACCCTGTACCCCCACAACCAAAACGATATATTCACAAATACCCTTACCAATGGCTGAGAACACCGTACGAACAATTTTTGGACCATTTTGTACGGCCTTCTTAAGGCAGCCATAGGAGAAACCAACATTTGTAGAGCATTCATAGCTTCGTCGCCAGGCCGATGGTCTTGTCCAAGATTTCTACACCCCCCCCCCCCCCAAAACCTCTCATCATAGGGTAGCCGTACAAATGCCATAGGAACAATGTAAGAACTATGCAAGATAATGGTCACAAGTATGCTTCAAGAACACCTTAAGTTGTTCTTGAGGGCCCTTTACAGAGGTTATAGGAAACACCGTATGAATCTCCGTTTATATATGATTGGTACACTGTGTGTAAGGTGGTAGTAAAGTGCTCAGAAGGTGGAAGTACGTCATTTGTGCGACATTCGTGCTGACAAAATGTGCCAAAAGCCATAAGATCTTCCTACCAATGACTTGAGAGTGCTGTGAGTTGCACAAAAATTTTCGTAAGATAATAATAATAATAATTTTATTTCTAGGTGCCTTTCACCCCCCAAGGTCACCTTACAAAAAGAGCATTAAAACATTAAAAACAGATTAATGCAATAACAAAGCTTAGTTAACAAACCAAAAACAATGAATTAAAAGGTAGATTATCAAAGAGAATAAGCTTGTTTAAACAGATGAGTTTTGAGTCTGGATTTAAATAATGGAAGAGAGTCAATCTTGTGGATGTCTGGTGGGAGTGAGTTCCACAGCCCGGGAGCAGAGTGACTGAAGGCTCCATTTTCCATAGTGATGAGGCGGGCAAAAGGAATGGTGAGGTGAGGGGAAGAGGAGGACCTGAGAGAGCGGCTAGGGGTGACAATGTAGAGGAGTTCAGACAAGTATGGTGGGGACAGGTTATGATGGGCTTTGAAGGTGAGGAGCAGTATCTTGAAGTTTATTCTGTCTTTTATTGGGAAACAGTGAAGATGCTGAAGGACAGGGGTGATGTCTTCTATGGATGGAGTGCGAGTGATGAGCTGGGTAGCAGTGTTCTGAAGGAGCTGTAGCTTGTGGAGGGATTTATTTGGGAGACCAAAGAGATGCGAGTTGTGTGACAAAGACTGACAAGCAGGAAGCTTATATACTCAGTGAGAGGAGCATGTTTGTCTCCAATAGACGTTTCATTTTGAAGAAATGAAACACGGTGAGATCTAGGAGAATGAGTATAGTGAGTAAGCCAGAGTCTGCAGCCATCAGAAGGATTTTGATCAATGTCGTTTCTCTACTATGGAGGAGCCAGAAACCAGACTGGAATGCGGGAAGTGACAAGGCTATGGATGAGGATGGCAGCAGTGTGCGGAGTGAGGGAGGGACGCAGTCGGTTAATGTTACGAATGTGAAAATAGGTGGACTGAGTAATATTATTGATATGAGACTGAAATGATAAAGTGCTGTCAAGGATGACACCCAGACTCTTAACCTGAGGGGAAGGGCAAATGGGAGAGTTATTACTATCAATGGAGAAACTGGAGGATTTGGTTAAGATGGTAAATAAACTGCGATCCATCATGGACAATCCTGATCACCCCCTCCACCACACACTGGACAGACAGCGGAGCACTTTCTCCAGTGGACTACTACAGTTTCACTGTCAAATGATCAGGTACAGGAAATCTTTCCTGCCACATGCCATTTCACTGTACAATAACTCCCTCTGATGTTGAATTCTGGTCATAACTATGCTGCCATACTGCACCTTACAGTCTAACTGGTTCCTCACATCTTACTCTGCACCGGATAGTCCTGCATTGCACAGCAGGCATGATTCATGTGTCTATACGGGTCACCATCTATTCATCTATGATGTAGATAGGTCTTTTTTTATAGTAGTTTTACTTTCCATGGGTAATCCCTTTGTCTGTTATGCTGTGTGTGTTTCTGCTGTTTGGCTGTCTTCTGTCATGCTGCTGTTACACCGCAGTTTCCCAGTTTAGGATCAATAAAGTACATCTATCTATCTAAGATGGAAGGTGTACCAACAAGTAGAATTTCTATTTTATTGCCATTGAGTTAGAGGAAATTAGAGGCTAACCATGATTTAATTTCAGAAAGACAATCAGAAAGAGAGGTAGGTGGCAGTGTGGAGTTGGGTTTAGAGGAGCAGTCGAGCTGGGTGTCATCCGCATAGCAATGGAAATTAATATTGTATTTACGGAAAATGTAACCAATTGGAAGAATGTAGATAATGAAGAGAAGAAGCCCCAGGACAGAGCCCTGGGGAACACCTGCAGAAAGGGGAATGGACTCAAGGTGTGGGATTTGATTTTTATGAACTGAGTGCAACCGGAGAGATAAGAAGTGAACCAAGTGAGGGGAATGTGGGTAATACCAATGGAGGCCAGTCTATTTAGGAGGGTGCTATGAGAAATGGTGTCAAAGGCCGCGGTGAGATCTAGGAGAATGAGTATAGTGAGTAAGCCAGAGACTGCAGCCATCAGAAGGATTCTGATCAATGTCATTTCTCTACTATGGAGGAGCCAGAAACCAGACTGGAATTGTTCATAGAGCTTATTATTACTGAGGTGAATGTGGAGCTGAGAGGCAACGACTTTTTCAAGAATCTTGGAGATGAAGGGGAGATTAGAGATTGGTTGGAAGTTATTAAAATCAGGAGTCTGCACCAGGTTGTTTTTTTTAAGTAAAGGTGTAACAGCAGCTGTTTTGAGTGGTGCTGGAACAATTCCAGTATTGAGGGAAGAGTGAATAATGGTGGTAATCAAAGGAGCCAGTGAAGGAAAGCAGGCTTTAACAAGGACAGTAGGGAGGGGGTCAAGCTGACAAGAGGATGAGTTGGATTTGTGAGTTAGCTGGGATATGTCGGTTATGGAGGGGAGTGTAAAACTCGAGAAGGGATGAATAACAGAAGGGAAAGAAATTGGGGAATCTACTCCAGAAACTAAAGATGATAGTAAGTATGCTGTAGGAAGATCCCAAGGCACCCTTACGAAGAAATTAAGAACTCTAGGGTCATCGTATGACAGAAAATCACCTCATTTCTCAAGAATGCCTCAAGTTGCTCTTGTGAACTGAACAGCAGTTGTAAAAAACTATGGCCCCCTCCACGAATGTCTGCCAACTCCAGAACTCATAGGAACTGGGAGATTCTTATGAACCCATCGTTCGTAAGAATCTTTGTGACCGTAGTTTTATTCAAGTAAAATACCTGAAACTCACCCTGTACCCCCACAACCAACACTAACACCAAAGTAGGAAAAAGTCTCAAATTTGAAAGAGTTGCAAATTTGCAAGAACAAAGAATTTTTTGCAATAAAAACTACACAAATTTATGAGAAGTTTTTTTTTAAATAGTTGCAAATTTTTAACAAAATAAGTCACAAATTTATGTGAACCAGTCCAACTTTTGAAGAACAAAGTTACACATTTATAAGAAGAGTTGTAGTGTTGAAAGAAAAAACACTGCAACTCTGACAAAATCATTCACAAATTTGCAGGAAAAAATGGCTCAAATTTAGGAGAAAAATCATGGTTTTATAGAAAAAAGATTCAAACTGAAAATTTAATTTAATAGAAAATAAGCAAGAAATGTATAAGAAAGTAAACCACAAATTTACATGAAAAAAAGTCTAAATTTTGAGAAGAAGTCACAAATTTATTGGAAAAGTAGCAGTTTTAATAAGGATAAAAGCAACAAATTTACCAGGAAAAAGTTACAAGAAAATAAGTCTAAAATTCATGTGGGAAAAAAAAGAAAAAAAAAGGGCATTTATGGGAAAAGTCATAGTACTTCTGAGGAAAAAAAGTTTCAAATTAACAAGAAATTGTGCTACAAATCCACGTGAAAAAAGACAAATTTTGATGAAAAAAGTTACAAATTTATGACAAAAGTCAAAGTTTTATATGAGGACAAAATGTTGCAAATTTATGAGAAAAACTTTCTACTTTATAAGAAAATACTGGCAAATTGACATGAAAATAAGTCACAAATGTATGTGAACAAAGTCAAAATTTAAAAAAAGAAAGTCACAAATTTACATGAAAAAGTTGCAGTGTTATGAGAAAAAGTCACAAAATTACACATAAAGTTGCAATTTTATGTGTAAAAAAGTCACATGACATGACAAATGATGACTATGCAGATCTCCATGAGGAGCAGAAAACGGTGAGACGTCATCGTTCCCCTCATTTGACTTGGTGTTCAAATGTAAAAACAGCAACTACAAACTGACAGAATTCATGATGATAAAATGAAAAACACACAGCTATTATATTTATCACATCTGGGGGTATTTTTAAAACCTGTGAAATGCAGATTCGATGATCACCTGCCATTTTTAAGGCTAATTAAAGCCTGAAATTTTGTCTAAAGGTTCAGACTAGTTAAGGCAGCGGGGGCACGCCGCTGACCGATGCTCACCACAGCGGGAAAGTCCTCTTCTTGTCGCGGCCCAGTCTGCTGCGGTTGATGGTGGTGGAGCAGGGCACGGCGTCCAGGTGGTGGGAACTGTTTGGCAGAGTGGGAACCCACTGGCTGTTCCTCTTGGCCTTCTGTTCTCTGGGATAAAGCAGCACACAGAGGCAGGTTCAAAACCACAACACGAGGCTACGCTCCCATTTACTGACAAACTGGCCAGAACTGATCAAACCCCTTTAGCACAAAGACAATCAGACCAGTATTTCTGCACCTTTCTGTTGGATTACATGAAATTAGAGATGCAGGATATTAGATTGTTATTTTACTTATTTATCGGGCCGATAACCGATATATGCTGATTATTTTGAAAATAGTGTTTTGCTATTGTTATATGTTTAGCTTGCAATTTGCTGGCATTAGGGATGGGCGTATCAATGATCCCGGATCCATACTTTGATACAAGCTGGTCAATATTTTGAAGTCGATACTTTTTAAAATATCGCAATACCATTGTGTTAATACAAAATGTGCAATTTGTTTTCACTTGTGAGACTTTTAGGCATTAATTACATTTATGTGTGAAAACCAGCCCAGGCATATTTTAGAGATGGCCTGCCGTGTCACATGATCATGACAGCCTATCAGATGGCAGAGCTGAAGACTCATTGTGCAGCCTCAGTCAAACACTCACAGGCTGTGTTCGGAATGTTCACTCACTCATTTCCTCCCTATATAGTACGATATAGTGGACTATACAGTACACTCAATATAACAATAAAATTAACCACTTTCGGACACTACTGGGCTTGTTTTCGTGGCACGGTTAATGACGTCATCACGTTAGACAATTAAACGTAACAGACTAACGGTGGTTAAAAAAAATTAATACCTGCATGTAATTTGTAGTAAATATGTATTAAATCGATTTTGATGAATTAATAAATATAAATACCTTAAGTTAGTTTATGTTGTGATGTGAAGCTCTCCTCTCACTGCTCCGTCGGCTGTGCATTGCATTATGGGATATATTTGCTAATGTAGTGACCATTCGTTGTACGCTACTTTTCAAAATGCATTGTGGAATATTTTGAGTGTACTATATAGTGAAGGAATTTTTCAGTTAAGATTTCGAACAGCACTACACTGATTCACTGAGTGATTCACTGTATAGTGATTCACTATATAGTGCACTATATGAGGAGGGAGTGAACATTTCGAACACAGCAACTGACTCCTGCGCAGTGTGAGCTCAGCACTTACTGCTGTACATCATTTAGCAACTAAAAAAACGACAAATGAGCATCAGCCGTTTTCCCTCAAAAACACTGGTCCTTGGTTAGTGACAGGTGTTGTTCACAGTTCACACAAGGGTTGATGAGGAGTTAGAATAAGGTCAACATCCGAATTCTTTCACTGTAATAAAAACGAGTGAAATGATCATTTAGCATTTTGTTGTTCTGAATGTGATGTTGCTGCTGCTGCTGATGATGATGCTGCTAGTGATGGTGATCATGGTTTAATGCAAGTTCTTCAGCAATATGTTGATCTTTCAATTTAAGAAACTGAATACTGTATGAAAGCTCAGTCAAGTCAACTGGATTCATGTATTTTTTTTTACTTCTGAAATGTTACACCATTCATCCAAATTCTATGGTGATACCGAACAGCATAATTTTGAAAAATAAACAAAATAAGCACTATTTAAGTTTGTAAAATAAGTGTATATATAAATAAATAAATAAAAATCATTGCATTGTGAAAAAAATGACACATATATGCTGCTTGGTATTACTATAAAATTTGGATGAATGGTGAAACATTTCAGAAGTAAAAAATACTTGAATCCAGTTGACTTGACTGAGCTTTCATACAGCAGACTTCCCGCCTGGATTACTGAGAATCTTCACCAAATTAAGAAATTGAATTTTGCAGAATTTTAAGTCTTAAAATTTTTTTTTGATAATTGAAAATTTTTTTTTTACTTTGCTCATTGTTCTATTTTATTATCATTTTATAAGCATTTCTTTCACGTATTTATGTTCATGAGTTTTATTCATATTTCATATTGCCCTTGCAATCAAGTTGTTAATGAATCGGTAATCATGTGATTTTCTTTAAAGGGGCAAAAAGTATCTGTAGCAAAGAAGAAGTCCCATAAATTGCTGTTTTTAAGGACAGTGCAAGTTAATGAACATCAATATCAAATCAATGTAAACGTGCCAGATTGTAGCCAGTGGCTAATTTCCCTCCGTTATTCAAGGGTTACAATTAATGGTATTGTATCGGAAGGAAAAATGCTGGTATCGCCCATCCCTAGCTGACATGTGAAGACACATTCCTCAAGGAAAGTAAGACAACCATCACCAGAAGCTCAGGTTTTACTGGCCTATTTTATGGTAGTTCACAAACTTTACCATGAATATTTTAAACTTTGGCTGCTTTTAACAATCTTGTTTTAACATGGTACAAGGATCTTTTTTTTTTTGCATTTACACGCCTGCTATCAGCAGAGACTTGCTCAGAGTTGTGTGGCATGGAAGAGATAAACTGTCAGCACAGCCTGCTGAATATTATTGTGGAAAGGACTAAATGAAGAGTATGGTTACCTCCATGCATGCCACCGAGATAAGGAGTGAGCTAGCCTTCACTGAACAGCTCATCTCAGATCTCCATCAGCATCAGAACACCCTCAACTCCTGACTATCCTTGCTAGAATGTCTCACAGCAACTAGCATACAGCATATAGCACTCAGTCCACTGTCTCCCATATGTTCCATCTAAAGCTATAGTCACAAATACCCTTACCAACAGCTGCGAACACCGTACAAATGATTTTTGGACCATTCCATACAGCCTTCTCAAGGCGGCTGTAGGGGAATCCAGCATTCGTAGACCATTCGTAAGTTTGTGATCAGGTTGATGGTCTTGTGGAAGATTTCTACAAACGCCTACGAAAACCCCTTATTGTAGGGTAGCCGTACAAATGCCATAGGAACAACCTAAGAACCAAGCAAGATGTTGGCCATAAGTATGCCTTGAGAACACCTTAAGTTGCTCTTGAGGGCCCCTTGCAGCAGTTGTAGGAAACGCTGTATGAATTCGTACAGCGTGCATAAGGTCACAGTGAGGTGCTCATAAGGTGGAAGTACGTCATTCGAGTGACATTTGTGCCGAAAGCCGTAAGATCTTCCTACCAACGACTTGAGAGTAAATGAGTTGCACAAAAAATTTTGTAAGATGGCAGTAAAAATGCTGTAGGAAGATCCCGAGGCACCCTTACGAAGAACGTAAGAACTCTCGGGCCATATTATGACAGAAAAGCACCTCACTCCTCAAGAATGCCTCAAGTTGCTCTTGTGAATTGAACGGCAGCCGTAAGAAACTACACTGCGTTCCAAATTATTATGCAAATAGGATTTTAGTGTCATAAACATTCAATATTTTGTTTTTCAATTAAACTTATGGATGGTATTGTGTCTCAGGGCTCTTTGGATCACTGATATCAATCTCAGACACCTGTCATAAGTAGTTTGCCAGGTGAGCCCAATTAAAGGAAAATTTCTTAAGGAGGATGTTCCACATTATTAAGCATGCCACAGGTTCCAAGCAATATGGGAAAGAAAAAGGATCTCTCTGCTACTGAAAAGCGTCCAATAGTGCAATGCCTTGGACAAGGTATGAAAGATTCAAGATTTTCAAGATTCACAGATTTTATTGTCAATACTACTATATGTACAGGAGAACTGAAATGGTGTTTCTTTCTCTCTTCATTGGTTTGCACAGTAGAAAAAGAAAAGGAATAAGGCTGGGAAAAAAGAAAACAACAACAGCAGTCTAAGATGTTTTCCAAAGGGTGGACACGTCGTGATTCTGAAGGAAGGCTTTAAAAATGTCTGTAAAAACCGGTGCCAATTGTTCCGCACAGTGTTTTAAGACTCTCTCACAGATGTTGTCGGGCTCTGGGCTTTTCCGTGGGTTACAGGTTCTAAAAAGATTAAAAACATGTGACTCATTAATAGTAAAATTTAAAGTGGGTGGAGGGGAGGGGGGTAAAACTGGGGCAGTTCCTGCACTGTTGCTGCTCTCAAAATGACAGAAAAAGGTGTTAAGCTGATTTTCCATGTCCACACCCTCAGCACCCTGCAGAGTAAAGGAGATTTTCTGACGATATTACAGTCAGACACAGTTTCAACCTGGCAGTTTAAATCTGGGCTATCAAAGACTCCCCATGATGTACAATCAAAACAGCCCTGCAGAGCTGCGATACTGCCATTGTTCCACATTCTGACCGATTCTGTCTGTGGCTTCTCCCTTTCTAGGAGCCTCCTGTATGTAGGGCGGAGATACACCACTGTGGTCTGACGCTCCTAGAGGTGGGAGCAGAGATGCAGAGTATGCGTCTTTAACAGTACCAAAACACATATCTAATATCCTGTGTCTCCTAGTGGGACAGTCTATATACTGACAGTACGTGCGTAGGTGCTTTTTAATTGGACAGTTGTTAAAATCTCCAAAAATAAGCTTTGGAGCATCAGGGGAAAGTGAATCAGAATCAGAATCAGAATCAGAATAAACTTTATTGCCAAGCATGTAAAAAAAAAAACACACGAGGAACTTGACTTGACATTGGTGCGCATGCGCGCGACACAACGACACGGCAGCCATAAAGGCGCCTCATCAAACAGAGATAGATAAGAAAGGGAGGGGAAGGGAGGGAACGACACAAGGGGGGAGGAGAAAAAAAAACTTCGTTATCAAAATACAGCTTATTTTTAAGCAGATTGTGATTACAATGAAAAAAAATCTCTCAATAGCACAGAGCAACAACTCAGAATTCACGAGACACAAGAGAGCAGTGTACAGTATATCTTTAATCAGTTCATGAATCAATGTGTGTGCGGTGTTGAGCAGTGTTGATGATAATAAGAGAGACCCAAGGACCCTTGGCAGAAGATGTTTTGCCTGTCTGGCGCCCAGTCTTATCTGGCGCTGCAGCTGGCTGTCCAAGGCCTTGTGCTCATGATTTTGAAAAAAAACACAGTCTGCAGACAGCCAGGAGGAATTTTCATGGGGAATAATAATGCCAAATAGGACTGATCACAGAGAAGACTTGTATTTCTTCTGTAGATTCAGTACATTAATCCTTCATTGCGCAGCTTTGAACTCGTCGTGGAAAGACCTGAGCGAACCCATGATGTAATCCACCTTACGAGACAGTTCTCCAGTAGTCGCTATCAGGGTCTTCTCCAGTTTCTCAATTTGTTGGATGCACCTCGCCTGGCCAGCATTTTGATAGGTTGAATCCATCTTCAGCAATTTGCGGTAAACCAAGACAATTCCCGTCCCAATCAGAATTATCCCAATCACCAAGATTACGAAGATAAACAAATCTTCAATATCTTCGATAGAGAGATTAGAGAGACACAGCATTTTCCAAATACCTGTGTCACATAGATAGCCCACTGGAGCCGTTCCAGCGGGGCAAACAGCTTCCCCCGGAGCACTTTTCCTTGTTGAAAAAATAGTGTCAATTGTGTTCAAAGCCCAGCTTATTAACGCCATAATTTCTTTTCGGCGGTCGCAGTCAGACGCAGACAGACAACAGCAAGCTGGGATCCAGTAGGAGGGGAGGAAAAAATCAGCAGGAGAGAAGAAAAAAGCGTCTGCTCTCTTGGGAGGGCGGAAGTGAAAACTTGAAAGTGATCAAGTTTCTATGATATGTTAAAAATACACTCCAATGCCTTATTAAAATTTGCCTTTGGATGAATGTACACCACAGTAAAGAAAATTTGGAGAAACTCTCTTGGCAGGTAGAAAGGACGGAGAGAGACACAGAGCAGCTCAATGTCAGGAGCGCACAGCTGTTCTCTCATCACCAATGAGTGACACCACTCGTCCCTAATGAGTAGACAGACTCTGCCTCCGACAGCCTTCCCAGTCCATTCTGAAAGCAGAGAAGCCTGTGGGTTCGAATCCCACTCATGATCCGAATTGAATCGGGAAGTCCCTTGCGATTCCCACCCCTAACTAATAAGCAGTTAAATTATTCAGCAGTATCTCACAATTGATCGAGTACAGTGTTGTTGCAACTGTCAATGATATTACAGTGGATCTGAAAAGGAATGTTCCTTATTAGAGCGAAGCAGTAGTGTTGTGTGGAGTCTCTATGAGCAGTGCTGACTGTAAAGTCTGACAGCAGCAGGTATGGAGGCGGCTATATTAACACAACACACTTTCTCTTTAATTTTACGCATGACTCGATCATAAATACATTTGTGACAAACCAAGAAGTTTAAAAAAAAGGCTTTCAAATTTGGCAGTTTTAATTATTTAATTCTGGCTAGACCATGACCCTGATTGACATTCATGCTAACTACATAGGAGTGGCTACTAGGGGTGGGACAAAAGATCGATTCAGTGGTGAATCGCAATACTTGACACCAACGACGATTCACCAATCCCTAAACGCATTGATCGATCTTTTACTAATTATATACATTCCTGTAAACGTTACATGCTCTCTTGGGTATTCAACTAATTGGGTTTTCAGTCCACTAGATGGCGCAAAGCAAGCACCCAGCCAAGTGAAGTCATATCTTGTCTCGCGAGATTTGCAGCCAGCTTTGAAAGTTAGGAAGCAGCTCAAAGTTAGCTCAAATGTCGGGCCTTTTTAGAATTTTATAGCAAAGATGGAAGAAAAGACCTTGGCATGATACACAACCCACAAAAAGGGCTGCACAAAAAAAAACAAAACAACATGTGGGCCAGCACAGCATTAGCAACGGCTAAGTTAAAACACACCGTGTGCACCTTGGTTCTACAGCGCAAAAGCACTGGCTCTTAACGACGGAATACAGGCATAAATCCTTGGCAACAAAAGCAGCAATAGATTTTGTAATTGGCTTTGCCCTTTCTGAGTTGCGTGGAAATTTTAACAATGGTCTTCTGGTCAGCGTCAGCAGCCACTTTCTCTCCGTCCACCGGCTGGAAACGTGCCATATGGTTTTGCATGTGTTATGTTTCCAAAATATTTTAGTTCAGTCTGACAGAGCTGACATGCGATGTAGGTCTCATCCAAGCCTTTTCCCCCTTAGACTTCATAAAAGCCGAAGTACTGCTGCTATACGTTTGCTTTTAATGAAGAGCGCCAATCATAAACTCCGCCATTTTGTTTCTTTTGTGTCACGCCATAAAGAGTCTGGGCAGGTGCAGGTGCAAACTTTTTTCGTTCTGACCAAATTAATTACATTATCAATAATATTTAAAAATCGGAATCTTGACATTTGTGCATTGATTCAGAATCGTTCATGTCCACATCGAGATGCATCGGAAAAATGATTATTTCTCCCATCCCTAGTTACCATGGCCACAATTATTCTGATGAAAATTATGTGGAATCTAGACCTTGACCCAAGGAGCATTCACACTGGATTTCAAATGGAGTCTAATGAAGAACACAGCGTGTGGTTCACCACCGACTCTCTACAGAGCCAGTGGCCAGATTCATCATAGCTGGAGTGGGATGAACCTACAATATCTAGTCATTCTGAAAATTACAAAATACCTTAAGCCTTTATGGCCCTGTTGACCTTTTTAAATGACTCATCAAGTCCTGTTTTGGTAAGTCGCTGCCGTGACAGTACCTGAGGTAGACAGGGGGCTCGGTGCTGATGGACACAGCTTTGTACTTTTCGTCATTTCCATCGAGGATCTCCTCAACCTCGGAGGCCTTCAACAAGGTCACACTGGTTGCCAGTTGAGTGTAGCCGTGATCTGAAAAGAATTAAATCCATTAAAGTCAATAAAAAAAGATTATAAAACAGCATCTCCAAGTGCAGCAAACATATTAATATTTAAACAATTATCAGCTGTCAAATGTAGTAACCAAGCCACATTCTAGAGACAAAAAAGTAACCTTTGAACACTCTAATTAGATATAAACTTACATTTTCATTGCTTAATACTAGACATTTTTATGTTCCTTTGTCTAATTGATAAAGATATATTTCAGCACATGCAAATCAACTGTATTATATTTCCAAAGTTACAGACGTAGGGAAATATGTTGGCTACCTTCTGTTAAAGAAATAAAAATCCCACGATGGTCAGTGAAATAACTTGAAACTGACAAAAGTAATAATTTTCTAAAAATTAACTCATGAAAATCAGACACTGCTTTTGAATTTTGGTTCAGCAGAATCAATTTAAAACACTAATGAAACTGGCCTGGATAAAAATGATGACACCTTAACTTGATACGATCACTGCTATCAAGTGTGATGTTTCTGCAACGCTCAGAGAGACTTCTGCACCCGTCCACAGCAAAACTGCTCCAGCTGTCTCAGGGCTGAACGGCTCCTTCTCACACTGCACGTTTCAGCTCCTTCCACAGATGTTCAACAGGATTTAGATCAGGACTCATACAAGGCCACTTCACGACAGTCCAACATAGGGCTGTGTGATATGACAATATACTGTATATCGGATGACGATATAAAAACATCTATCGTTTAATAGCACACTCTGTTGTTTATATTGTGATTTAAATTGCACATACTGCCATTTCTTTAGCAAAGCTCCTCATGCACCCCGCCTCTGCCCTGCAGTGGTGCAGCAGAACAGGTGTGTGGTAAGTGGCTAGGCTCTCCGGTGGGTGCCAACTCCAAACTATCAGTTTGGTCAGACAGCTGCTACTCCTGTTTGTCAGGGATGTGGGACTGTCGTTCAGCGTGCTGCTTCAGAGAGGATAGTCCGCTAACCTCGTTTTAGAGGTTTATAGGAGGAAGTAATGTTAACACCATGTCTAATTATAAAACAGCAAATGCTAAATGACGATGCCAAGTTGTGCTAATAGGAAATATTATAGTGCATCAGATCATCGTTTCTTTGGTTTAAATTACAGCCGAGTTTCTTAGTTTTGTCTGAAATTTTTTTTTTTAATTAAAGCTGCAAAAGTGCATGATGGAGGCACATACACACAAAATAATAAATACTTTAAAGCGGGTCAGAGGAGCAAATTGGCTCATAATGTAACTGATTTGATTCCTAGTCATTTTAATTAGTCAAGTATTGCTAATGAATAAAGTCATCACATGTATTTCATTACATTACCTTTTGTGTCTTTGATTCTCAGATCATGACCAATCTGAAATATTTTTACTAAGAAGCAAACAGGTTAAATCAGGCCAGAATGGCAGGCTGCAGGTCTACACTGAAATTTTCACTGATTTAACCTAACAGCTAATGTATATCTGTAGATGGCAGCCACAGGTCCGTTTCTCATTTCCAAGACATTTTTTTATATTATGTGGATTTTTTGCGATTCTCCTCTGGCTCAGGAAATATTTAACTTACTGATGTTTACTTTTTTATTCATATATGATTTAGAGGCTCGTAACTCTGCACCCCATAACCTCAATGACCTGAGGGCCGCCCTTCAAGAAGAGTGGACTGCCATGCCTCAGCAGACAATAAGTCGACTTGTGAACAGCATGAGAAGTCGTTGTCAAGCTGTAATTGATGCTCAAGGGCACATGTCAAGTTATTGAGACAGTGACATTTTTTGTTGTGGTATACCCACCACTGTTGTTGGCTTTTGTTTCAATAAATTAAGATGAGGAAATCACCATTGCATGCTTCTACTTAAATGCCCTACTTTCATGATGTAATATCACTGTAGCGTGAACTTTTTACATTTTCCTTAAATTTCCCCTCAAAGCCAAATATCCCTGACTTTTTATGTATGTGTGTCTGTGTATACAGTATCTCACAAAAGTGAGTACACTCCTCGCATTTTGGTAAATATTTTATTATATCTTCTCATGGGACAACACTGAAGATATGACACTTTGATACAATGTAAAGTAGTCAGTGTACAGCTTGTACAACAGTGTAAATTTGCTGTCCCCTCAAAATAACTCAACACACAGCCATTAATGTCTAAACTGCTGGCAACAAAAATGAGTACACCCCTAAGTGAAAATGTCCAAATTGTGCCCAGTTAGCCATTTTCCCTCCCCAGTGTCATGTGACTCATTACTGTTACAAAGTTGCTGGTGTGAATGGGGAGCAGGTGTGTTAAATTTAGTGTTATTGCTCTCACACTCTCTCATACTGGTCACTGGAAGTTCAACATAGCACCTCATGGCAAAGAACTCTCTGAGGATGTGAAAAAAAAGAATTGTTGCTCTACATGAAGATGGCCTAGGCTATAAGAAGATTGCCAACACCCTGAAACTGAGCTGCAGCAAGGTGGCCAAGACCATACAGCACTTAAACAGGACAGGTTCCACCCAGAACAGGCCTTGCCATGGTCGACCAAACAAGCTGAGTGCACATGCTCAGCATCATATCCAGAGGTTGTCTTATGAAAGTAGATGTATGAGTGATGCCAGCATTGCTGCAGAGGTTGAAGGGGTGGGGGGGTGGGGGGTCAGCCTGTCAGTGCTCAGACCATACGCCGCACACTGCATCAGATTGGTCTGCATGGCTGTCGTCCCAGAAGGAAGCTCCTTTTAAAGATGATGCACAAGAAAGCCCGCCAACAGTTTGCTGAAGACAAGCAGACTAAGGACATGGATTACTGGAACCATGACCTGTGGTCTGATGAGACCAAGATAAACGTATTTTGTTCGGATGGTGTCAAGCGTGTGTGGCGGCAACCAGGTGAGGAGTACAAAGACAAGTGTGTCTTGCCTACAGTCAAGCATGATGGTGGGAGTGTCATGGTTTGGGGCTGCATGAGTGCTGCCAGCACTGGGGAGCTACAGTTCATTGACGGAACCATGAATGGTTCACATGTACTGTGACATACTGAAGCAGAACATGATCCCCTCTTTTTGGAAACTGGGCCGCAGGGCAGTATTCCAACATGATAACAACCCCAAACACACCTCCAAGATGACCACTGCCTTGTTAAAGAAACTGAAGCTAAAAGTGATGGACTGGCCAAGCATGTCTCCAGACCTAAACCCTATTGAGCATCTGTGGGGCATCCTCAAACGGAAGGTGGAGGAGCGCAAGGTCTCTAACATCCACCAGCTCAGTGATGTTGTCGTGGAGGAGTGGAAGAGGATTCCAGTGGCAACCTGTGAAACTCCAGTGAACTCCATGCCCAAGAGAGTTAAGGCAGTGCTGGAAAATAATGGTGGCTACACAAAATATTGACACTTTGGGCACAATTTGGACATTTTCACTTAGGGGTGTACTCACTTTTGTTGCCAGCGGTTTAGACATCAATGGCTGTGTGTTATTTTGAGGGGACAGCAAATTTACACTGTTATACAAGCTGTACACTGACTACTGTATATTGTATCAAAGTGTCATACCTTCAGTGTTGTCCAATGAAAAGATAAAATAAAATATATTTACAAAAATGTGAGAGGTGTACTCACTTTTAAATTTTGGTCATACAGCACAGCCCTAGTCCAATGTTTTGTTCCTAGCTATTCTTGGGTGTTTTTAAGCTGTGTGCGTTGGGTCATTATCCTGTCGGAGGACCCATGACCTGTGACTGAGACCAAGCTTTCTGACACTGGGCAGCGCATTTTGCTCCAGAATGCCTTAATGGTCTTGAGATTTCATTGTACCCTGCACAGATTCAAGACACCCGGTGCCAGAAGCAGCAAAGCAACCCAGAACATAATTGAGTCTCCTCCATGTTTCACAGTAGGTACGGTGTTCTTTTCTCTGTATGCTTCATTTTTCCTTCTGTAAATATAGATAATGTGATTGGCCCAAAAACTCCAGTTATGTCTCATCAATCCAAAGGACAATCTCCCAGAAACTCTGGGGTTTGTCAGCATATATTTTGGCTGGCTGTCAATAGCAGAAGACCTCCTGGCCTTCTTCTATGGAGTCCATGGGCCCCATTTTGACAGTCATCGGTGAACTTTTGTGCCAGACTTCTCGTCGTTTGCCAGTGTTTTTGTTAGTTTCTGTCAGGGTATTGTCTGTTTTTATGCTTTGCATCATGCCATCTAATTACCAGTAGACCATGTGGCTGCTTTGCGTTGGGAGGTGGAGAGTCATTTCAAAGAGGTGTGATGCTGCGCAATATCATATCCACTGATATTATGGTGTATGTTATGACAATGGTCTTTTGAACAGGCAAAAGGAGGTCTGTCATCAGAAGCACATTGTTTAATGTAGGGCTGTTGCGGTAGAGGAATTTCCCCTGCGGTGACGGTGGACAGCTCAACACAGTGATATGTGGTATTATTGCAAATGTTTTTAGGACCCTGTGGTCTCGTAATTTAAATGGGGTTCATAACTTATGTGGCAAATGATGGAAGCTGTGAGAAACTCACTGCAGCTCCGCACTCAACTTTATGTGCGTGTGTGACAATTGTGCAAAGCTCCGGTTTTACTAGGCATGAACTGCTGATTCTGTAAAAAACAAAAACAAAAAAACAAACGATCATTTTCATAAAGCAGTGGCGGGAACTCCAGTATTTCAACTACGGTGTGTATGGACTGGAGACTGCAGTGACATTCAGCTTATTTAAACAGGACAGCCTCTGTTCAGGACCCTGCGTGGCTCTTGTCTCTGTGATTTTTGCCGCTGTCCAAAAAAATCACGTTTAAACAAGCAATGCACTATGCAGTAGTTGTTTTGCTCTCGGAGCTCACACTCCGCTCAGAAGGAAATAACACGCTTTGTGCCCTTTCAGTGCTCACTGTCACAGCTGTATTTAGCAAGGAGTCCAAACGCTTCCCCCAACTGGAGTCTGTCTGGAGAGAGAGTGCCCCACACATTACTGATGCAGCATGCACCCGGTGCTGTGGAAGCTTCCAGAGTACCGGGTGCTGTCGCCATCAGTACTGGGTGCAAACATGCCGTTGGCAATAAAAATACACTTAACATTTAACAATTTATTAATCAATCAATAGGGGCACATAAGTGAACAACGAGATTTAGCCACACACACAAAAAAGTGAGCACCGGGGTTGTTGCGGTTGCTCGTTATCCTCCGCGGTAGGCTTGTCCATAACGTGGTATTACATAATTGTGGTTATCACGACAGCCCTAGTTTAATGCCATTTCATCTGTGTGTTTTGAAATCGTGCAGCGCCAGAGGTCATGAGGAAACTTCACACGGTGGAATTTTCTATTATTTTAAAGGGGTCATTGACTGCACTTTTTCTACATTTTAATAGCTCAAACGTCTTAATGAAGTGTTTGTGACATATTTTGTTCACATTTTCTTTCATTAATTAATTTGAAGCAAATTAGTTTTTTTTATTTTTCCTGGCTTTCTTGAAATGCTCCGATTTAAACCCTGTTACTCCGCCCTCCCTCTTACACTAGTTAGCCATTAGTTGAGTAGCTTCTAGCCTCCTAGGTTGGATGAGCAGCACTGGTTCACTGATCCACAGTCAACTGTGTATCTCACGTCATTCTGGCCCATCTCCCAATAACCTCGCTGGGATGCCACAACAAAACGCCAGCACCGTGTGCCCCACCAATCACCACAACCTGAGGCCACTGGCTGAGCACAGCTGCCAAGCCATGGGATCTCAAAGTGCAGTGTCTCGCTCCGCAGAACTCTGCTCCTCTCCCACGGCCAACTGGGGGATGTGTCATCACAAAGCTGCTCCCCTACGTTGCCTGTGAAAATTGAGCGGAGTCACATTGGAGCCCCGGAGGATGGTTGGGAGCTCGGGGAAGCAGTCTCAGGTCACACCGGTGATGGAATCATGGTAAAACCACTGGGAGATGGGCCATAGCAACATGAGATATATTGTGGACTGTGGACCAGTGAACCAGGTGGTAACAGGGATGGTTATTATATACTCATTTCAGACAGTTAAAACCTACAAACACACCATTTTTCAGTCAATGACCCTTTTAATGAAGAGAGTTTTAACAGTTATAATTTAATCACCCGTCATTGTAATTATAATATGAAAACTTAATAGTACTGTATTCCATCCTCATTCTCATTTTAATTATGAACTTAATTAACACTGGAGTCTACAGATTAGGTATTAATGTATGATTTTTTTAGGGGAATGAATGAATGAATGAACAAGGAGTCTGTGTGCGTTCTAGTGTGGATGAGGCGCACCGGGGGAGGTGGTGGAATAGGCTACTGTCAGTCTTAAGATTTTAAACTACAGACCTCTTCTGTGAAAACATTTTGTCCACTAATTTGTCGTGTGTAGAGTCATCATATCACATCATCAAATTTTGTGTCCGTTTGTGCCCACGCATCCTGATGAATGAAAAAAGAAAACACACACTCAGCCAGTGTTTTCTGTTAAATGAGGACACTTAAAAACAGTTTGAAGACACAACAAGGTTTTTCCCTACACAGAGGAAAAAATGTTACATGGGTTTATGATTCAGTTCTCTACTGGACTACAGCAGAACCAGTCTGTTCTACCAGGAAAACAGCCGTCACTGCAACCCTGGAGAAGAGCAGATGTTTGCGCGCAAACCCAATATTCATTACCTAATGACAGTTTTTACAATATTAACCTCAATCACTGTCATTCTTTCAAAAGAATAATTCAAAATGAAAATATTTTGACAGTTGTTTTGAATCAAAACAATTTTGCATTTACCAGAGCAGATTAATACAGCTCAATGTTAAGATGAACAGCTCGCTCTTTCTTGGTTTAAAAGAGAAGTTCTGATGAACAATAATATAACTGAAGGAAATTTTACAACTCCGCCAAAGTCGTGGACAAAGAAAAAGACTGGCAACATCTCTAACTGTAGCCTACAGCTCTCATCTGTGGGCAAGCAAGGCTGTTGGTTAAACAGCTCCTTATAATCTCCTTGCTCTTAAATGCATTTCTAATTTGTGAATGAGCCCGCATTGTCCTCAGCGCAAAATGGAATTGTCCTCCCATTTAAATGTTTTCATGTTAGTGTCACGTCTTTGATCTCACACCAGTTTATTAGGGAATGAGAGCAAAGGCAGCGACCGGTTTATTTCACATTACGCCCCAAGCACACCTCTGAATAATTAAGAGCATTAGGACAGCCTTTTTTGACTTTGCGCCTGGCAGAAAATTCTGTTTTGCGTGGCTGCAATAGCAAAATTAACTTGGAAACATCCATAAATGTGTCCTGCGCCTCAGACAACTGATGGCTGATCGCGTCTTTGTAATATGGCCCCATTACTGTTCAAAACCCATGGTGTGATTAGAAAGTGACATACCTTGACCCTGGAGTTCAGCTTGAAGGACTTTGGATGATTTCCTAGGCTCTTTTTCTTTAACACGCACCACTCTTCTGATCAAGCTGGGGTTGCACTTCCTTTTACGTCTGTGTCCTGGGAGGCTGGCTACAGTCCCGTGAACCTTATATACTGTTTAACAATACTGGCAACAGTGGTCACAGCAACATCAAGCTGCTTGGAGATAGTCCTACAGCCTTTACCTTTAACATGGTTGTCTACAGTCTTCGTTCTAATCTCCTGAGACAACTCCTTCCTTAGCTTTCTGTGGTCTATGTTCAGTGTGGTACACACCATGATACCAAACAGCACAGGGACTAATTTTAACCCTCTAAATAGGCAGACTGACTGATTAAAACTTTGAAGCCACCTGTGATGCTAACTGGACACACCTTAGTTTAGCACGTCCCCATGGTCAAATTATTTTCAATCTTTTCTAGGGGTACCATCATTTTTGTCCAGGCCAGTTTCATGAGCTTGTTTTTTAAAATGGTTCTGCTGAACCAAAATTCAAAAGCAGTGTCTGATTTTCATTAGTTAATTTTCAGAAAAATTATTATTACTTTTGTCAGTTTCAAGTTATTTCAGTGACTTTAGTGGGATTTTCTTCCTCTAACAAGTTCCCAACAAATCTGTGCATGTCTGTAAATGACGCAGGGAAAAGCCTAAACACGACAGCTACGTGAGGCGTTTGACCTGACTGACCGTGTGACGACTCCACAATTTTCTTCCGCTCTTCTACTGATGCCAGTTTCCTCCACAGCGATGGGTACCTTTTATACAGGGAACCTCTGAACATACGAAGGTAGTTCCCCACCTGATCAATTCAAAGCACATCAAGATATAGAAAACAGCACAATTACAAAACCATTCAGTTTTTATAGATGAGCAAACAGTGCCGCTCCTCACAAATTGCAGTAATGTATAACATTTCAACAATATCCGAGAAGAACAGTGTGCTTTTTCTGTCAGTTAACCACAAATGTGAGCACCTAAAGTTTGCAGAACGATAACAGTGTTTGAGAGGTGGTGAAACAAACATAGAGCTTTATGCCAGTAGAGTCTCATCATCAACTCCTATCATATTTTTTGCCAAGACAGAGGATGTGTTAACTGATAATTGTCTGTCATTGACTGATTTTTTAAGCAGTGACAGAAAAAACTGAAGTCATTGTCATTTTGACAGGTTACACTGAGAATGATCTACTGCAGCTTTTACTTGTAACTTCCACCTGTCCAACTTATTCTGCTTAGTGAATAGCGATTATCTAATATACTGCCTCTCTCCAGTCTCTGTTCATCAGTTCAGTTAATAAATAAATGCATAATTTGCATGCTGTATCTTGCAGGGCCATGATTACAAGTTTTTAAAAAAAAAAAGCTATTCATCATCTTATATCAAAATTAAAATGACAAATAATTAGAGATTATGACAGAATTTTTGCAACCCTGTCTGTCAAAATGACTGATACTAAAGATTTTAGGCTCTCTTGGGGTGGGATTTGTGGAAACAGAAAGATGATTAATGAAAACAGCCTGAACTGAGCTGTAAAATATGCTGGAAACTATAACTGGTGATCTGAAACATGTTTTTTTTTTCCTAAAGAAATACAACTTGGGCAAAGTTTGGACTTTTCTCACTTAAAAAACAATAACAAAAAAAATTAGCAGGCATAATTTCTTCAAGTTGAGATGAGCTCCAGGCACAGGAGAGTGCCACGCTGCTACAGCTTTGCTGCTGAATGGCCAGGTACAGGCGATCGCTCCTGCCACATGCCAGCTCACTGCACGATAACTCACCCTGCCGTGGAATTCCCGTCATAATGCCGCCATACTGCACTTTATAGTCTACTTGGTACCTCTCATTTCACCCTGCACCTTTAATCCTTCTTTGTACAGTCAGTACTATCCATAGACTCATAAGGATCATCATCTGTTTAACCTAGTAGTAGCCTATGTAGTATATAAAGTTATCTAAGCATTTGTACTTAACCTTGGTAACTCCTTTTTCTATTATGCTGTGCGTATTTCTGTTGGTTTGGGTCGTCTACTGTCTTGCTGCTGTTACACTGTAATTTCACAGTTTGGGATCAATAAAGTACATCTATCTATCTGTCTACCGAATGCTACCATTTTGTGAACCTTTGCAGAATCTACACTGGGGCCCAAAATAAATGGCAATATACAGTATTTTACTTCCACTTTCATCTACTATGACCATTACAACAATCTAAATGTAGCTACCTTTGACAAATTATTCTCATTATAACACATTTTCTTCATAGGTTAAATGTGATATTCATATAAATTCTATGTATTTTGGATCCCATAACCCTACAGCCCCACGACGAGCCTGTAAACTGGCAAATGACAAAGAAAGAAAGAAGCCGAATCTGCTGGGAAGTAACAACTAACTGGTAAAATCGTCTCTTTCTCTGGTGTAAACAATGTTAACAACCCTGCTAACTGTTAACACCAGTAGACGAACAGATTGAATCTCAATTTGCAAGTTAAAGTCATTTACAGAAACGCGATTCCACTTTACCAAACAGTGCATTCGGGTATTTCATCGTCGTTTTACCTCTTGAGTATTTTTCGCAACAAACCTTCAGTCAATGAATGAGCTTCTGCGCTAAGTTAAGCTAACGCGCCGGTCATCAGCTGAAACGAGGCGTTGTAACGGCAAACATGTGAATCTGGAACAGAACATTTTGTCCTACAGGTTAACTACTGACCTCCGATCCAATCATGTAAAAATCCCCATCCTCCTCGAGCTGAAATTTCACCGGTTTTTGTCCAAACGTCTTACTCAACGCCATAGTGGAACCAGAGTGGAACAACAAAGATCAACGCTACTGCGCATGCGCCAAAAGGGAAGTTTCTTCTTTTGCTGTTTCATGGCGGTTGGCACATAGTATTTGAGTGCATTACCACCACCAACTGGTGTGAACCCTGGGCTGGGATACCGATTCAGAATCAGAATCAGAATCAGGTTTATTGCCATTGTTCATGTAGTACACAAACTAGGAATTTGTCTCGGTACAATGCTGCAACATTAAACATGATAAGATAAGAGAAATAAACTATACATGTAATAAAGTGTAGGATAAGATTAAGTGATACTGGTCAACAGTTAAAATATATATTAGCCAGCAGCAGATACTGTGGAGAACTATATAGTGCAGTCGGTAATGCAGGAAGAAAACAGTGATGATTGACATGAGTCTGGTTGAGCTGCTGTACATGGTGCACGAGAGTCACTTAGTGTTCAGCAGTCTAATGGCAGAGGGGAAGAAGCTGTTCATGTGACGGGAGGTTTTAGTCTGGATGGACCGAAGTCTTCTACCAGAGGGGAGGGGGGCAAACAGTACATGACCAGGGTGTGGGGATCGGCTATGATCCGGCCAGCACGCCTCCGGGTCCTGGAGATGTACAGATCTGGAGAGAAGAGGAGCTTGCAGCCGATCACCTTCTCAGCAGTGCGCACGACGCGCTGCAGCCTTAGTCCTGTCCCTGGCAGTGGCTCCTGCGTACCACACGGTTATGGAGGTGGTGAGGATGGACTCGATGATGGCTGTGTAGAACTGCACTAACATCTTGGTGGGTAGCTTGAGCTTCCTCAGCTGCCGCAGGAAGAACATCCTCTGCTGGGGCTTTTTTGATGAGTGAGCTGATGGTCAGCTCCCATTTGAGGTCCCTGGTGATGGTAATGCCTAGGAAGCGGAAGGAATCAGCAGTGGTGATGGGAGAGCCTGAGAGGGTGAGGGGGGGGCAGAGGAGTAGTGACTTTCCTGAAGTCTACAATCATCTCCACTGTCTTCAGAGCGTTCAGCTGCAGGTTGTTATTGCTGCACCAGGACGCCAGCTGGGGCCACCTCTCTCCTGTAGGCGGACTCCGTCGCCGTTGGAGATGAGCCCGATGAGGGTGGTGTCGTCCGCAAACTTGATCCAACTTGACAGACTGGTGGCTGAGGTGCAGGAGTTGGTGTAAAGGGAGAAGAGTAGGGGGGAAAGTACACAGCCCTGGGGTGATCCGGTGCTGATGCTAGTATAGTCTGAGACAGTCTTTCCCAGCCGCACATGCTGCTCCGGTCCGTCAGGAAGTCGATGATCCACCTGCAGAGGGAGTCAGGCACGTTGAGCAGGGACAGCTTGGTCCCGGAGCAGAGCGGGGCGGATGGTGTTGAATGCGGAGCTGAAGTCCACAAACAGGATCCCTGGCGTAGGTTCCCGGGGAGTCCAGGTGCTGCAGGTGGAGTGGAGGGCCAGGTTGACTGCATCGTCTACAGACCTGTTGGCTCGGTAGGCAAACTGCAGCGGGTCCAGGAGAGGGGTGGTGATGGACTTGAGGTGGGACAGGACCAGGCGCTCAAAGGACTTCATGGACTACAGAGGTGAGCGCTACAGGTCTGTAGTCATTAAGTCAGTGATCCGTGCTTCTTGGGGACAGGGATGATGGTGGAGGATTTGAGGCAGGATGGCACGTGGCATAACTTAAGGGAGGTGTTAAAAATGTCTGTGAATACAGGAGCCAGCTGTTTCGCACAGAGTCTCAGGGTGGAGGAGACACGCCGTCTGGGCCGGGGGCCTTGCGCGGGTTCAGTCTCGGAGAACTGTTTGAGCACATCCTGCTCACTGATGATAAGGGGAGGGGGGGGAGGAGGGGGGGGGGTGCCTTAAATGAAGTAGGGAATGTGGAGGCTGTGGAGCTGGAGGGAGGGGGGAGTTGGACACAGATGACGAGGTGTCAAAACGGGCATAGTGTTGGGGACAGTCTCTGACAAAGGCTTTGTCATCCTGACCTTTAGGAGCCTGAGGCCGATAGTTGGTGATCTGCCTCAGTCCTCTCCACACGGAAGCCGAATCATTAGCAGTGAACTGCTGCTGGAGTCTCTCTGAGTACACAGATTTAGCCCTCTTCAGCTCTCTGTTAAACCGGTATTTAACCTCCCTGTAGCAGTCCCTGTCTCCACTTTTCAGCGCTGCTTCCTTCTCCTTCCTGATCTGTCTGAGCTTAGCTGTGAACCAGGGTTTGTCATTAGAGTAACTCACCCTGGTGCGTGATGGAAGAATGTTCTCTTCACAAAAGTGGATATATGAGTTCACAGTGTCCCGTGTACTCATCCAGATCATGCGTGGCTCCTTTAAGCATGCCCCAGTCAGATATTTCCATGCACGTTTCCAGCTTCTCCTCAGCATCACTGGTCCGTATCTTCGTAGTGCTCACTACAGGTTTAGTGAGCTTCAATCTCTGTCTGTATGTGGGAATGAGGTGAAACCATCACGTGATCAGATAATCCCAGCGCAGCTCGAGGGACAGCGCGATATGCGTCTTTCACTGTGGTGTAACAGTGATCCAGTGTGTTTAATCCTCTGGTGGGGCATTTAATAAACTGTTTGTAGCGGGGGAGATCGTGGCTCAGATTGCACTGATTAAAGTCGCCAGCCACAATAATCAGCGAGTCTGGAAAACTCCGCTCTGTGTGTTGGAATGTGATCCGCGAGCACGCGCTGAGCTTCGCGCGTTCCGCGTCGGGAGGGGCGTACACAGCGATCATTATAAAAGAAGCAACTCCCCCGCGGGGAATAAAAAAGGCTTGCAATTGATAACAAGAAATTCCAAGGCAGGAGAACAGTGTTTGGAAATTACCGTTACATCAGAGCACAGATAGCAGTTGATGTAGAAGCAGACTCCGCCTCCTGTGGTCTTGCCGGAAAGCTCTGTGTCACGATCAGCACGGACAGAGCTGGAAGCCGTCGAGGCGCAGCGCGCTGTCGGTATATTTTCCCGGAGCCAGGTCTCAGTAAAGCAGAGGACAGCTGAGGAGGCGAGGTCCTTAAAACGCATCAGCAGTCTCAGTTCATCCACCTTGTTAGAGAGAGAGAGTTCTCTAGTCTACATCATAAAAAAATAATCATAATAAAGTTTATCCCCCTAAGAAAACGCAACACGGCTTTGTAACCCCCCCCCCCCCCCCCCCCCCGAGTATCTTTACGATATGTCTTTCAAATCCAAGTTTACCTTCATCTTCCTAAGAACTTTAAAAAAAATCAGGTTTTCCTCAAGATGATTAATTAACCCCTTAAGGTCCGATCCATTTCCACGACTCCTTGCCTTCCACTGAAGAAGGAGGACTAGGTCCCTCCGTCAGTGGTCCTGGTCTCCCATCTGCCTCAAGTCTTTTATTGATTTGTTCCCAAGTTATATCTTTCATACCGGTACCCCCCTTTCATAATTATTTAAATTTTTGTAGCCACTCGTGTGACTTATGCTTTGCATAAGGCCTCACATTGTGGTCTATATTAATCATATATCCCATAACCTACATATGTTTAAGCATGTGAGAGTGTTTAGTGATTACATATGTAAAGCGACTTCACACCTCAGAACAGGACAAAGGGTCTCAACCGCCAGTGAAGATCAAAGAGCATCCGAGGCACTGCGGTGGAGACCGGATGGGTTGCCCTGACCCCCCAGGGCCAGGTGGAGGAGTACGAAGACAAAAGAGGGGATTAAGATAGTGAGGGATGTCAGCTTTTGATATGCATGTCTTTTGTTATGTGCGAGTATAAGTTCGTAGCGCCGAAGGTGTTCGCTATCTTACTTCTTCTGCTGCTGCACCTAGATGAGACTTGTTAGAGGAGCTGATAATAAACTTTGGTTTATGAATCACATCACCTCGTTATTTCAAGCTCCTCTACACACATATTAGATAAGAACAAAGACAGAGTTTCCTTGGAGATAACAGGATACTGTGAAAGGGTAACCTTTGGTATGCAGAGACTGTGAGGGGGATGCTATGGGATTTAAGAGGAAAGGCATTGTTACTTGTTATTATAATGCAATGTGACTTGTGAGCTTTGAGAGTTGTTACTTGTGATTATAATGCAATGTGACTTGTGAGCTGTGAGAGTCCTGGGTATATAAGGGACGAGGGTTTTCTGTGATGTTCTCTTTTCTACTTTGCTCATGTTGGAGCGTGTAATAAACTGCCTTGAGATGAAACTTGCCTCATTATTACACTCTCCACACTGGTGACCCAAGACGTAGGATGCAGCAAGAAGAGAATTCCCCGGGGCCAGCCTTGCTGGGAGCCCCCAGCCAAGCGTACGCCGTTACGGTCCAGCTACCGGACTTTTGGCAGCACAACCCACGCTCCTGGTTCCACTTGGTTGAGGCACAGTTTGCCCTCCGGGGGAATAACGGTAGATGACACGAAATTCTACCATGTGATCGCAAAACTCGATAACCACACGGCGCAACACGTGGAGAGCCTTCTGGAGCAGCCGCCAGCCAGCGACAAATACGGCACGTTGAAGGCTGCACTCATCCAGCACTACACCCTCTCGGTCGAGGAGAGAGCAGAGAGACTCCTGGCGCTGACCGAGTTGGGAGATGGCACGCCCATTGACCTGATGGAGAAGATGTTGAGGTTAAAAGGCTCGGACAATGACCACTTCATCTTTACCCACATTTTCCTCAGGACCCTACCGTCAGTGACGAGGGCGACCCTGGCCAGTTCGCCGTTGTTGGCCCAGTGGGACCTCTGCGCGCTGGCCCGGGAGGCGCATCGGATTCTCAACGCCAGCAGGCAGCGCGCGGCCACGGCGGCAGCGACGGAGCTCGGCGCGACGGCCGGAGATGGCAGGGAGCCAAGGACAGCGGTAGCAGAGCCGCCGACGGCTGCGGCGGCGAGGGCCAAGGAACGCGGAGGAGACACCCTTTGTTTCTACCATCACCGTTTTGCAGAGAAGGCACGCAAATGTATACCACCATGCCAGTTCAAGCACTCGGGAAACGCCAAGACCGGGGGGTTGGTAGCAGCTGCGACCCTCGGGGAGGAGAACAAGCTGCTCTACTTGACGGACGCACGCACGCTCGGGAAGACATTTCCTCGTGGACACCGGTGCCCAGTTGAGTTTCATCACGCCTTCCTCCACTGACCGGCTGGCAGGTTCCAGCGGTCCCGAGATGGCAGCAGCAAACGGCTCGAGAATTAAGACCTTTGGTGAGAGGACTCTGCTTCTGTCACTACACGGCCGTACTTTTGAGTGGACTTTTATCATAACAGTATTGAATTTCAATATTTTAGGGGCTGATTTTTTGTGCTCACATGGTTTGTTAGCTGATGTCGCTAACAGGCGCCTGGTTAATGCACTTTCTTTTGATTCTATTCCCTGTACAGCTAGAGCGGCCCGGCCAACAGCACAAGCCAACATCACAGCTGCAAGCGGTAAGTTCCACACACTGCTCATTCAGTTCCCAGCACTCACGGTCCCCACGTTTTCGGCATCCGTCGCTAAGCACGGGGTGGAGCATTTTATTACCACAACCGGACCGCCTGTTTTTGCAAAAGCTCGGCGCATGGACGCAGCTAAACTGGCCATAGCGCGCGAGGAGTTCGCCAACCTGGAAAGGTTAGGAATCGTCAGGCGTTTGAACAGCCCATGGGCTTCCCAGCTTCACATGGTCCCGAAAGCTGACGGCTCATGGCGACCGTGCGGGGATTTCCGCAGGTTGAACAACGCTACAGCGCATGACCGCTACCCAATCCCGCATATCCAGGATTTTTCCGTTCATTTGGCAGGGGGACGCGTTTTTTCTAAAATAGACTTGGTCCGCGGTTACCACCAAGTCCCAGTGCGCACTGAGGACGTACCCAAAACAGCGGTGATAACTCCATTTGGCCTGTTCGAGTTTTTGCGCATGCCATTCGGGCTTAAAGGGGCTGCACAGACGTTTCAACGCATGATGGACGCAGTGCTGCGCGATCTCCCTTTCGTGTTCGTCTACTTGGACGATATTTTGGTAGCCATCGCGTCCGAAGACGAACATGAAAGCCACCTCGCGGCAGTTTTCCGGAGGTTGGGAGAGCACGGGTTAATAATCAACCCAGCGAAATGTCAGTTTGGGGTGGCGCAGATTGATTTTTTAGGACACTGAGTTTCCCCCGAAGGAGCGGTTCCGCTGCCTGACAAGGTGCGTGCGGTGGCGGATTTCCCCCGGCCACAGACAGTCAGGGCGTTACAGGAGTTTTTGGGAATGGTGAATTTTTATAACCGTTTCCTTCTCGGTGCAGCGCAACTCATGCAACCGCTTTATGCCGCACTCAAAAAACAGAAACCCGCAAATAAGATCGAGTGGTCCCCGGAGCAGGAGCGAGCGTTCTCGGAAGTCAAAACAGCCCTGGCAAACGCTGCGTTGTTGGCACATCCGGACCCAACGGCCCGCGTAGCGCTCACCACTGACGCGTCTGATGTTGCCATAGGGGCGGTCGTGGAGCAGCAGGTAGCCGGAGCTTGGCAACCGCTCGCCTTTTTCAGCAAGACCTTGCGTGATAGTGAGCGTAAATACAGCGCGTTTGACAGGGAGTTGCTGGCTCTCCATTTGGCCATTCGCCACTTCCAGTTCTGGCTAGAAGGGTGCTGTTTTACCGCGTTCGTTGACCACAAGCCACTAACATTCGCGATGGCCAAAGTTTCAGAGCTGTAGTCGGGCCGGCAACAGAGGCAGTTAGCCGCGATCTCAGAGTTTACTACAGATATTCAGCACGTGTCGGGTAAACTGAACGTAGTGGCAGACTGCCTCTCGCGCTCCATGGCTGCCCCCGTCCGCGTGGGGATAGATTACACAGCCATGGCCGCAGAGCAAGGTAGTGACGTGGATGTGCGCGCGCTCCAGTCTGGACCAACAGGGTTAAGGCTGGAGAGCAAGGTGCCGCAAGACGGTATGCCCCCCTTAATCTGCGATGTCTCCACGGGACGACCGCGTCCCATGGTGCCAGCAGCGTGGCGCCGCCGCGTTTTCGACTCGATTCATTCTTTGGCGCACCTGGGGGTTCGCGCGTCGGTCAAAATGGTAGCGGAAAAATTTGTGTGGCCTGGCCTTCGCAAACAAGTTAAAGAGTGGGCGGCAGCCTGCATGGCGTGCCAATGGGCCAAGGTACACAGACACACGAAGGCTCCGTTGGAGCCATTTCTCATTCCTGCCAAGAGGTTCAACCACGTTCACGTGGACCTCGTGGGCCCCCTCTCGCCATCACAGGGGTACACGCACCTTCTGACAATGGTGGACCGCTCCACACGCTGGCCGGAGGCAGTCCCTTTGGCGTCAACCACAGCCGAGGAGGTGGCGCGCGCGTTTGTAACGACATGGGTGGCGCGTTTTGGAGTTCCGTCGGACATTACATCCGACAGAGGCCCGCAATTTGTTTCCGAACTTTGGTCAACAATGGCCCGCAGCCTAGGTGTCACGATTCACCGTACAACCGCGTATAATCCGTAGGCTAATGGGTTGTGCGAACGTTTTCACAGGTCATTGAAAGCAACTCTTAGAGCGTCACTGATGGATGCAAATTGGGTGGACAAGCTTCCGTGGGTTTTATTAGGGTTGGGTTCTGCGCCTAAAGAAGACTTAGAGGCTTCCCCAGCTGAACTCGTTTTTGCGCAGCCACTGCGGCTGCCCGGGGAGTTTCTCCCGGATAATCCTGCGCCAGGCAGCTCCCCGTCCCAGCTGTTGCAGAGTAGCATCGACACAGCTACGCTGCCGGGCCCTGCCCACCAGTTTTCCGCGCATTTTTGTGCCTAAAATTTTGAAGAACGCGAAGTTTGTTTTTGTCAGACATGATGCTCATTGCCCCCCACTGCGACCACCTTATGATGGACTGTTCAGAGTGTTGGAAACAGGGGACAAGCATTTTTTGCTAGATTTGGGGGGTAGGAGGGAAAAGGTTGGCATAAACAGACTCAAACCCGCTTTTGTGGTGGCGGATGAGCAAGTGCTGTTGGCAAAGGCCCCTCGGCACGGCAGGCCTCCACGGGGTGCTTCCCAGAGTAATATTCCCCCAGAACACCCGCAGGGACTGACAAAAGGTTTTCACCCCCAGACAACAGCCCCCCAGCATGACAGCGCCGCTGAGGAGGTGAATCCTGGTTACAGCAGATACGGGAGGAGACTGAAGCCCAAGCAGCATGTGGATTGATGTTTAATGATTCTATCATTGCATGCAGACTGTTATCCTTTTGTTCAATCTACATGTTTGGGGGGGGGGGGTGTAGCCACTCGTGTGACTTATTTAATGCTTTGCATAAGGCCTCACATATTAGATAAGAACAAAGACAGAGTTTCCTTGGAGATAACAGGATACTGTGAAAGGGTAACCTTTGGTATGCAGAGACTGTGTGGCTATGGGATTTAAGAGGAAAGGCATTGTTACTTGTGATTATAATGCAATGTGACTTGTGAGCTGTGAGAGTCCTGGGTATATAAGGGACGAGGTTTTTCTGTGATGTTCTCTTTTCTACTTTGCTCATGTTGGAGCGTGTAATAAACTGCCTTGAGATGAAACTTGCCTCATTATTACACTCTCCACATTTTTTCTGTTTTGTGTCTCACTTGATCCGTGCAATTAATGACATAAGCTGTGAACAAAATTAGTTTATCCACACTTATCTCTTTACCAGCCTGACTGCTTTGGTCTCCTGCCTGAGATATTGATCGCCATTTCTCATTCCTTCCCTTGCATTCTGTACTTGCACTTTCTTCACTGCTGCTTCTGCAATGTTAACCATTTCACTGGTTAAGTGCAACTGTTCTTTTCCTAACCTCACACCAGCCATATGTCACACTGTGCTGACTGTTGTGTCTGCAGAATGGGGACAACGGAGACGGTGGCTGAACTGAACAATGGTTTATTAACCACACACTGTTAACAACATGACACGATTGAACACAGTATTGCCTAAATTTTCTCCAGTCTGCCTTGTCAAAACACCATCTTGTAAAACATCTTCCTTCTTGTATACATACTTCAGTTTTAATGACTGTAAGTATTGGGAAGTGATCACTTCCCATAGTTGTCCTGTTCATAACCGTCCATTCACAGACACTCACTAAAGAATCAGATATCAGAGTCAGGTCAATACATGATAATGTGCCCCAGTGTACATCCACCCTGGTACCTTCACCACTATTTAGACAAATTAACGATCTTTCATCTAACATCTCTTCCACATTTCCACTGTTATCTGTATGTGTGCTTCCCCACAAGCTATTATGGGCATTAAAGTCTCCACACCATACCTCTTTCATATGCCCTTCCCCTCCCGTAACACTGAAAATATCTGCTGTTAACTTCCTACATGGGTTGTAATAATTAATCAGTTTAATATTTCCTTGTCCATTTGGCCTGCATAGTGTGGAGTGTGTAAATGAAGAGGCAGCTTCATGTCAGACGATTTATTACACACTCACATCTCACAAGCACAGAACAGACTGACTGGTTACAGCAAGCACTCCTCTCTTATTCCAAGTCACCTTCACAAGCTTCAAGGCACTTCCTCATACACAGCATGATATTTACACTACACTTCATTCAACCCCCTCTCACCCTCTTGGGCATTGTTCTCCCATGTGTATTCATTGTCTCTGTCTGAGGTGCGAAATAACCTGACTTCCATACTGCCCCCCCAGCATCTTAGATAGAACAATAGAATATCAGTCCACATGCTGTTTCAGCTTCAGTCTCCTCCCATATCTGCTGTAACTGGGGTTTACTGCCTCCGTGGCGCTGCTGTGCCGGTGGGGGGCTGCTGGGAGTGTGTCCGACTGTGGGTGAGCCGTGGTGGGGGGGGGGGGGTTCGCTCTGTCCGTGTGGCTGCTCTGATGAATCGTTCCCCTGGGGAGTTCTCCGTGGGGGTCTTCCACGCCGAGGGGCCCTCACCAACAGCACTTGTTCATCCGCCACCACAAAGGCGGGTTTGAGTCTGTCTATGCCAATTTTCTCCCGTCTACCCCCCAAGTCTAGCACAAAATGCTTAGCCCCTGTTTCCAACACTCTGAACGGTCCATCATAGGGTGGGCGCAATGGAGGGCGGTGGGCGTCGTGTCTGACGAACACGAACTCCGCGCTCTTCAAAGTTTTAGGCATGAAAACACGCGGAAAACAGTGGTGGGCCGGGCCCGGCAGTGTGCCCGTGTTTGTGCTATGCTGCAAAAGCTGAGACGGCAGCTGTCCGGCGCAGGATTATCTGGCAGAAATTCCCCGGGAAGCCGTAGGGACTGCGCAAAAACCAGCTCTGCTGGGGAAGCTTCCAGATCCTCTTTTGGCACGGAGCACAACCCCAATAAAACCCACAGCAACCTGTCCACCCAATTTGCATCCGTCAGTGAAGCCCTGAGTGCTGCTTTCAGTGATCTATGAAAACGCTCGCATAACCCATTGGCCTGTGGGTTGTATGCGGTTGTGCAATGAATTGTAACACCCAGGCTGCGGGCCATCGTGGACCAGAGTTCGGAAACAAATTGAGGGCCCCTGTCAGACGTAATGTCCGACGGGACTCCAAAACGGGCCACCCATACTGTTAAAAAAGCGCGTGCTATGTCTACGGATGTGGTTGCCGCCAGTGGGACTGCTTCTGGCCAGCGCGTGGTGCGGTCCATCACTGTCAGGAGGTGCGTGCACCCCTGTGATGGCGGGAGGGGGCCCATGAGGTCCACGTGAACGTGGTTGAACCTCTTAGCCGGGATATGGAATGGCTCCAAGGGGGCCTTTGTGTGCCTGTGCACTTTGACTCGTTGGCACACTACGCAGGCTGCAGCCCACTCTTTTACCTGTTTGCACAGGCTCAGCCAGACGAACTTCACTCCCACCATTTTTACTGATGCGCGCACTCCTGGGTGCGCCAGGGAGTGAACAGACTCAAAAACGCAGCGGCGCTAAGCACGTGGGACCACCGGGAACGGGTGTCCTGTGGAGACGTCACAGATTAGGGGGGGCCCCCATCTTGCAGTACCCTGCTCTCCAGCCTTAACCCTGTTGGTCCAGCCTGGAGCGCGCACATTTCTGCATCGCTGATCTGCTCCGTGGCCATGGCCATGTAATCTATCCCTACGTAGACTGGGGACACCACGGCGTGCGAGAAGCAGTCCGCCACCACGTTGAGTTTACCAGCCATATGCTGAATGTCGGTCGTAAACTCCGAGATCGCGGCCAGCTGTCTCTGTTGCCGGCCCGACCATGGTTCCGAAACCTTGGCCATCGCGTACGTTAGTGGCTTGTGGTCCACAAACGCAGTGATGGTGCGCCCTTCCAGCCAGAACTGGAAGTGACGTGTGGCCAGGTGGAGAGCCAGTAACTCTCTGTTGAACGCGTTGTATTTATGCTCACTGTCGTGCAAAGATCTGCTAAAAAAGACGAGCGGCTGCCAAGAACCGGCGACGCATTGCTCCACGATGGCCCCTATGGCCACGTCCAAAGCGTCGGTAGTGAGCGCTATCCGAGCCACTGGGTCCGGGTGTGCCACTAGTGTGGCGTTTGCCAGGGCTGTTTTAACCTCAGAGAACGCCTGCTTCCGCATAGAAGACCAGTCGACTCTGCCAGCCGGTTTCCATTTCTTAAGCGCGGCGTACAACGGCTGCATGAGCTGGGCTGTGCGGGGGAGGAAATGGTTATAAAAGTTAACCATCCCCAAAAATTCCTGCAGCGCCCTGACTGTCTGAGGCCGGGGAAAATTCGCCACTGCGCACACCTTGTCCATCAAGGGAATCACTCCCTCCGGTGAGATGCGGTGTCCCAAAAAATCGATCCCCGTCACGCCGAACTGACATTTTGCCAGGTTGATTATTAACCCGTGCTCCTCTAACCTCCAGAAAACCGTCCTGAGGTGGGTTGCGTGTTTGTCCTCGGACACACTGGCCAACAGGATATCATCCAGGTAGACGAACATAAATGGCAGATCGTGCAACACCGCATCCATCATGCGTTGGAATGTCTGTGCCGCGCCTTTTAACCCGAAGGGCATGCGTAAAAACTTAAACAGACCAAATGGGGTTATTACTGCCATTTTAGGTATGTCCTCCGCGTGCACCAGGACCTGGTGGTAACCACGGACCAGGTCTATCTTAGAAAAAATACGTGCCCCGGCGAGATGAGCGGAAAAATCCTGAATATGGGGGATCGGGAAGCGGTTGTGCGCTGTGGCGTTGTTTAATCTACGAAAATCTCCGCAAGGTCGCCACGATCCCTTGGCCTTAGGGACCATATGTAGTGGGGAAGCCCATGGGCTGTTTGATCGTCTGATGACGCCCAGCCTTTCCAAGTTGGCAAACTCCTCGTGTGCTATGGCCAGTTTAGCTGTGTCCAGGCGCCGAGGTCGTGCAAAAACGGGCGGCCCGGTGGTGGTAATCAAGTGTTCCACCCCGTGTTTAGTGATGGCCACCGAAAACGTCGGGACCGTGAGTGCTGGGAACTGGGTGAGCAGTGTGTGGAACTTACCACCTGGAGCTGTGACGTTGGCTAGCGTTGTTGGCCCGGTTCCTCAGTTCAATTCAATTCAACTTTATTTATATAGCACCATTTCACAACAACAGTCATCTTGAGCTGTACAGGAGAGAGAATCAAAAGACATTGCATTAATCAGGTGTCTATTAGTAACATCGACTAGTAGTCCGTGTGCACACAAAAAATCAGCACCTAAGATTGGGAAACTGCATGCCGCTATGACAAATGTCCACTGGTACGTACGGCCGTGCAGGTATACAGTCAGTGTCCTCTCATCAAAAGTCTTAATGTCTGAACCATTTGCGGCCGTCAGCTCGGGGCCGCTAGTTCCCTCTAGCCGGTCGGCGTAGGACGGCAGGATGAGACTCTTTTGGGAGCCGGAATCCACGAGGAACTGTCTCCCCGAGCGTGAGTCTGTCACGTAGAGCAGCTTGCTTTCTTCACCGGTGGTCGCAGCCGCTACTGACTGCCAGTCCTGGTGTTTCCCAAACGCTTCAATTGGCATGGTGGCACGCGTGCGTCCTCTCCAAAACAGCGGTGGTAGGAGCAGACCGTGTCTCTCCGGCACTTCCTGGCTCCCACTGCCGCTACCATTACTGGCTCCTCGCTTCCGCTGGCTGTCTCGCTGGGTTCCGACGCTGCTGCATTCACTGTGAGGGCTCTGGTGGTGAGGATGATCCGATCTGCCTCCTGGGCTAGTGCACAGTAGTCACGTGTGGCCAGCAACGGTGAGTTGGCAAGGACCACTCTGGCCACTGTTGGGAGGTTCCGAAGGAAAAGGTGGACAAATAGAAAATGCCCATCGTCCGTGCCCATCAACATCAACCTCTTCTCCATCAGTTCGACCGCCGACCTGTCTCCTAACTCGGAGCCAGTCAGGAGCCTCTCTGCTCTCTCGCAGTCCGAGAGCGTGTAGCGCCGGGTCAGCACGGTTTTGAGAGCCCTGTATTTGTTGTGGGCTGGGGGCTGTTGGAGCAGGCTCACTACTTGCTGAGTCGTGCGAGCGTCCAGCACTGCGACCACGTAGTAATGTCTGGTGTCATCTGCCGTTATTCCCCAGAGCGCAAACTGGGCCTCGGTGTGGAGGAACCAAGACTTCGGGTCGTGCAGCCAAAAGCCTGGTAGTTTGACCACAATGGTGCACACATTGCTGGGGCTTCCCTTCCGGGTCATCTCTGGAGTGTTCGCCTCGTGTTCCATTATTCGTCAAGGGTCACCAGTGTGGAGAGAGGAATAACCAGGTCGAGCGTTCAGAGCAGATGAACTCTCTCACATCTTCCAGAATCAGAAAACATTAACCTCATATAGCAGGGACTCTCTTTTATATCACAACACTCACACATCCCTGCTACCCGAGGTCCTGCATTACAATTCATTCCCGCACGACAATTCCTTTTGTCCCCCAGCCCTTTAATCCCCATGCTCTTCTGTAAGAGGAAATTACTGCATCTCCATGTCTTTCAGTCTGAGATGAATACCACAGCATGGGTCCCCCATAACACAAACATTCCTTGCAGCGGCATGATCCTGTGCCTGCGTGGGACCTGTTGATGGCTGGGCTTCCATTTGAACTGAACTTCTTTGAGGAAGGCCTGCTGTGTTTCTGACTACTCCTGCCTCTCTAACTGTCTTTAGAGCATCCGCATACGAGATTTTCTTAGTTATTCTGATTTCCTGGGCTTGTCTAGCTTCCCTCTGCACAACACATCCTCCATATGCAGCACTGTGCTCACCCCCGCAGTTGCAACACTTTACTTTGGCATTCTTGTCACATTTACCATATTCGTGCTTCCCTCCACATCTAGCACATCTTAGCTTTACCTTACATTGTTGAGCTGTGTGACCCATCCTTTGACATTTGTAGCACCTGAGTGGCTTTGGGACGTATTCTCTGACACTGTAATACATGTATCCTATTAGGACTGATTTAGGGAGTGTTTCCTCAAACTGAATCATGACAGACAGTGTGTCCTTCAGTGAACCTTCTCTTTTAGTCTTTAGCCTTTTCACATCCTTCACCTTTCCTCCTTGGATCTCGTTTTTCACTTCTTCCATAGACATGTACAAAGGGACACCTGATATAACTCCCCTCAAGTTAGCTGTCACGCCAGGAACATGCGCCTTCATTTGTTCTCCATTTAAACATGTCATTGCCAGTATTTTCTGTTGCTGTTGTTTACTTGTGGCATGAATTAACAGCCGGTTATTATTCAAGAACTTTGCAAACTTAACTCTCCCAATTTCTTTCTCAATTGCTTTTGTTAGCTTAATCGAGTGATAGTGCCCCACACCCTGATTGAACTCAATGACAACCTTCCCGTCATTGTCTACATCCTCAAAATGCCATCCATTTTGGCTAGTTCATGTTTTCTTCGCATTGTTACTTCCTCCCGCATCACTCTCATCTGACCCGCTTCTAGGTCTTGTTGCCCCCTAGCTGCTCTTTTCCAGCCCCAAGGCCTGGATAGTATCCAGCCCACCTCATCTTTATCGTACCCGTCAGAGCTAGATGCCATAATGTTACAGACAGTGTACAGTTTTTGCTATCTGCCACAAACAAATCACTCCTACCTCCAGCCAAACACAGACGTAAATGCAGTCCCAACCGTCTTCTTCTTCTTCTTCAAACAGCCCAACTCGATCAGCTCTCGGGTTTACTTCAGCAGTTCTCAGCGGTATCGACCAACCACTCCTCCTCCTGCCGCCGGTCTCCTAATATAGGCACGGTGTGATGACGTCACCCGTGCCTCCGTCCTCACATCCATGCAGTCTGTTGTTAGTATATGAATATCTAACTTCTACTGTACCTCCCCTTTGAAAAAAACCCCCAAAACATTATGAGCACATCAAATCTTAAACTCACAACAGGTTTTTTTTTTTTTAAACAGAACCTGGGCCACCGTGTGGACCATTGGTTGACCCTGAACGGCTGGGTGGATTATTCTGCCTCTGTGAGCCAGTCGTGCTCTGCTAAATACATTAAAACACAGAGTCATTTTACAGTTCAACCTCAGGGGCCTCATCTGAGCCCACAGTGGGTGCGACCCTGCAGGCGCCAGTTGCAGCAGACCTGGGTGCCATCTCGAACCAGAGGTCATCTGGAAGGTGGTTGGCCACAACCGCACAGCAATCTGCATCGGTGGGGACAGGAACACAAGCAGGCTGTCCAGGCATTCGAATTGGCGGATTCGAACCCAGTCAAGCACTGTGAGTGGTGATCTGTTCGGCTGCACTCGGAGCTGCTGCTCTCTCATACCGGATGCTGGTTGCCGCTTTGGCGGAGTGACTTTTACACCATTGACAGGACGTGCCTCCAGTTGGTGTTGTCCCGCTGGATCCTGCTGGGCCATGAACTTTCTATCCCGCACCACTGTGGCGGCTCCTTGCTGCTGACGCTGGGGGCAGATATGAGATGAGTTGGGTGTGTTGCACTCCCAACATCAGCGTTCCCACAGAGCCCCTGGAAAACGAATACTGGGAGGACTTTTGACCCATAGCGAACCGCTAGCGATACAGTCCCTACTACGCTGATGTGTGTCTGCCCATAGCCATACAGCCCTGCTGGATTCTTCTCAATAGGATGGTTGGAACAGAATTTTTTCACTGTAACCCAGTTAATCACTGACCTCACAGCGGCGGTGTCCAGCAGCAATGGCAAGCTGACGTCGTCTAACCTCACCGTGTGCCATTTGTACGCTGCCCTCTGGAGCCCACTGTGTGGATGATGGTTCTTGGTGGTTCTTTTGAACTGGGTGGCTGGCTTGATGTCAGTCGTGTCGACCAGCACACCTTGGTGAAGTGATTGAGCTTGTCGCAGCATCTGAATTGCTGGCCCCCAGCCAGGCAGGATTGTGCTCGGTATCGGTTCATCTGGGAGTTGCAGATACTGCACGAATGGTTTCCCATGATGTTCCGTTGCCCCGTAACATTCACCTCGGCATCCTCCAAGTGAGTCACAGCGTTAACGGGTACTTCTGCTGGGGTAACTGAATGAGCTAGCCGGATTTATTGTAGTGGCTCACTACACCGCGTTCCAAATTATTATGCAAATGATATTTGTCTCTGATTTTCCTAAACAGTAGATGCAAATGACAGTCAGTATCATTTTCAAGTCAACAACCGCTAGAGCATAATTAAAAGTTTATTGAACAAACCTCCCAATGATAATTATTTTTTGCTAAAATAAAAAAAAAAATCAAAATGCACTACTCCAAATTATTATTCACAACAGAGTTTCAAAAATTTCATTGGTTGTAAAGAAGTGAAAATGGTCATTTGTTGAATTTGCAGCATTAGGAGGTCATATTTACTGAAATCAAAAGTTATTTCAATCAAAAACATCTTAACAGGCCAAATTATACATTAACACAGGGTCCCTTCTTTGATATACTGTAATCTTCACAATTCTTGCATCCATTGAACTTGAGTTTTTGGAGAGTTTCTGCTTGAATTTCTTTGCAAGATGTCAGAATAGCCTCCCACAGCTGCTGTTGTGAAGTGAACTGCCTCCCACTCTCATAGATCTTTTGCTTGAGGATGCTCCAAAGGTTCTGTTGGAAAAATTCCTTATTAAAAATCAGGCAGGCTCAAAGTTTCAGCAAATTTAATATGCACTGATCAATGGAAGACCAAAAGCCAGTTTAGAAAGGACGTTGAAAGGAGTCAGTTGAGGTGGTATGGGCATCTGATTAGGATGCCTCCTGGACGCCTCCCACTTGAGGTGTTTCGGGCACGTACCACTGGTAAGAGACCCCGGGGCAGACCCAGGACTCGGTGGAGAGACTATGTCTCCCAGCTGGTCTGGGAACGCCTTGGTATCCTCTCTGAAGAGCTGGAGCAGGGAGAGGGCTGGGGAGAGGGAAGTCTGGGCTTCTCTGCTTGAACTGCTGCCTCCACGACCCGGACCTCCGGAAAAGCGGTAGAAGATAGATGGATGGATGGATGGATCAGTGGAAGACAATACAGAGTACAGCTTTCACAGACTGCTGCAGTGCATTGGCTTACCTAACAGAGTGTTTCTGGATAATATATATCCAAGCGACCGTTGGGGTGGGGTCTCTTCTTGATGAGTTCATTCATGACTCAGTGTGATAAGGTTTGCTGAGCCTCTTGATATTTCATTCATGACTAAGATTGTATTTGCTGAGTTCATGCAGAAAACACTAGTGATCAGGTGAACAGTCAGTGATAGAACTGAACATTCACACTTACATCAGCATCCTTCAATCTGTTTTTTTTCCCCCACTACTCAACAACTCCAAATATGATAATAGGATTTCCTAGGTATACACATTAAGCTTTATAAGGAAAAATTCATATTCATAAAAATTCATATAATCAGTGTAACATAGAATTTTTCCATCATCCCCTCCACCTTGATGCCCAAAAAAGGCATCATAAAAGAAAAGTGGCTACAAGTTGTGATGTTGAAAACTGTGTTTTAACAATTCTTTGTCCCACTGCTTCAATCACCTCGCCAAGTGACCAGCAAAAGAGTTCACTACTGGTTAGTGGGCACTGTTGATGAGTCCTGGATTTGGGACCTTTTTGCAATGGCTGATTCCTCGCTGTGGATCTTTCTGCACCCTTGACAGCTAGCCATCGACAGGACCTTTGTGGCGTGGTTTCAGGCAGATGATCCTCTTTCCGTTGTATAGTCATGCTCAAATTATTGCTCGTTGAAATGAAGCCGTCAGCATCTTCACAATGTCCCCATGATGGCAATCTGGGCCCCTCCTTATCTGCCTCAGTCTCCTTCTACACTCCGCCTGAGTGGAAGAAAAAAAGAATATAAGTCTCGCTTGCAAAATCCAATGGTGTTTTGTTTTTATTTTTTTTACAGCCATAATATTTCAAGTTGATTAAATCAGTAGCAGACAGAACTGCTATTATTCTCTCAGTTTTAAATAAATGGTGCATCAGTGCAATATATAACAAATTAATCTGCACATTGATTAGTCATTCAGTTTCCTCAGTGAGTCTCCTGGTCCTTCAAACAGTGTAGTGTGCTAAGGTCACTCCCCTTCACACACACACACACACTCTTTCAGCCAATAATCAGGCTTTCCTCCAAACTTGACTTGACACAATGTCCCCACGATGGCAATCTGGGCCTCTCCTTATCTGCCTCAGTCTCTTTCTACACTCCACCTGAGTGGAAGGGAAAAAGAATATAAGTCTCGCTTGCAAAATCCAATGGTGTTTTGCTTTTCTTTTTTTTAGAACCACAATATTTCAAGTTGATTAAAGCAGTAGCAGACAGAACTGCTATTATTCTCTCAGTTTTAAATAAATGGTGCATCAGTGCAATATATAACTAATTAATCTGCACATTGATTAGTCATTCAGTTTCCTCAGTGAGTCTCCTGGTCCTTCAAACAGTGTAGTGTGCTAAGGTCACTCCCCTTCACACACACACACACACACACTCTTTCAGCCAATAATCAGGCTTTACTCCAAACTTGACTTGACTTGGATTTGCAAAATATATGATCAGACCATATCGGTTAATCAGTCAATCAAAGCTATATTTGTATAACTCTTTTCAAGACAAAAATTGTAACTCAGAGTGCAAAATAGATAACAGATCTCTAGGATTAAGACAAGAGCATTTAATGTTGTTAAATCATATTTCTTTCATTTTCTGTCTGCTCTCACTTTAATCTTGTAGAAATTAAAATTTAACTCACCAATAGAAAAAGCATCTTCTTATTTTTATTTTGCTTACTGCTTTTACCTATGGAGAAAGCAAAACAAAAACAACCATATCTTCAAATACTTACCTTCAAATACTTACCACTTACCTGTATACAATCTAAACCCAATTCATTTGAAATGTGTCATTGTGCAAACAATGTTATGTTTCCATGGTAGACATGACAAGGCAAGCTTATAGGTTAAGCTCCGGATTTCAGTCAGTGTTCAGGCAACCAGTAAGAGTTTGCCTAAAAAAAATAGACACTTAATTACCTGCTTGATGGTTCCTTGGTCTGCATTTCCTCAGACATACGTATAATGAATGTTTAAGCCAGTAATTTTCTAGATTTCATTCATCCATATTATACTCACCTTTTATGTCAGTATTTACTTTCTTCAGCTTCATTTTTCCCTGTGTTTACCAATTTGTTAAAAGGTCATTAAATTCATCAACTTTGGTTTAAATTCAACAAAGTACCTCATTCATCCTACCAAGTTATCAATGGATTCAGTAAAATACCCTTTTAACTCACTAATTTATTAATTTATAAATTCCCATTCTTGTCAGGCATACAAAAATTATATATATATATACAGTATATATATACTGTATATATATATATATATATATATATATATATATATATATATATATATATATATATACTGCTAAAAAAATAAAGGGAACACTTTGAAAACACATCAGATTTTAATGGGAAAAAATAAGCTGGATATCAAAATTGTGGCAGGCTAGTCCATCTTACTCAGATTAAAGGAACACTTTTTAATCTGAGTAAACTAACTAATTTAGTTAGTTTAACTTGTATATTTATATATACAAGTTAAATTAGCTATAACTTAATAGTATATACTGTATATATAAGTATATTCCAGATTTTGCCCTCCCCCTCCTTTTTTTTTCTTTTTTTTTACATCACCCCAAGGGCAGGTAGACAAACACAGACCAAATAAATAATTCAGGACAAAACAAACAAACATTAAACAACAGAAGAGAGAAGAAAAACAGAAAAGGTAGAAGAAGGTAGATTACACTGGTGAACACCAAATTTATTGTCTAAGTTTGTTTTAGCTCATTTAGGACAATTTTGATGTTCTGAATCCAAAAATCACATTGGTTTTGCTCAATCAGGTCAAATTTTTGAGCTATGGCCACATGTTTTCTTACGTTTTTGTTTACATGTATGGGTAGTTTCACTTTATATGATGCAAAATTCTTTATTTCTTGAAATTCTCTGAATTTTGAACAATGATGATGTAGCATTCAATTTACATGTACTTACCTTTATCAGTGTCTACTATTCAATTTACAATACAACTGTACAACTGCTGTACAACTGCTTACAACTAAACATAAAAACCTGACCTGATCGAGTGAAACGGATGTCATTTTTGGATTCAACTGTGCAAAATTGTCTTAAATCAGTTGAAAAAATACAGACAACTTACAAAAAAAATATCTTTGTTGTGTTGTGTTATCAGTGTCATCTGAAGTCATTCTAAAAGTAGGAGATAATAATCAAGTCATCTAAATCCAGTCTCTAAATGTCAAAGTTCAAAACATCAATAGTAAGTTTACTTTAGAATCAAACTGTATTTCATTCAGATTGTCTAGAGGCCTTTTCCCACTGACAGTGTGTCATCAGGGGTGCTTGCATTTTGATTAAGCATGCTGATAGAAAGGATCCTTTGCCAATATTATCTTTACTTAACCGCGGTGTCAAAACATCTCGTGAAACACTGAATATCACTGTTACTTAGGACATGAATTCTAATAAAACTAATGTCTCAGTGTCTCAAAAAGAAAAAAGAAAAAAAAAACATTATTGTATCCAAGTGTCATACTTGTTGCTGTGACATAATTAAAGATTTGAAATAGTCACTTAATAATTGTTTTCTTTTAAATTTTGTACATATGTGATAACATAGTTCAGAATCTCAGGGGTGTCAAACTCATTCCATGGAGGGCCAAGACCCTGCAGGTTTTACTTCCACCCAGTCTCTTCAGCAGGTGTTTTCACTGATCAGCAATCAGTGGGAAGAAATTCAGAGAAAACACCTGTTGAAGCCACTGGGTGGAGGTAAAACCTGCAGGGTCTTAGCCCTCCATGGAATGAGTTTGACACCTGTGGTTCAGATTAATCTCTGCTTTATAAACCAAATTATAATTTACTTATTTCAATTTATGGCCATGTAGCCAAAATACTTATGAAATCAATTAATCATACAGTTCACAGGACTGCCTCCTCTGGATGCCAGTTTTTCAAGATTTTCTCCATAATCCATGCTCAAGTTTGTCATTTATCTAAATTTATTTTGTAGTCACCCTTGAAGGAAGAAATCCGAGAAGGGTATGAGTAAGATTCTTTATTTTCAGGAAATGGAAGAGCTCTTCAGTTTATATTTTTGTCATTTGATCTCAAAATGTATTTATTCCATGCATGGTTTAGATAAAACTTTTAGTAATTATCATTTTGAAATTCAAATATAAGCATATACTTTCACACTTTAGAAGTATATTTAGATGTTAAAAGGTTAACCATTATCTCAAACTGGTTGCCATTTTAAATAATGTTGCACATAACTTTTGATTAAAATTTATCGACACCAGTGGTTTAAAAACTTTTCTCTCTCTGGTTTGCAGCTCATCAACAATTTGTTCACTCATTCACACATTCACTCATCTGTCTACTTCAGTTCTGGTCTGTAATCTGTCTGGTGTGCAACCAATTAAGCGTGAGGGCATTATTATTCTTTTGTACTAGTAAAGGTGGGATTACTTAAGAAATGCTTATTACCATGTGCTAGTGCATTTGTATACTCAGAACTGTAAACTATATCTCAAATGTGTCTGTACTTTATCTGAGTATTGTCCTACCTATGAAAATATATCATGTTGATAGGAAAAAGAAACAACAAAACAAAAAAAAAAAAAATTGGTGTAGGTGCGTTTCACCACAGGTTTTTTTATTTTTTATTTTTTTTTATCTTATCTGTTGGGCTAGTAAACCATGGCAAACAGAGTTCATTTGCCCCTCTCTTCGGCACCCAGAGAATGTCCATTTTATCGTTGTCTTTGTCCATTCTTCGGCTCTCAGCTGTTATCATATCTTTTGCACACACACACATAGAGCAGAGAATGTCCATGGCCCACTTACAGAGGTGGGGTTATGTTACTCAGCAGTTCTTGGAGACGATTGCCACAAACGAAGTACACAGAGGTGGCGTCATGTTTGTCACTCAGCAGTTCTTGGTTACAGGTAATTGCCACAAGCAAAGCAATACTGGCCTGTTGTTGTCTTCAGTCACTTGTCGGTGACTAGCAAGAGAGTTCTTAGTCCGTTGTGCCAGAGAGCTGCTCATTCAGGAAGTGTGCATGCTGGAGGTGGTTGATGGATGGATTTGGTGGTGGCGTTAGTGTTGACACTGGGTGATGATGCTGGGGAGAGGGAAGCAATGAGACAATAAAGATAGCACTGGTCTGCCACGGTTCAGTTCACCCCTAAAAAACATCAACAAAGAAGAAAAAGATTCCTGACATGAATATTCTGTTCATATATCATCCACATGGAAATTAAAACTAGGACTTAAATAAAATGCCACTGTTTCTCTGTTGTGGGTGTCAGTCTGTGAGGTTACTGTCTTCTTTAAAAAAAAAGTGTAGAATTATAAGATTATTAAGTACAGTGGAAAGGGTAAATTAGGTTGTTATGTTGTTATTAGGCTGTTATATTATTATGTTTGCTTTATGAACCACAATGAACTAAACTGAACCTAAAATAAAACAAAATAAAATAAAACATGTCTTCTGCTTAGATTTATAGGTCCATATGAACTTCTGCAACCTTGGACTTTAAATAAAATCACAAGTTCAACAAAAAGTGGAAACAAAATGTAAAATGTGAGCCGTAGAATTATTGCTAAAAATTCAAAACCGGCAAAAAGGTATGTTGAGGAGAGAAAATAAAAAATCAAAGAAGAAAACACATTTGTTTAAAGAAAAATACATCCATAGTGCCCTAGTTTCAGTTTTGTGTTTTTTTCTTCAAATCCTTCTGAGTTTGCTCTAATGCTTGGGGTCATAAAAGCATTTAATAGCCCACACCTCTAATTGATTCAAACCAGATACTGTTGGTAAAATAAATATTAACTATAAAGGTAGCAAATAGGCTTTTGTTTTCACTTTTATAACTTCTTGTATACACGTTCTCACACATTTTCATACAAACACATTCTCACATGATGTCCTATGAAACTAATTTACTTTTGAATGAATGAATGAATGAATTTATTTATTTCGGATAGTACAGTACAGGTTAAAAGAAACTGTATAATATAACAACAAGGTCAAGTTAGACAAAGACTCCTTCTTCTATACAATTCCACGTGAGTTATCCGAAATGGGTGATGGCTGAAGCCGCAGCTTATATTGCCCACCCATATTCCATCCAAGAATTCAAAAGAGAAAAAAGAGAAAACAAGACAAGAGCGATTACAATTTAAAACAAAGCTAAGACAAAATGTGACTGAGAGAAAAAAAAAGAAAACTAAGCTAAGCTAAGTTAAGCGGTTACTATTCAAAACAAATCTAAGACAAAATGTCACAGAAAAAAAAAAAAACTAAGCTACAACACAACACAGGCTGGATATGTCAATCCTTATGTGAGTTTACATGTCGTCTTGTAAATATGTTTGGAGTATTTCTTCCTTTAGTTTTTGTTTAAATTGTCCAAGCGTTGTACATGATTTTAATTCAGGTCCAAAATCGTTCCATAATCTGACTCCTTGCACTGAAATACAGTGTTGCTTGGTGGTTGTTCTCACTGTAGGCTTTTGAAATATACATGTTCCTCTGAAGTGATATCGTTTCTCCCTTGTTTGGAACAACTTTTGGATATTTGCGGGCAGTGATAAATTCTTCACTTTGAACATTATTATTGCGGTTTTAAAGTCAACCAGATCTTTCAACTTGAGAGTTTTTTGTTTGAGAAAAAGTGGGTTTGTTGGTTCCCTGTAAGCTGCTTTGTTTATTATTCTAATAGCTCTCTTTTGAAGCATAAAGAGTGGATATATGTTTGTTTTATATGTATTTCCCCATACTTCATTACAATATGTCATGTATGGGAGTATTAATGAATGATACAAGGTGTATAGTGTGGGTTGATTCAGCAAATATTTCACTCTGTGTAATATTGCAATTGATTTGGATACTTTACCTTTAATATAATTAATATGTGACTTCCAACACAGTTTGTTATCAATTATTACTCCAAGGAATTTAGTTTCAGATACCCTTTCAATCTCTACACCATTTACATTGAGTTTGGGTACTGGGTTGTTGTGATGGTTGTTAAAGACTATAAATTTTGTCTTACTTAAACTGAGCGTTAATTTGTTTGAATCAAACCACAGTTTAAGCTTTCCTAATTCCTTTCCGAGTGTATCCAGAAGTTGTTCCAAATTGTTTCCACTGCATAGCAGATTAGTGTCATCGGCGAACAATATTAAGTCCATTTTTTCTGAAACTTTACATATATCGTTTATATACATATTGAATAATAATGGTCCCAAAACTGAACCCTGTGGGACTCCACAGGTGACCTTCAGCAACTCTGAGTTTTGTTGCTAACACATACATACTGATATCTATTCTTTAAGTAACTACTTAACCAGGACAGTGCTACCCCTCTAATACCACAATTTTGTAGTTTCTTTAATAATAAATTATGATCTACTGTATCAAATGCTTTTTTAAGATCTAGGAATACTCCAACTGAATACTCTTTATTTTCAATGGCTGTTGATATTTTTTCTGTAAATTCCATTAGGGCATATGCAGTTGTCCTCTTGTGTCTGAACCCATATTGCTGCTCACGTAATAAATCATTCTTCAGTATGAAGTTGTCAATTCTCTCATAGAATATTTTTTCAAGTATCTTGGAAAATTGCGGTAATAGTGAAATTGGTCTATAGTTTGAGAGTTCCCCTCTGTCGCCCGTCTTGTATATCGGAATTACTTTAGCTATTTTCATTGCATTGGGAAATATACCTGATTGGAGAGACAGGTTACAGATATACGTCAGTGGTTTTACTATGCATTCGATAACAGTTTTGACTAGTAGCATGTCAATACCATCACAGTCGGTAGATGTTTTACTTTTGAACGATTTAACAATTTCAATGACCTCTCTTTCGTTTGTGTTCTTTATGAAGATGGAGTCTTTTACAGCAGTGTTATTGCATATTGTATTACCTGTAGGCACCGTAGTGGGTATTTCTCAGGCCAGTTTAGGTCCAGTGTTAACAAAAAAAATTATTAAATTCATCTGCAGGTGAAGCTATATTCAGACTCTGAGTCGTTTTATTATTTTTTGGAATATTAGTTGGGTAGCTTGTATTTCTGCTTTTATTTCCAAGGATACTGTTGAGTATTGTCCATGTATTTTTAATATTGTCTTTGTTTTTCTCCAGTTCTTTACTGTAATAGTCTCTTTTACTACATCTTATTATATATGTTAACTTATTTTTGTATGTTTTATACCGCTGCTCTGCTTCTTTTGTTCTTTTCTTTAGGAAAGCTTTATATAATAAATTTTTCTTTTTACACGCCTTTTGTAGTCCTTTGGTTAACCATGGCTTATCAGCAAATTTGTGTTTAAGCTTTTTTTTTTTTACTAATGGGCAGTTTTTTTCATAAAGAGTGGTTACAATGTTTATAAATGTGTCATAGGCTTCATTTACATCTGATACATAGACTTCTGTCCAGTCTTGCTTCAGCAAGTCCTCTTTAAGAGAACTGATTGCATTTGGTGATTTGTGTCTGAATGATTTTGAAATTTTTTCTGCGTTGGGCCCCGTGTGGCCATGGATAAGTGCAAAGGTTGGCAAGTGGTCACTTATATCATTTATCAATAATCGACTTTCTATTTTCTTATCGAAAACATTGACAAACAGGTTGTCAATAAGTGTAGCAGAGTGAACTGTGATTCTACTGGGATGTGTTATTGTGGGATATAGACTCATGCTGTACATAGAGTTCATGAACTCTGTAACTACATTTTGTTGATGTGGATTCAGTAAATCAATATTGAAATCTCCACAAATTGCTACCATTTTCTTACTAGTAATATTATTGTACAGCTCGACTAATTTATCTCTGAATGTCTCAATGCAAGTTCCCGGCGTTCTATATATGCAGCTTATGATTAGATTTTTTGTTTTGTCTAGGTCAATCTCAACAGTAACACATTCCAAAATCCCTGGTAGTGCTGAGGACATTTCATTTACAAGCTTACACCTGTACAGGTCATCAATATATAGTGCAACACCACCACCCTTTTTTTGAGATCTGTTAATATAAAACATCTGATATCCCTCTATTGCCATCAGGGGAGCCAGTTCTTCATTAAGCCAGGTTTCAGAGACTGCAATAGCTGTGAATTTTCTGTCTAGCTGTTTTAAATAGTCCTGAATCTGTGGAAAGTTTTTGTTAAGACTTCTGCTATTGAAGTGTATTATTGACAGTTTACCATCTAATTGCACTTGACTTTTGAATTGTTTTTCAGTGTAATATTCACAGTGGTTATGAATATTATTGAAAAAGTGGTTATCAGGATCAATATCATTCTCCATCTCTTGTGGTTTATGTTCAGCATAATGGTATATTTTCAGAGTTTGAGTTTCCTCATTCTCTGTCAAATGACTTCCTCCAACTGGGGATAATTGATGTCTACTCGAGTCGGTCATAAGTTTTTGTTTATTTTGCTTATTTTTTTTAAAAAGTACTTTGGCATGGTGTATCAAAAGAACTATTCTTATCGTGTGTATGAATATGGATTATCATTGGCTCATAATTTTCTTAATCAGTGTTCATCTGTATTTATCTAAGTCAGTAGCATCTCTGATCATTATACTCTTTGCTTGCTCAGGTGATCCATTTAGTTTAATCCAAATTCTACAATTTCTTGTCCAGGTTGCTTGTATCTTATTTTGTTTTTTTAGCATCCATGCCTGTCGTGCTAATTCAGCGTTTTTTTTTTTGTCAGGTGTTCATTTAGGTAAACTTGAGTTTCCTTTAGCTTTTTGGCCTGCCTCAGTATGTTATTCTTTACCCTTCTGTTCACAAAGCGCATCACAATTGATTTCTTTGTTTTGTTATCTTTCTTCGGTAGAGCATAACAGGCTGAGATTGCATTGGCTTCTACCTTAATGTCTTTATTATTAAGGAACTGAAGCACCTGATTTTCTAAGGACAATGATTCACTCATGGGTGCATCTTCACCATTCAGTCCTGTTGCGGCATGGGCGTATGACTGATATCTGATGTCTAGTCCACTTATAACTAGGTCATCAATACGAGAACCTTGTTCAAGATCCTCGACGCGTTGCTCCAAAAGACGCCCGTGTTGTTCCAGGTCCATAATTTTTTTGTCTTTTTCTTGAATTATTAAATGTAGGGCTTGTACCTGTTCTATTAGGCCTATTATTTTGTCCTGCTGGCTAGTCAATTTGGCCATGTACATGTACACTTTTCATGTACATGATGTCAGAATTTATTTAGATGGCAGGAGCTGTCTTTTATTTATCTTACATTCTTATTTTCTGCTTTTTCTCATCTAACTTTTCATTCAGATAATGTAATTGATGGAGACTAAATGACCCTCCATCTAGAAAACCCATTTCAGACCAGATAGGCACCAGCCAGACACTTTCATCACCATATTTTTTTTATCCTCTGACAAGACATTTATTCCAGCCGTGCAGCCCATGCACCAGAAAATTCTACACGCCTCCAGACAGCCCCCCCCCCCCCAAAAAAAATCACATCTTCTTGCTCTGCTTGCAGATAATTTTACTTAAAATAAGTAAAAAAAAAAGTTCTGGCAATAGATAATGTTAGTTAAAATGAAAAAAAAAAAAATCTGCCAGCAAAGCAAGATTAAATTGCTTAACACAAGTAAACTATCATTAAGCAAGCAAAAATCCCACAGAAAACTGCACAACAAAAAGAAATTACTGTCAAAATCATCTTGAGATAAAAATAAGCATCTAAGACATTTCATTTTACCAAAATCCCCAGTTCGGTGTGACCTTATTACTGCTTCAGCACAACACAAGTTAGTCCTTTTACACACATCAATTAATCAATCAATCAAACTTTATTTCTAAAGCACTTTAAAAACAACTACAGCTGATACAAAGTGCTGTACATCAGGAATAGATAAAATGAAAAGGACATAAAAGACAATAAAATGCAACTAAAAAGGTATGAAACAAAACAAATAAAAATCATATAATAAAGCAATAAAACAAGTACAATCAATGTCCCAAGCTGGGTTGAAGGCCAAGGAGTAAAAATGAGTTTAAAGATAAGATTTAAAAAGTGGACAGTGAAGGCGCCTGTCTAATTGGCAAAGGAAGACTGTTCCAAAGTTTAGGAGCAGCAATAGAAAAAGCTCTGTCCCCTCTGAGCTTCCTCTTTGATTTTGGTATCTCCAGGGGCAACTGATCAGCTGACCTGAGAGACCGAGCAGGAGTGTAGAAGTGAAGAAGCTCAGAGAAGTAAGGTGGGGCAAGGCCATTCAGTGATTTAAAAACAACTAAAATAATTTTAAAATGAACCCTAAAGTGCACAGGCAACCAGTGGAGGGAAGCTAAAATAGGTGTAATGTGGTCTCTCTAGCGTGTTCCAGGTGAAAGACGTGCAGCAGCATTCTGAACCAACTGGAGACGTGCGAGGGAAGACTGGCTGACTCCAAAATAAAGTGCATTACAGTAATCCAGCCGAGATGTGATGAAGGCATGGATTACTTTCTCAAAGTGCTGTATAGAGAGAATGGGTTTAGCCATTGCCAGTTGCCTTAAATGAAAAAAGCTGCACTTCACTACTGCAGCAATTTGACGATTCAGTCTAAAATCACTGTCCAGCTTAAAACCCAGATTAGTGACAGTAGATTGGACAAACCCTGTCAAGGGACCAAAGTCAACAGGAGGGGACTCACAGGAGCCACTGGGTCCAAACACAATACATACATATACACACATACACAGCATAGCAACCACTGTCACAGTGGCCCTTGCGAGCCACCACAAGACGCCACACCGTCACCAGAGAGTTGTGCAAGAGCTTTTATTAACGGTGAAATAAGATACACAAGCTGCTGAGGTAGTGACACACACAAGTCCACCCACACTGGGAGGCGTAAGGCTAAACAGCTCACTCACAGGTCCGCAGGAGGCGACGGTCAACCCTCAGACAGACAATGTAGAAATACAGTCCAAGCATAAGCAGCTCCGACGATGAGAGACGACACTGCTGCAGGGATGCGGTCGCTAGCGTGGGTTTAAGAAGTCCATCACTAACGACCACAAATGCAGAACAGCTGTTCAGGACTTGACAGCTGAGCGGAAGCCTCCCCGGGCGCTGTCACAATAAGAACTCGGGGAGCTAGGACAACAACGCTGCAGTCAAGCCCTGACAGGAATAGCCCGAGCACAAATGACATAGTGCTCGGGTCGTAACAGTAGCTCCCCCTCAAAAGACGGGCTCCGAACGTCTAGTAACACCCCAGCGCCCCCCCCCCCCCCCCCACAACCACAGGGCGAGTAAATTGAGGAACAGGCGAGGAGGGAGCCAAACAAGACCCAACAAGACCCCAAACAAATAAAGGGAAAAGAAAAACACATCCCTCGACATGTCCATCAAATTCTCCCCCAGAACAATGAGGAAAAAGAAAAAAAGGGAGCAAGGCAGGACACAAGTGAGGGAATACAGGGTACAAGCACAATGCTCCATATCACACAAATGATAATTAGACCAGGGCACAAATGAGGAAAATACTGAGTATGGTTACAAGTAAAACACACTACTCAATAGCACACAAATGATGTTTAGATCGGGGCAAGGAAAAAAAAAAAAAAAAACTTCATGAAGGTGACAGGAACAAATGAGGCAATTACAGAGTACGGTTGAAAGGGAAACAAAAACACATTACTCCATAACGCACAAACAAAGCTTGGAACAGGACACAAATGAAGAAAATGCTGAGTACGGTTAATAGAAAATACACAGCGCTACATACACAGATCCACCTAGAGGACAAAAAACTGCACCCGAGTGACCTTAATATTAACTGAACATAAGCGACACCTGAGGATGACGGCAGGCAGAGTCCAATAAAGCCGGGACTGTTCCGGTGGTCTCCCTGCCCATTGTCCAGCTGGTGAACTAGGGAAAAGGGAATGTTCGGGCGGCCTACCCCAGGCCCAGGCCCCAAGAAACAAGTCCTCCGGTGGCCGTACCAGGCCACCCAGTAGCAAACACAGTTTATTGGGTGACCAACCCAAGGCGCTAAACCCACAAAGCAGTTCCTCGGGTGGTCGACCCGCATCCCTCAGCCACCAGAACCGTGGAGGAATAGCGTGCGGCAGCCTGCCTGGCGAAGAAATGACATGAGAGCGCCAGCCTGCCAGAAAAAAACCTCCAACGGCCCCCAGCTGGTGGCTCCTGAGAGGGGAATAATCAAGGCAATGGGTCCACCTCACATCAGGCGGCAAAGGATCTGCGGCTCCTCCACCGATCTCGGTCCAGACCAAAGCGATAGTCGCAGCTCCGCCTTCATCAGATCCTGACTGGATCACAGCAGCACCCGCGTCGGACCCCGATTGGGTCACTGCCGTACCAGCGTCAGACCCCGATTGGACCTCCTCGAAACCCGATTGGGTCACAGCAGCACCTGCGTCAGACCCCGATTGGACCTCGTCGGACCCCGATTGGGTCGCAGTCGCACCTGCGTCAGACCCCGATTGGACCTCGTCGGACCCCGATTGGGCCACAGCTGCACCTGCGTTGGACCCCCACTGGATCTCGTCAGGCCCTGATTGGGTCACCGCTGCACCCGCGTCGGACCCCGATTGGATCACAGCAGCCCCTGCGTTGGGCCCCCACTGGATCTCGGCAGGCCCCGATTGGGTCACCGCTGCACCCGCGTCGGACCCCGACTGGGTCTGGACGGACCCCGACTGGGTCACCTCACCCCACGCGTCGGACCCCGACTGGGTCTGGACGGACCCCAACTGGGTCGGTACTGCACCGGCGACGACCTCCATCCCCGAACTTGGGACCTCCAGCCCCGCGACCTTGACAGACTCCAAACCGGTTAAGCTGTGGAGAGGCTCAGAGGACAGGAGAGGACCGGAATCAGTTTCACCGGCAGCGCCAGAGCCTAGCGAGACGAGCTCGGGCGCAGCAGACGGCTGCCCCTCGCTCGCCTCCCCACGAGGCAGGCAAAAATGCTCTAACACACCCCAGAGAAAGACAAAGAAGAGCACTTGCCTGCACTCGGGCTCTGGAGCCGTCCAGGACTCCGTCGATCCAGGTTCAGGTAGAAGCTCGTCGTCGGGCTCCCACTCAGCTGCGTCGGGTTCCACAGCCGGCCTGATGGTTTCCGCAGCTGGATCCTCCCGCGCTGATGTCCACACCGATAACCCGCACAGCGTGGTGGCAGGGGACCCTCGACCCGCTGGCTCGGGCTGCTCTTGTGTGGAGACCTGGGGACGCTTGCTCGTCGGCTCAGGCTCCTCACCGCAGTCTGCTCTCCTCCTCTGTCCAAAACAAGGCTGCGGGGCCGGGATAATTCCCAGAGTCGCAGGCCTCCCCCTCGTTCGACGGCTTGGATCTAACGCCGAGGTTCGCTCCGCAGGAGGAAACACAGAGGCAGCAGGTTCAGTACAGATAGCTACAGCTGGAGGAGGAAACTCGGGGGGCTGCAAACCCTGAGCTTCACCCCCAGGAGTCAGACAAGACAGATCACCATGATAAGTAGGAGAGTGAAATTGAACTTGCCTGTCTCCCGGAGGGAGGATGGTACCAGCTGTAGAGGACATTGCTCCTTCCCTCGCTCGCTGGGTGGTAGGAAAGGACCCATGGACGGAGCTCGGCGGCGCAGGACTCTGATCACTCACAGCAGCTGGAGAGGGCGTCAAGGACGAGGGAGCGGCAGCCGAAGCGGGCCGAGCACAGCATGCTGACCGTACAGCAGGGGGTGGTGGCCCGAAAAAAGGGACTGCAGGAATTCTCTCTTGATGAGACGTCGAAGAGACAGCTGACAGGTTGAGTGGGTCATTCCGGCGGCCCGGAACTGGATCCGGAACAGGAGCTTGCTGAAGATGTGCTCAGCCACGGCGCCAACGCCTACGCCGGCCCCCAGATGGTGCGAACTCCAGAAATGGATCGAGGACAGGATCGGGATCCGTAGGCCAAGAGCAGGAGTGCCTCTTCTCCTGCTTCATGCCGCGTTCCTCCTCCAGCATCAGGAATATCTCGCGTTGCGCAGCGATATCTACCCTCCTTGCGTCGACTTCTGGGTGGTCGGCGTAGCGGGGAGAGAGATGACGAAGAACGTCTTCAGCAGAGTCCAGGTACCAGTGTATGCCGTGATCGTAATCCAGCAGGGAAGCGGAGATGAGCATCTCATCCACGACTTCCAGAATGCCTGTCAGCTCGTGGCTCGGACTCCAAGCGCGGCCCCTCCGCGACGGCATTCCTCACACACACCGTACCCAGACAGGAAAAGCAAATGTCCAAAAAACTCTAACTCACTGGTGAAAGGCGTCTCGGGTTGGCGTCACCGTAAACGCCGTTTCTGGCAGCAGTGTACTGTCACAGTGGCCCTCGCAAGCCACCACAAGACGCCACACCATCACCAGAGAGTTGTGCAAGAGCTTTTATTAACGGTGAAATAAGATACACAAGCTGCTGAGGTAGTGACACACACAAGTCTACCCACACTGGGAGGCGTAAGGCTAAACAGCTCACTCACAGGTCCGCAGGAGGCGACGGTCAACCCTCAGACAGACAATGTAGAAATACAGTCCAAGCATAAGCAGCTCCGACGATGAGAGACGACACTGCTGCAGGGATGCGGTCGCTAGCGTGGGTTTAAGAAGTCCATCACTAACGACCACAAATGCAGAACAGCTGTTCAGGACTTGACAGCTGAGTGGAAGCCTCCCCGGGCGCTGTCACAATAAGAGCTCGAGGAGCTAGGACAACAACGCCGCTGTCAAGCCCTGACAGGAATAGCCCGAGCACAAATGACATAGTGCTCGGGTCATAACAACCACCAAATAAACACAATCCCAAAACCACAAGCGGTTTTGAGATTGTTAAGCAGATCTGGCAACCAAAAGTTCTTACCCTCAATCTATAACAATTGCCCATTTTTTCATCAAAGTAACCCATAAAAACATTATTTATTAAAAAAAAAACACACACACACAAACGACCAGACAAACAAACTGCAGTTATTTATTTAATGTATTCATTTTATTTTATTATAGTTAGAGGTTATTTTATTTTATTTTAAACTTATTTTGAATTATATCTTAAGGTATTTTGGTTGTTGTTATCATGTTAAGGTTAATCCTTATTATATTAATGCTATTTCTCTTTATTTTAAGGTTATTTCTTACTATAACCTTATTTTCTCTATTTTTTTGCCTTTTTTATATTTTTTCCCCTCTCTCTCTCCACACACACACACACACACACACACACGCACACACACGCACGCACACACACACACACACACACACACACACACACACACACACACACACACACATTAAGGTCATTTCTTATAACCTTTGTCTTCTCTATTTTTTGTATATTTTTTGTTCTGTCTGTCTCTGTATATATTTTAAGGTTATTTCTTATTATAACCTTTATCTTCTCTATGTTTTGTCTTTTATTTTTGCTCTCTCTCTCTCTCTCTCTCTCTCTCTCTCTCTCTCTCTCTCTCTCTCTCTCTCTCTATCTGCAGTTTATGTCACTCCACGGTAACCTGCAGCTGTATTTTTCCAGGGTATCCTGCTGCGATATCCCCCTGCACGCTGTTTGTACCCGTTGAAGCTCAGCAGAAATGCATTTCACTGACGGACTCTAACCGGGGCACAGTTAAGCTTTACGGAATAGACCTGGACCTACGGTAACTAATGCTTAACTCTTAACTCTTTACACATATTTTCAGACCAACCACGGACTCTAACCTGGACGAAATTCATTAATAATTACATTTACTCACTTCAATCCGCCTTGAGGTCAGCTCCGTCACCTTTCTTGTCCACTCCCAGCGTCTCCGGATCTTGCCTCGCTTCCGCAAAGCCGACCCTTTGGGGTCAGTGGGGGAGGTCTTCTCTGCAGCTGTGCACTAGCTGTCTCGGTCCAAAAACACTGGAAACAGGAGGAGAGGGATATCTGGAGTCCCTGTGCTTGGGCACCAAGTATGTTGGAAAAATTCCTTATTAAAAATCAGGCAGGCTCAAAGTTTCAGCAAATTTAATATGCACTGATCAGTGGAAGACAATACAGAGTACAGCTTTCACAGACTGCTGCAGTGCATTGGCTTACCTAACAGAGTGTTTCTGGATGATATATACCCAAGGGACCGTTGGGGTGGGGTCTCTTCTTGATGAGTTCATTCATGACTCAGTGTGATAAGGTTTGCTGAGCCTCTTGATATTTCATTCATGACTAAGATTGTATTTGCTGAGTTCATGCAGAAAACACTATTGATCAGGTGAACAGTGAACAGTCAGTGATAGAACTGAACATTCACACTTACATCAGCATCCTTCAATCTGTCCCCCCCCCCCACTACTCAACAACTCCAAATCTGGAGGATTTCCTAGGTATACACATTAAGCTTTATAAGGAAAAATTCATATTCATGTTCATAAAAATTCATATAATCAGTGTAACATAGAATTTTTCCATCAGTTCTCAATAGGGTTGAGGTCAGGGGAGGATGGGGGCCACACTATGAGTTTCTCTCCTTTGATGCCCATAGCAGCCAATGACAGAGGTATTCTTTGCAGCATGAGATGGTGCACTGTCATGCATGAAGATAATTTTCCTACGGAAGGCACAGTTCTTCTTTTTGTACCATGGAAGAAAGTGGTCAGTCAGAGACTCTATATACTTTGCCAAGGTCATTTTCACACCTTCAGGGACCCTAAAGGGGCCTACCAGCTCTCTCCCCATGATTCCAGCCCAAAATATGACTCCACCACCTCCTTGATGACATTGCAGCCTTGTTGGGACTTGGTGGCCATCCACCAACCATCCACTACTCCATCCACCTGGCCCATCCAGGGTTGCATGGCATGCATCAGTAAACAAGACTGTTTGAAAATTAGTCTTCATTTATTTCTGGGCCCACTGCAACTGTTTCTGCTTGTGAGCATTGGTTAGGGGTAGCTGAAAAGTAGGTTTATGCATAACTTCAAGCATCTGGAGTGTCATGATTCAATTCAGGAGAGAGGCTCAAATGCAGAGCAGCCTCACCAAACGAACACTCAGACTCAAATGTAAAAAGTTTCATCACTTAAATAAAAGTGCACAGCTAAAGAATGGCGCAAAACAAAAACACACACTTACATTTAAACACAAAACAGGTGCCCGGTGGAGCGCACGCAGTCTACGGGAAAAGAACAGAGAGAGATGGTTAGAGGCAGATTCTCCCCAAGAGGAGAATAATAGAAGGAGTACACTCTTACTACTGTGAACAGAGGAGCCCAGCAGGAAACTCCTGCATGGGACCAAGGAAAACAGGGGGAAGACGGTTGATCTGGGTGGACGTCCGGTGTCTTCGGGTCAGGCGAGCGTGATCAGCCCCACAGTACACACCGCTAAGGTGGCAGCAAACATGAAGAGAGAGTGAAGACACGGGCGTGAGGAACACAGATCAACCAAAGAGTAATATCATAATGTATTTTTTCACAGGCAGCAAATCTAACGATCCAGCAGTGAGCTCCTCACACACTGGCACTGGAAAACCAGGAAGCAGCAGGTGTGTCAATCACACAGGTGTGGTAATTACTCCGGAGCCAGGAAGACAGGAACAGGAGGGGAGGGGGAGCACGCTCGTCTGATCATCACATGGAGGATCCTACACCCTGAGGTTTGTGGGATTCCAGAGACACCAGCAGGTTCAAATACCTCTTTGCTGCCTTGTAATGGTATTTTAGGAGCTGATCTCTTAAGCCGATGAATTTGTCTGACAGAAACCTTCCTCATTATGCCTTTATCTGCACAAACCCGTCTGTGCTCTGAATCAGCCACAAATTTCTTCACAGTACTATGATCACACTTAAGCTTTTGTGAAATATCTAATGCTTTCATACCTTGTCCAAGGCATTGTGTTATGTCCACAAACCTAGTAATGAAGACGGACGAGGATGCTGTGCTTGAACTCGAACTTTATTACAAGCCGTTAATATTACACTACACACATGGATACTCAGTTGTCACACTCTGTAACCCTCGTGCCAACTTCCCATGAGATGGCCAACTTCCCCATATATATGGTGGCATGATGACACCCATAGGCTGCATCATCACATTGTACCCTGCACTAAATTCCAACACTACATTTCTCCCCCCTTGCAAAACCCAGAACATATACAAATTAACCCTCCTCAATTTGATGTACTTATGCAATTCAATACTTTGACACTCAGAACCACAAACTAGGGTCAGCGGGTAGACCACTACTGAACTTGACGCGGCTAGGTGGATTATTCTGCCACCTGCTCCTAGCCGCGCTCCTACCTAAACAGTCAATCTCTCTCTCTTTTTTTTTTTTTGTAACTTAAGATTTTTATTCATTTTTCATTATATATATTGCATTCAGATCACAGTCTACATTTAAAAAAAACAAAGGGGCTAGAGTAAAAAAGAAAAAGGAGAAAAAAAACAAAACAAAGGGGGGGGGGGGGGACAAATGTTGGAGCATCAAGTTTTTTAGTTTCCATCTCTTAATTCTTCTGGTTTTTCCAGCGTCTTTGGTTATTCTTTCAATATCTGTCTCGTTGTTGCACTTTGTAGTGTGTCCATTTCCGCCATTTTTTTTCCCCATAGTCCTTCTTGCATTCTTTGTCGATATGTTAGTTTTTCCATCATACGTATGTCCTCAATAATGTCAGTCCATTGCGCTTGGTCAGGAAGAACTTCTGATCGCCATTTTTTTGTGATTGTTTTTTTACATGCAATCAACAAGATTTTAACTAGATATCTGTCCTCAGCCTGTATAACATTGTCTCTTTTAAGATCACATAGGTACATCAAGTTACAGTTCATTGGTATATTATATCCTAATATCCTCTGTATTGTCACATGTATAGATTTCCAGAATGATGAGATTTTGCAGCATTTCCAAAACATATGCGAGTGGTCTGCATTTTGAGCCCCACATCCCCTCCAGCATATAGATTGGGTATTTGTATACTTTCCTTGAATCTGTGGTGTAATGAAAAAGCGAATCAGGTTTTTCCATCCAAATTCCCTCCATGTTCTTGAATTTGTTGACGTGTGTTGTGTTTTCCATATTTCCTGCCAGCTTTCTTCTGTTATGTTTAAATTGAGCTCTTTCTCCCATTTCTCCTTTATATAGTTACTTGAATGATTGTTTGCCATAAGTTTCTGATATAGCTTTGAAATAATTCTTGTTTTATTTCCTGTATATGAGCTTAAAATGAATTGTATAATCTCGCTCACATCTGTTTGGAGGTTATGCCTAATCTTCTTCATATAATAGTCTCTCATCTGCAGATATCTGAAGAATTCCGATCTTTCTAGTTTAAATTTTCTCCTGATGTTTACAAAGCTCCCGAGATCTTTTTTTCCGATATTGCCCCATGCTGTGATTCCCTTGTTCACCAGATTTTTGTATCCCCTATCTTGTTTTGCCGGTTCAAACTGACTGTCAAATGCTACCCATTTCAATAGTTTTATGTCTTCCTTTATATTATACTTTTGTACTATTTTATACCACAGTTCTAAAGTAAATTTAGTGATTGGGTCTATTTGTTTGATTTGCTTATATGCATCTTTATCTCCTATTATGCTTTGTACTGGGAGTCCCTCAATTTCCTTTTCCATTTCTTTCCATTTTGCCTCATATCCCTCGTCGCACCAACATATGATATATCTTATTTGTGCTGAGTAGTAATATTCCTTTAGACTCGGTAGGCCCATGCCTCCTTTCTCTTTTGGTAACTGGAGAGTTTTATATTTCACTCTTTTTTTTCCACAATATCTTTATTGAACCTTTTTTTTTTTTTTTTAACAAACATGATACAAACAATCAAACACTAACACTAAAGTACTACAAAAAAAAAATGCACTAAAAACACCAACAACCACCAACAAAATCAAGTCTTCAACAATGCTCCTCTGTTTAGTCTAGACAATCCAATACATAAGTATACATATTATGTTCACCAGTTTGGAATTTACAAGGTCCACACACATCATTCACCTTCTTCTTCAAGAGTTATGTTTAAATTTTTTACATAATCAATAAAAGGTCTCCATATATTCTCAAACACAATTTCCTTTGATTTCAGTATATATGTTATTCTTTCTAATGGAAGGTTTGTTAACATCTGTCTTAACCACTGAGTCACATCTGGTCTATGAGTCTTTTTCCATAATAGTGCAATACATTTTTTGGCATTAAGCAAACTGAGGTCTATGAATGTTCTTTCACTTTTATTAAAATTATGCTTTTCTGGGTACAGACCCAACAAAAACAGTTTAGGATTCAATATAATTTGTTTTGAGATTATTTTTTCAATTGTTACCCTCACCTCTTCCCAAAACATTCTTATTAATCTACATTCCCATAAACAATGAAATAGGGTTCCTTTACTTTCCATGCATTTTGTGCATGTATCTGGTATATTTTTGTTATATCTATTTAACTCCTCCGGTGTAACATACATCCGCATTAACCATTTGAAATGTATCAATTTAAGGCGTACATTTATTGATTTGGTTTGAGCTTCTGTACAAGCCAATTCCCATTGTTCCTCTGAAATTTCAATTTGCAGATCTTCTTTCCAGTAGTTTAATCTTTTCAGTGAATTTTCACTTGAAGATAGTGTCAATGAGTTATAAAACTCTGAAATAATACCCTTTCTTTTACTATCTTTCATCATCATTTTTTCCAAGGATGAATAAATAGGTCGAGTGAGAGCTTTATTTTGATTTGATCGAATAAAGTTTCTAAGTTGAAGATATTTAAAAAATGTGTTCTATTGAGATTAAATTTGATCCTCAGCTCTTCAAAAGACATTATGTTGTCTGCACATGGCAAATATAAATCCTGAATCTTTTGTATCCCTTTTAAATTCCATACTTTAAATACAGCGTCCGCTCTCCCTGGTTTAAAATATTGATTACCCCATATTGGACTAAATTGTGACAATAACTGTGGTTCTTTTAAATAGTTTTTAGCTTCACACCATATTTTGATCATATGCTTTACAAATGGATTTTTAACTTGTTTTTGTAATTTTTTTGCCGAGTCTGAGTATATGAATATGGGAAGAGGTAAAGGTAAATTGTATGATTCCATTTCAGTCCAGTGAGGGAGATCATTTGATGAAAAATAATATGTCATAGACCTCAGTTGTGCCGACCAATAATACAACATAAAATTTGGACATTTCAGACCTCCACGATCAAATGGTAAATATAATAAAGACAAACGTAATCTAGCCCTCCTGTTGTTCCATATAAATTCCACTAACTTTTTTTTTATTCTTGAGAATAGATCTAAAGGTGGTGATAAGGGAATGTATTGAAATAAATAAAGTATTTTAGGTAAAATATTACTTTTAAGTATATTGATTCTCCCGATCATCGACATTGGTAGTGACATCCATCTCTGAGTTAACTCATTGATATCTGACATTAAGGCTTCATAGTTGACACTGGCGACTGATTCTAGCTTAGGCATAATTTGGATTCCTAAATATTTAAACTGATTTACAACATTGAATTGATTTACCTCAGGGGCTGGGTAATTTCTCTGGGTCTCATTTAGCATTAATATTGAAGATTTAGTTTTATTTATTTTATATCCTGATATTTCCCCAAAATTCTTTATTAAATTCAACAAGGTTGGAATTGATTTTTTTAGATTCGACATAAACAAAATTATATCATCGGCGTACAGGGAGATTTTATGTTCTGTTGGTCCAACTTTAATTCCATATATTTGTGAATGTAAACGTATCGCTATCGCTAAAGGTTCAATTGCCATAGTAAACAGTAAAGGTGAAAGTGGACAGCCTTGTCGACATCCTCTATTGATTTTTATTGGTTTTGAAATATTGTTATTTGTTAGGATTTCTGCTGTAGCATTATTGTATATTATTTGAACCCATTTTATGAAATTATTTCCAAGTCCAAACCTTTGTAGGACTTCAAAAAGAAAGGGCCATTCAACTCTATCAAAGGCCTTTTCGGCGTCCAATGATAGGAGAGCTGTATCCGGTGCTTCTTTATTAAAATAAATAATATTAAATAGTCTTCTTACATTATGGAAGCCTTGTCTACCCTTTATAAAGCCATTCTGATCTCGATTAATAATATTTGGTAAAATTTCTTGTATTCGTCTTGCTAAAATTTTACAGATTATCTTAAGGTCGGCGTTTAATAGGCTTATTGGTCTCATATTTTCACATTTATTAGAGGGCTTACCTGGTTTTGGCAGCAGTATAATTAAGGCATTATTTATGTATGATGGTAAATTATTATTTTGAAATGCTTCTAAAACCATTTCCAAAAAAGGTTTTATTAATTTATTCTTAAATTTTTTATAAAGGTCAACTGGAAGACCATCTGGTCCTGCACTTTTTCCTGATTTCATATTATCAATGGCTAGCCCAACTTCTTCTTGACTAATTTTAGACTCCAATATCTCCCTGTTTTCATTTGGAATACACGGTATAGATAGTTCGTTCAAAAACCCATTTAGTTTTGTTAAATCAGGTTCATTTTTGGTATCATATAATTTTTCATAGTAATCTCTAAAGGCTCTATTAATTTCTAAAGGATCTATAACTACCTGTCCATTACTTATAATACTGGTAATTGGTGTTTTAATTTCCAATTGTTTAATCTGCCATGCTAATAATTTTCCTGATTTTTCACCTTGTTCATAAAAAGATTGTTTCAATCTTAGAAGACTCGAGGCAGCTCTATTCGCTGATTTTTTGTCGTATTCAGCTCTCAAAATCAGTAATTCATTCTCCAACCTTGGGTCACTTCCTGCATACACTTTTTCCTGAAGACTTTTTATTTTATGTTCCAATTTAGCTCTCTCCTCTCGAGTCTTCTTAGATTTTGATCCTGTATAACTAATAATATGTCCCCTAATAAAAGCTTTGAAAGCCTCCCACTTTACACATGCTGATGTTTGTGTAGTATTGATGTCAAAGAACTCGTCTATCTGTTTTTCTATATACTTGACAAATTCCTCATCCTGAAGCCATTTATGCTGAAATTGCCATCTACCCGATTCCTTTGTCAATTTTTTATCTACATATATTAGACAACAGGGTGCATGATCAGAGATCACGATGTTATCATAAAAGCAGTTTTGAATCTTGGACCTTAATTCTATGGAAATCAAAAAATAATCAATACGTGAGAATGTCTTGTAGGTACTGGAATAACAAGAATAGGCTTTAACTTGTGGTTTCATTTCTCTCCATATATCCAACAATCTCAATTCTTTCATAAAATGATTAATAGTCATCCTACATCCAATGTGCGTACAATCCAGTCCTGTTGATCTATCCACACCTGGATTCAATGTACAATTAAAATCCCCTGCTATTATATGTTGCCCTGTAAGTGATGATAAGATGAGAAATAAATTAGCAAAGAACTTCTGATCATCTATATTGGGACCATATAAGTTCACAAGATTTATATTTTCTAATAGCAAAGAACCTTGAATGATTACATATCTTCCAAATTTGTCTCCAATTACATTTTTCACTTGAAAAGGAACTGATTTATGTATGAGAGTCATAACTCCCCTGGCTCGGGATGAAAATGAAGAGGTGAATACACTTCCCTGCCATCTACTCCTAATTCTTTTAACATCCTCCTCTATCAGATGAGTTTCTTGTAAAAACACAATTCTTGAACCCATGTCCTTTATTTTATTCATAACTTGTTTAAGTTTTTTTAAATTTTGTAGACCTCTGCAATTCCATGAAGTTAAATTAAGATTAACACTTTGGTCCATGATCAATAGAGAGTTTGGGATTACCTTGCAGTGTAAACATGTTCATACAGAGAAGCAAAAACATGAGTGGTTGAACATTCATCCTACAAACTACACACAAACAAATTTCCCCTTCCCACACTTGTGGCAAACCCCCCAAAATCAAAAGAAAAATTCTGTCTCCCGATATAGCCATCGACCGTTCCACACCCACAGGGAACAGCCTAAGCCACTCCTTCTTCATCCTCCCAATCACCCTAACTCTACTGCTTTTAATGACGTAACATTAACTCTCCTCTGTAGTTTTCCAACTTAACTCCAAAATTTTTAACAACTTTGTACATCATAGTTTTTTTTTTTTTTGTTTGTTTTGTTTTTGTTTTGTTTTTTTTAATATATAATACAATCTATATTTTGTAAACTTACTATTTACTTCAAGTCAGTCAGATGCCTGTGCAAATGCTTAATTATTCTACCTTATATTTGTTCATGCTAGCTCCCACCAGTCTCTTCTTCTTCTTTGATCTTCTTGATGAACTCCTGCGCCTCCTCTGGGGTCTTGAAGATGTGGGTTCTGCCCTCATACGTGGTCAGCAGTCTCGCAGGATAGATTACACCATGACGAATCCCAAGGTTGCGCAGCTCCTTACGTACGGGATCAAACTGCTTCCTCAATTGCTGATTCCTGTGGCCAAATCTGGGTAGAACCGCACCTGCTGGTCCTGGTGTTTAATCTCTCCTTAGCACGTGCAGCGTTGAAGATCTTCATCCTGTCTCTGTACTAAGAAACTTCATAATTAAGGTCCTCGGCGGTCCCATTATCTCTCCGTGGGCCAATACGATGTGCTTTTTCCAGAACCACTGCTGATTGCAACTCCTCGCTGCCCAGCACCTCCGGAATCCACTTTTCCAGAAAGGAACATACGTCCCGACCTTCTGATCCTCTGGAAGACCCACCAGCCTCAAATTATTCCTGTCTCGACCGAGATTCCAAATCCAAAATATTATCTTCCAGAGATTTATTTTTTTTTTTTCCAAAGTGCGCACCTTTAATTGAAGACGGGTGACGTCATCTTCAGCACTAGCGAGACGGAGCTCCATCTGCGCCGTTCGTTCTACACAGTCACCCAATTCCTTTCTTATTCCTTCCAACGCTGTCATAATCCCATCAAATCTAGAGGAAAAAGTCCGCTCTCATTGAACTCATGGCAGCCATCAGCGCATCTGCGCCTCCCCCCGCAGATATCGCACCGTTGCCAGCTCCTCCGCCATATATGGAGTTTTTTGTTTGCTGCGTCACAGACCTGAAAGTCCGTTTAATTTGGACTGTTTCGGCGGCTCGCTTTTTCCTTTGCTCGGTTTTCCAGCCTTAGGCTCGCCGACATATCCTCGCCCCAAATGCTGGGATACGTTCTGTCCCAAATGAGAGAGTTATTTGCCGATTTTTTTTTCTCCAGGAGCAGAGCAGAGCGAGGACAACGTCCGTCCTACGTGGCAGCCATAACCGGAAGTCCATATTTCACTCTTGGTTTTTTTACCTCCCCAAACAAATCTCGATATCATCCTGTCCCACTTGAGAATTGGCATTCTGGAATCTCTGTTGGTATAGCCTGGAAGAGTAAAGTAATCTAGGTTGTATGCTGATTTTGACTGTCTCAATTTTTTGAATTCAGATCCATATTTAAGATTGACCATCTATCAAATATCTTTTTTTATTTCTTGTTCCAACCTATCATAGTTTGCTTTTTAGATTTTGCTTAGATCTTTAGGTATGTTCACTCCAAGGTATTTTATTTCTTTTGTTTCCAGTTTAGTTTGATCATATCAGTTATCTGGTTTAGAGGGTTATAGTGGAATGTCAGTATTTGTGTTTTTGTTATGTTTATCTTGTATCCTGATAATTTTCCAAAATTTTCTATCAAGTTCATCATTTCCATTATTGATTCTTCTGGTTGTTCAAGGTAATCTATAATATCGTCTGCAAATAGCCCAATCTTGAGTTCCGCCCCCCTTTATTGTTACACCTTTTAATTTCTTATTTGTCGTTATCGCTTGAGCCAGTGGCTCTATGAACAGAGCAAACAAGGTGGGCGATAAGCAGCATCCCTGCCTAGTTGATCTTTGTATATTTACTTTGTCTGTTAAGCTACCGTTTATCTTGATTCTTGCCACAGGTTCTTGATACAGCGTCCTTATGCATTGTACTGATTTTTCGTTAAATCCAAAGCGTTCCAGCACACTATATAGGATATTTCCAGTTAACCCTGTCAAATGCTTTTTCTGCGTCTAAAACTCATTATTACTGCGCTTTTCTTTTCTTTATGTATTTGATTAATTATATGTATGTTCTCCTGATATTGTCATGTGTTTGGCGTCCCTCTATGATACCAGTTTGATCATCTTCTATCAATTCCGTCAAGAATGTCTTTATTCGTTTACATATAATTGTTGTATATATTTTATAATCACATTTAATAAAGAGATTGGCCTATAGTTTCCGCATTGTTCTCTATCTTTCCCTGGCTTTAAAATGACTGAAATAATGACTTCGTTCCATGATGGAGGTATTTTGGTGTTGTTCAACGTCCAATTAAATGACTTTAGAAGACTGTGGCATGAGTTCTTCTATAAACAGTTTATAAAAACTCAGAGGGGTATCCATCACTACCTGGTGATTTACCGTTTTTAAGTGACTTAATCACATCTCTAATCTCTTGTGTTGTTATTTCTGCTGTTAGCTTTTCATTTTGTTGATTTCCTATTGATGGCAAGTCCAATGTGCATAGAAATTTTTTAATATCTTTAGTATTTGTTTCTTTCAGGTTGCGAGTATAGTTCTTGGTAGAAATTATGGAATATTTCTTCAATGTTTCTGGGTTAACTGTGGTTTTATTTGTGGTGGGGTCTTTAATCTTATATACATTATTCATTGTTTGTTGTTTTTCTTAACCGTTTTGCCAGCAGTTTTGTGGCTTTTGGTCCCGTTTCATAATATTTTTGCTTTAGATATCTATTTTTCCTTTCAATTTCATCCATTTGTGTTTCTTTTATCTTTATTTTTTCTTCTTTAATTTCTTGATATATTTTTGGGTCATTTGTGCTTTGATGTTTATGTTCTAATTCCCTCAGTCTCTCACATCTTTGTTCATATGCTTCCAGTTTAGTCTTATTTGCTTTTCCTGTTTCAACAATTAATTTACCTCTTAACACGGCTTTTAGTGCATCCATAGTATTGTTGGGTCCACTTCTTCATTGTCATTCTCTTGGATATATTCATTTATGTTTACTTTTATTCTTTCTTTCATTTTATCATCATTTAACAGTCCTACATTAAGTTTCCATGTTGTTTGTCGTTTTCTATTGTTTAAATTTATTTCCATGTATATAGGATTATGATCTGATATTTCTGCCCCTCCAATCCAACAATTTCTCACCCTGTGTCTGTCATCTTCATTCATAAGGAAGTAATCTATTCTAGAGTGTACTTATGGACTGCTGAATAATGTGTATAGTCTTTTTCGAGTGGGTGCAGGTCCCTCCAAATGTCTACCATACCCATTTCTGCCAGTGAGGTTCTTATGAATTTTGTTACATGTTTTTTTGTCTTCTTAATACTTGTATCAATTTCATGATCCATGACAGCATTTAAGTCTCCTCCACAAATTAGGACTCCTTCACTGTGTGTTGCTATGAGATCAAACAGATGTTGAAAACAACCCTTGTCACTTTCTGGTGGGGCATAGATGCTCACTAATGTGATCTGCATTCCATCTATGCTACCCTTTATTATTACATACCTGCCTTCTTTATCCTGGATTTCCTGTTCACATTCAAATTGTATTTTATTTGAGATTAGTATCATAACCCCCCTTTTAGTTCCTCCCTTAAATGAACTGTAGTAGGAGTTCTTATAGCCAAATCTCTTTAGTTTCACATGTTCTGTCTTGCTCAAATGTGTCTCTTGCATAAATATAATTTCGGCTTTTTCTTTCTTGAATTTTCTTATTATTCTTTCCCTTTTAACAGGTGAGTTCAGACCATTCACGTTTAGTGTTATTATCTTAAGATTTTTACCCATAATCATGTTTTTCCATTTTTTTTAACTTGTGCTCCTAGCCCCTTTAACAACAAAAATAACACATATTTATATAAAAACACATTAAAAAATCTCGACCTCCGTACTTTGGGCCTTTCTTCTGCCCACTGGTCCCTGTTGGTGGGTGGAGGGATTGTCCTCACCGAGTGTAGGGCCCTCCCTAGACCTGTATTTACTATCCAAGAAATAGTCATTAGTCTAGAAATGTCCAACAAATATCACTTAAACCTCTCCTAGCCGTCTGTTTCTCTTTTACCTTGTCTTCTTGGCCTTCATTTCTTCTGTGTCTTTCTTAATCTTTGTTATAATCTAGGCTTTCAGTTGAAAGCCTTGTAGTCTTTCCTGGGCCCGCTGCGCCACGTCTCCCCCCGTCTTTTGCCGTTCACTCGCCTCCACTCCGGCTGTCGTGATGCGTTCAGGGCCTCCGCTGCTCCTACCGTTTCCTCCGGCACGTACACCTCAAGGCCCCGCTCCATCATGTCCTGCGCTGCCTCTCTGGCTGTGTTGTAGGTTCTTACGCCGTTCTCCCAATGAATCCTCATCTTCGTTAGCGGCGTTTGGAATCTAATTTTTTTTTCTTTCAGCGTTTTTTTAATGTTGGCATATTTCTTCCGCTGCTGCACAATTTCCGCCGGGTAGTCATGATCAAAGAATATCTGCTTGTCGCCGATTCGTATCTTTTTTTTCCACGCTCGTGTCAGGATTCTTTCCTTTACATCATATTTCAGAAAGTTTACCACAACTGACCTGGGTGTAGTGCGTGGGTTCGGGTTCTGTGCCGAGGCTCTGTGCGCTCGTTGAATCTGCAGATCCGCTTCGCTGGGCAGTTCCAGCTCTTTTTTTAAGAACTGATCCATGAATTTCGTCATCGAGTTGCCTTCAATGCCCTCCGGGATCCCGAAGATGCATATATTGCCCCGTCTGGACCTGCTCTCCAAGTCGGTTACTTTCTCCTGCATCCTCTGCATTTGTGCCGTCAGGGTCTGCAGCTGTTCGCTTGCCTCGCTATTCCAATCTTCCAGCTCTGATATTCGGGCCTGCGCTTCTGTCATACACGCCCGCTGGGAGCGCAGCTCCTCCATGTTTTCTGCTAGCTTGCGCTCCATTTCTCTTCGGAGGCCCATAATTTCTTCCTTAATCTCTTTTTTCAGCTCCTCCTTAAGAGCCGCTAAATCCTGTTGTAGCTGCCGTTTGAAGTCTCTCAACTCTTTACCCAAACTGGCGATGCCAGTGTTCATGGTATCGAGCTTTGTGTCTTCCATTTTCTCTGCTGCGGTCACCTCGTTTTTTTGGGCCCCGTGTTCAGCGGTTTCTCCTGCGTTGTTGAAGAGGAATTCTTTAATTTTACTCTGCTTTTGTCCTTGTGCCCGGCTCCTTCGTGTTTTCATCCCTTAGTTTATTGATCCGCTTATGTCGAGTTGGCCATTTACCGATGATTTTTAATCCGGCTGGGGAGAGCTCTCTGTTTAAGCGTTATGTCTCTCCGCCATCTTCCCGGAAGTCTCTCTCTCTTTTTTTTAACAGTCTTCCATGGGGAAAGCTGTTCTCCCTGGGGGCTTTGTAGCGGGCCCGTGGCAGCCGCATCCCTGGAGCTGTCGGACCCTCAGGGCCAGGGCCAATCTTCGTGATGCTGGGGCCTGGGTCCTACACTGCAGCAGCTGACTCTCGCAAAGCCTCGCCATCTGGAATAGCCACCTGTACATGCCATAGTTGGTTTGTGTGCCCAACCGAACCGTCTGTCAGCCGAAAGCACACTGTTCCCAGCTTCACCATGATCCTCAGTGGCGCCCGTTGTTTTGCTGGCTGTGGCCCAGTCAGTCACCGTCCTGGTCTCTCGCCGGTGCAAACCCAAACCCAATCCAAGACTTGGAGCGGCACCTTACTTGGTTTTATGCATTGTTGTTGTGCTCCCAGTGGCTCTGCATGCTCATTCGGCTTGGGACCTCCATCGTGCTGCGGCGGTTCTGTAGTCACTATATTCATTGCGGACCCTTCACCCGTTGTCTCCGTCATTGGTTGAGACTCGTTGTGGGTGCAGAAGGTGTCCGGTGCCTCTCTGGTGTTGCTTGTTGAGGCAGACTCTTCACCCGTCACCTCAGTCGTAGTCTCCATAGCTTGTTGAGCGAGGGTATGGAAGTAGTCTGGTTCTTCCTCTCTGCCATCTGAAGTGCTCTGCTGTGCTGCTTTGTGCATTGTGTTTGTGCCCGGTTGCCACTGCTGTGTTTTGGGGCTCTCTGCATGTTTGGGCTCCCTCTCCTGTGGCTCCACTTCTGGTTGAGCGAGGGACGGAAGCGAGTCCAGTTGCTCCCCCTCTGGGCAGCTCTCCTCCCGAGAGTGCAGAGTGGACGTTTTGGTGTTGGTGCTGTTCTTAATTACCTCATTCCACACCACGTTGTTGTCATCAAGGTCCGCTGTGCTCCAACTGCCACATCCAGACCATTCAAACCCAGCGCTGTCTCTGATAGTGAAGTCCAGTCTGTAGAAAAGGTCACATCCCATAATGTTGTCACCATGCGCTGCCACCTGGAATGTGAAGTCATACACAATTTTGGACTTATAGCAAACAGTCAGTTCCACTGTTACGACACTGCACAGTCTGTGACCACCACATCCATACAGCGGCATTGGGTTCTTCTTGATTTTGTGGTTGGGGAAAAACTTCTTCACTGTGGTCCAGTTTAACATCGATCGCACCGCTGCCATGTTGAGCAGGAGGGGCACAGCTACTTCGCCTAATTCAACCATGCCGTATGAATAACCACCAATATCGGGGCTTACCGCATGAGTGGTCGTTGTTGGCGGGCCGGGTGGCTTACTTGGTGGGCCCCAAGGTGCTGGCAACCGACACACTCTGGTAAAATGGTTCAGGTGCCACACTTGATAAATTGTTGTCCTCTAGCCGGGCAAAAACATGTTCTGTCTTGGTACGTCGGGGACCTCCAGCTCCCGCAGACGGGGCCTCTCAGAGAGGAACTTCAGCTAACTGCATTTGTCTCATACTCTTCTGCCATGTCCTCTTCTTCCTCTGTGCCAACCATGTTAGCTAGCGTTGTCTGTCGGGGTAGCTTCTGTGTTTGGTGCCCCTCTAGCTCCAAGGCTAACTTCTCCGCTGCCTCTAGCTGGAACGCTAGCTCTACTGTGCTAGCTAGTGTCATGTTGTTTGGCGCCATTAGCATCTTAGTTCGTAGCCTCGAGTTATGTGTTTGCTCAGCAAACTAGCTAGCAAGAAGTTCAACAGCATCTGCATATGACTCCATCGGACCAAGTGTATGAAGAATCCTCTGACCCTCTATGCCTAGGTTGTGGACAAGCAGTGCTCACATCCTCACTTTATCCAATTTTCCCAGGTCCAACGCGACAATATAGGTCTCAAACATGTCCAGCCATCGTGGCCACGGGACAGTTGGTTCACCTGGAAACTTGAGGAAAGGCCGTAGTGGTCTTATGCACGCCTCCATGGTTTAATCTCTCTTCGCCAAATGTTATGTCCACAAACCTAGTAATGAAGATGGACGAGGATGCTGTGCTCGAACTTGAACTTTATTACAAGCTGTTAATATTACACTGCACACATGAATACTCAGTTGTCACTCTCTGTAACCTTCGTGCCAACTTCCCAGGAGATGGCTGACTTCCCCATATATATGGTGGCATGATGACGTCACCCGTTGGCTGCATCCTGCACTAAATTCCATCCATCCATCCATCCATCTTCTACCGCTTTTCCGGAGGTCCGGGTCGCGGAGGCAGCAGTTCAAGCAGAGAAGCCCAGACTTCCCTCTTCCCAGCCACCTGCTCCAGCTCTTCAGAGGGGATACCAAGGCGTTCCCAGACCAGCTGGGAGACATAGTCTCTCCACCGAGTCCTGGGTCTGCCCCGGGGTCTCCTCCCAGTGAGACGTGCCTGAAACACCTCAAGTGGGAGGCGTCCAGGAGGCATCCTAATCAGATGCCCATACCACCTCAACTGACTCCTTTCAATGTGGAGGAGCAGTGGTTCTACTCTGAGCCTCTCCTGGACGACTGAGCGCCTCACCCTATCTCTGAGGGTGAGTCCAGCAATCCTACGGAGAAAGCTCATTTCAGCCGCTTGTATCCGCGATCTCGTTCTTTCGGTCATTACCCAAAGCTTGTGACCATAGGTGAGAGTAGGAACGTAGATTGACTGATAAATCGACAGCTTTGCCTTAGAACTAAGCTCCCTCTTCACCACAACAGACCGGTACAACGTCCGCATCACTGCAGATGCTGCTCCAATCCGTCTGTCGATCTCTCGCTCCATTCTCCCCTCACTCGTGAACAAGACCCCAAGATACTTAAACTCATCCACTTGGGGCAGGAGCCTGTCCCCAACCCGGAGAGGACAATCCACCTTTTTCTGGCTGAGGACCATGGACTCGGACTTGGAGGTGCTGATTCTCATCCCCAGCCACTTCACACTCAGCGGCAAACCGTCCCAGCAAAAGCTGTAGGTCATTGCTGGGATGAAGGCCAACAGGACAACATCATCTGCAAACAACAGAGATGAGATCCTGTGGTCACCAAGCATGACACCCTCCATTCCCTGGCTGCGCCTAGAAATCCTGTCCATAAAAATTATGAACAGGATCGGTGACAAAGGGCAGCCCTGGCGGAGTCCAACTCTCACTGGGAATGACTCCGACCGAGTGTTGGCAATACGAACCAAACTCTCACAATGGTCGTACAGAGACCGAATAGCTCGTAACAACAAGCCCGATACCCCATACTCCCGAAGCACCCCCCACAAAAATCCACGAGGGACACGGTCAAATGCCTTCTCCAAGTCCACAAAACACATGTAAACTGGTTGGGCAAACTCCCACGAACCCTCGAGAATTCTCGAAAGGGTAAAGAGCTGGTCCAATGTGCCATGGCCAGGACGAAAACCACATTGCTCCTCCTGAATCCGAGGTTCGACCAATGGCCGGACTCTCCTCTCCAGTACCTTGGCATAGACCTTCCCAGGGAGGCTGAGGAGTGTGATCCCTCTAAAGTTGGAGCACACCTTCCGGTCCCCTTTTTTAAAGAGAGGAACCACCACCCCGGTTTGCCATGCCAAAGGCACTGCCCCCGACCTCCACGCAATGTTGCAGAGGCGTGTCAACCATGACAACCCAACAACATCCAGGGCCTTGAGGTACTCAGGGCGATCTCGTCCACCCCTGGGGCCCGGCCACCAAGGAGATTTTTAACCACCTTGGCGACCTCAGCCCCTGTGATAGGCGAGTCATCCCCCTCGTCCCCAAACCCTGCTTCCTCTGTGGAAGGCGTATCAGTGGGATTGAGGAGATCCTCGAAGTATTCCTTCCACCGCCCGACGATGTCCCCAGTTGAAGTCAACAGTGTCCCATCCGCACCATACACAGTGTGGACGGGGAGCTGCTTTCCCCTCCTGAGCCGCCGGACAGTTTGCCAGAATCTCTTTGAGGCCGACCGAAAGTCTTGTTCCATGGCCTCACCGAACTCCTCCCATACCCGGGTTTTTGCTTCAGCAACCACCCGAACTGCACTCCGCTTGGCCTGCCGGTACACCTCAGCTGCTTCGGGAGTCCCACAAGCCAACCAAGCTTGATAGGACTCCTTCTTCAGCTTAATGGCCCCCCTCACCACTGGTGTCCACCACTTGGTTCGGGGGTTGCCACCACGAGATGCACTGACCCCCTTGCGGCCGCAGCTCTAGGCCGCCGCTTCAACAACAGAGGTGGAGAACATGGCCCATTCAGACTCCATGTCTCCAGACTCCCTCGGAATGTGGTTGAAGTTCTTCCGGAGGTGGGAGTTGAAGACCTCCCTGACAGGGGCCTCAGCCAGACGCTCCCAGCACACCCTCACTATACGTTTGGGTCTACCAGGTCTGAATGGCTTCCTCCCCTGCCATTGGATCCAACTCACCACCAGGTGGTGATCAGTTGACAGCTCTGCACCTCTCTTTACTCGGGTGTCCAAGGCTCAGCCCGAAGGAGTTGCATGGGTCCGCCCTCCAGTGGGCTCACCACCTGCAGGAGGGATCATGGGGGTCCGGTGCTATGTGGATCAGGTGGCGGTCAAAGGCGGAGACCTTGGCGGACTGATCCCAAGCTTTCTAAACTGGCACTAAATTCCAACACTACATATTGCTCAATTTGACACTTTATAACAGCAGAGAGATCCTTTTTCTTTCGCATATTGATTGAAACCTGTGGCATGCTTAATAATGTGCAACATCCTTCTTAATTTTATTTATTTATTTTTATTTTTATTTATTTTGTGTACTTTATTGATCCCCAGAGGGGAAATTCAGGGCATCCAACAGGATAGATGAAGCAGCCACAGTACGACCCTATCCCTTCACCATTCACTCACATGGCCACTTTAGAGTCTCCAATTAACCTAACCTGCATGTTTTTGGCCTGTGGGAGGAAACAGAAGAAATCCCGGAGTAAAGCCACACAGACAAGGAAGAACATGCAAACTCCACACAGATCACTGCTGGTCAGGGGGTGGGATAGAACCTGGGATCCCATGGCCAAGGGTGAGTTGCTGTGCTGCCACAGTGCTAACCACTGTGTCACCGCATTGCCCAAAGATAAGCTTATAGCACCTGGTGTTCCCAGGCAAATCCCCATCCAAGTCCGTAGCCTCTGCTCAACAGACCAATCACTGACCCTCGTTGAGGAGGTAGTCTTGCTCAACAGACCAATCATTCATCAATGTCGAGGAAACTGGCTCCTCAACAGAACAATCACTGAGCATCGTTCGGGGAAGCTAGTCTCCTTTAAGCCGTTATATTTAACTTTAAGCTTATATTTACATATGAGCGATGTATCCTTGCACTAGTAAATGGGCACAGCGCATCGTTGTCAGATTTGATAGTTCATGCTCGTCTCTTTTGTGAAAATACAGACTGAAAAGTGTCATATTGACTGGACAATCAGCCTAAGTGCAAAGTGCAATCACCAAAAGAACACACACAAAGAACATTTGACCCTTTATTGAATTTTCAAAGCCACGAACTTGGGAGAAAAATCAGTCACTCGCCAGAACAACAGCAAGCCTGCAGAGGATGAGAGGATGAGATGAGGCTGATTAATGAGGGGAAAAACGGAAATCTAATTTACATCACTTAGGTGGGAGGAGAGGAGAGACCGGCACAGAACCCAGCCCCCAGCGAAGGGGAGGAACCAGCAGGTCGGAACCGCTGGTAGGGGAATGAGGCATGGAGTCTGACCGGGTGGAGTAGATGAGCTGCGGTGTGGAAGAGCAAAAGGCTGGCGAGCGCACCAAACCCCTGAAGACGCACCGCGACATTGGCAGCAACCTGGAACAGAAGAAAAGGGAAACGTGTGTAAGGTAAGGTCACACACAACACAACCGCTTACTTGATGATCTAGTCTGCTTGATGCAGTATACCCAAACAAGCTAGCGTTGAATCATCGAAGAGCGCTTCCTTATAAACGTTGACTCAGCAGGTAACAGCGGGTGTGTCTGATAAGAAGACAGGTGAAACGGGAAGGAGGGGGCCAGTGCTCGCCAGAACATGACAGAAAAGTGAGCGGTTGTTCCCCCAACGAGTCATGTTTGATATCTACAGTGAAAAAGAATTCTATTTATATACTTGATTACAACTTTTCATTACAAAATATGAAAATTTGCCTTGCCAGCTGAAAGCAGTCCATCATCATCGTGTACCGACGGCTCATTACTTTGTCATGAAATTTCATTCATTAGTTTCGAACAGTTCAAGGAAGTGGTAGGTGCAAAATTAAAAGAAAGTAAGAACGCAGCTGGATATTAAATTCTAATGTACATTTAATGCACTGTACTAACTGTGACTGGATTTTTTTTTTCATATTTTGTGTCCTCACATTGCAGGGAAAGGTGCCTTAATAGATTGCTTGTGTATTTTACACATTTACTTTTGATATGTAGTCATTGCTCCCACTGTCGAGACACCTCCAGACTGGATCAGACACCAGGATATGTACCTGCAGGGGATCAGACACCAGGATGGCTTATGACCCCTGCACCCGCAGGGGATCAGACACCAGGATATGTACCTGCAGGGGTACACGGTCTCCCATCCAAGTACTAACCAGACCTGACCCAGCTTAGCTTCCAAGACCAGACGAGATTGGGCGTGTTCAGGGTGGTATGGCTGTAAGTAGTTTCCTTTAATTGGGCTCACCTGGCGAACAAATTATGACAGGTGTCTGTGTCATAAATCGCCCTTTAGGGCAGGCAGAAGACACCAAATGCTGGAGCTGTGAGTTTGCACATTTATTACAGAAAAACACTAACAATCAAACACAACACTTAGAGGAATAAAGGCAGGAACAGGGAGGACTGGCCTATGGACACGCCAGAGGTACTGAGCTGATGTCCGGGGAAAACAGAAGAACAGCCTGGCCAGACCCAGGCTGAGGCATCCAGATACGCCGGGGAAAAGAGGAACAAACTGGACGGAGTGCGCCCGTATGAGAGCAGGAATGACAGGGAATACCTGTCCGAATGAACAGGGATAACAGAGACATGTAGGAATAACGTCTGACTACCAGAAGACCGCTGCAAGGGGAAAGTCTCGCAGCAGGTCCTAAAAAGGGATAGAAAATTGAGAACCGATGTGGATACATGAGTGAGGATAGTTGACCTAATTACTGACAGCTGTCAGCTGTGACAGCCCGCGAACAGATGACACCCAGAAGTACACAGACAGCTGTCAAAGGAAAAGCACGGTGAGAGGGTAACAGCCAAATAACTACAAAAATAAGGAACAGACCCGAGGATATAAAGGGAAACATACTGTAACCACCAAAGCGAGGAGGGATAAATACAAAACAAGAGATGCAAAATCTGGAATACTAACATCAATATATAAAAGGAGAACTGAAAGCAAAGATGAAAGTAAACTCCAAAATAAACACAGGGAAATATAATGTAAAATACCCAATGATCCCAAACACATAATAGTAACGAATGGATCTAAAATGACCAAACTAGGAATACAGGACAACTCATAAATAGAGATAATAATAACCCAGAGAACAAAATACAGAAATACATGAGAACCAGACTATGAGAAAATAACAGGAACTAAAACAGAAGCAAAAAGGCAAACTCAGATACCAAAAATACAACAACCCATACTAACTACACAATAAACAGAGATACAGAAATACATTCATTCATTATCTTCTTCCGCTTAATCCTTTTCGGGTCACGGGGGGGCTGGAGCCTATCCCAGCATCTTTAGGTGAGAGGCAGGGTACACCATGGATAGATCGCCAGTCCATTGCAGGGCCAACACAGAGAGACAGACAACCATTCACTCTCACAGTCATACCTAAGGACAATTTAGAATCCCTAGTTTGATGCCAATTAACCTAACTTGCATGTTTTTGGCATGTGGGAGGAAACCGGAGAAATCCTGGAGTAAACCCACGCAGACACGGGGAGAACATGCAAACTCCACACAGATCACTGTTGGCTGGGGGCTGGGATCGAACCCAGGATCCCCTGGCCAAGGGTGAGTTGCTGTGCTGCCGTAGTGCTAACCACTCCACCACCGTGCTGCCCGATACAGAAATACAGAAAGACTTAAATCAACTAAAGGCTGAGCACGGCACTCACCCGTGAATCATGACAGTCTGAGATTGATATCAGTGATCCAAAGAGCCATGAGACACAGTACCATCCATGAGCTTAATTGAAAAACAAAAAATTGAATGTTTATGACACTAAAATCCTATTTGCATAATAATTTGGAACGTGACATAATTGTGATGCTAGCTTGTCGGTGGCCTCCAACTGGGATGCCACCTCCACTGCCTTTGTCAGCAGTAGATCGTTGGGTGCCCTGATTAGCTTTGCTGACAGCTATGGGTTGATGGTGTGCTCTGCTAGCTGGTCCCACACTATTTCCTCCTCTAGCTGCCCAAACCCGCACCTGCTCACCAGGCAGCGGAGCCCTGCTCGTCCAGCCACATCCTTCTCTGACCAGGGTAACGGGCACACTTTTATCTCCAGCAAAAAATGTTGAATTTTCCTCCGGAAGGCCAATTTTTCTCCTCGTCGCCATTGTTGTGTCTGTAGAATGAGGACAGTGGAGGCGGTGGCTGACCTGAATGATGGTTTATTAGACACACACTGTTAACAGCTCGTGTTTCAATTTATAGCTATTATGCTAGCTGAGGTTTAGTACAGGCTGGTGTGTTGGCTAGAGGTGGAGTCCCAAAGATGCCAAGCTCCCGCTGTCAGTCTCCTAATATAGGCATGGCGTGATGACGTCACCTGTGCCTGCGTCCTCAAGTCCATGCAGCCTGTTGTTAGTATATGAATGTCTAACACTGACCACCACAGTTACAGCATCTATGTTGTACATTTTGTCCGCATTCGTCATACCTATGATCACCTCCACATTTAGCACCTCTGTTTTGAATTGCAAGCTACTGCAATGTGACCATACGTTGACATCTGTAACAGCGAAGTGGAGGTGGAATGTAAGGCCCAACCGGGAAACTCATATAGCCTATCCTTATTTTGTCTGGAAGCAAGGGTGTAACTTTGTTTCAAACATTGGGGGTGTTGAGATCTCTGCCTGTATCCAGCTTATTCCTAAGCCCCAAGATGCCTTGTGTGAACTGTGGTAGCAACTTCCGGTACTAGTTTAGAACATATGGTTGTCACTGAAACAGGACACTTCTTCTTGCTAAAAAACAATGACTTTGGCATCAGAAATGCGGGAACACGGCCTCTTGCACCTCAAAACAGTAACATAATCATACCACTTCCCACGACTATAGAGGGATGGAAAGATGACCTTAAAAAGTGGCCTCGTAGATAGTAGTTAGTTAGTGCCACTGCTAAGATGTTAACGCTGTAAACAAATGACCCGTGCTGGCAAAATGAGTCACATTTTCAAAACTGATGTAACGTTATTTCCATATTCTGTATTGAAAGACCCTCAAAATGATATTTAATTTGTAGGTAGTGCGCAAAAACTGACCCAGAAAAAGACGATTTGTTTATATTTTAACTAGGTTGAAAACTCGCATTCGATCGGGAGTTATGTCTTCCACAAAAACATAGGTATTTTTAGAAAGTACGATTTCTAAGCTTTCCAATGATACCAGACAATCATGGGGGTTTACCCGGTACTTTGCCGCTAGCAAACAAAGAAAGAGTCATGATTTATGACTTCTTGTTGCCTTTACTCATAATGACACGGTGGGCATTCAAACCAGCACGTCTTCACCATAATAAAGTCGGCTACATTTTGTTAAAATATCCATCTTCTTCCGCTTAATCCTTTTTTTTGGGTTGCAGGGGGGCTGGAGCCTATCCCAGCATCTTTGGGCAAGAGGCAGGGTACACCCTGGACAGATCACCAGTCCATTGCAGGGCCAACACAGAGAGACAAACAACCATTCACTCTCACAGTCATACCTAAGGACAATTTAGAATCCCCAGTTGATGCCAATTAACCTAACTTGCATGCATGTTTTTTGGCATGTGGGAGGAAACCAGAGAAATCCTGGAGTAAACCCATGCAGACACGGGGAGAACATGCAAACTCCACACAGATCACTGTTGATTGGAGGCTGGGATCGAACCCAGGATCCCCCAACCAAGGGTGAGTTGCTGTGCTGCTGCAGTGCTAACCACTCCTCCACCGCGCCACCGCGCTGCTCTTGTTAAAATATCCATCCATCCATCCATCTTCTACCACTTTTCCAGAGGTTCGGGTCGTGGAGGCAGCAGTTCAAGCAGAGAAGCCCAGACTTCCCTCTCCACCTGCTCCAGCTCTTCAGAGAGGATACCAAGGCTTTCCAAGACCAGATGGGAGACATAGTCTCTCCACCGAGTCCTGGGTCTGCCCCGGGGTCTTCTCCCAGTGGGACGTGCCCGAAACACCTCAAGTGGGAGGCATCCAGGAGGCATCCTAATCAGATGCCCATACCACCTCAACTGACTTCTTTCAATGTGGAGGAGCAGCGGTTCTACTCTGAGTCTCTCCCGGCTGACTGAGCTCCTCACCCTATCTCTGAGGGTGAGTCCAGCAATCCTGCGGAGAAAGCTCATTTCAGCCGCTTGTATCCGCGATCTCGTTCTTTCGGTCATTACCCAAAGCTCGTGACCATAGATGAGAGTAGGAACGTAGATTGACTGGTAAATCGACAGCTTTGCCTTAGAACTCAGCTCCCTCTTCACCACAACAGACCAGTACTACGTCCACAGCAATGCAGATGCTGCTCCAATCCGTCTGTCAATCTCTCGCTCCATTTTCCCCTCACTCGCGAATAAGACCCCAAGATACTTGAACTCCTCCACTTGGGGCAGGAGCCTGTCCCCAACCCGGAGAGGACAATCCACCTTTTTCCGGTTGAGGACCATGGACTCAGACTTGGAGGTGCTTATTCTCATCCCAGCCGCTTCACGCTCAGCGGCAAACCGTCCCAGCAAAAGCTGTAGGTCATTGCTGGATGAAGCCAACAGGACAACATCATTTGCAAACAACAGAGATGAGATCCTGTGGTCACCAAGCACGACACCCTCCATTCCCTGGCTGCGCCTAGAAAGCCTGTCCATAAAAATTATGAACAGGATCGGTGACAAAGGGCAGCCCTGGTGGAGTCCAGCTCTCACTGGGAATGAGTCCGACCGAATGTTGACAATACGAACCAAACTCTCACAACGGTTGTACAGAGACCGAATAGCTCGTAACAACAAGCCCGATACCCCATATTCCCGAAGCACCCCCCACAAAAAACCACAAGGGACGCGGTCGAATGCCTTCTCCAAGTCCACAAAACACATGTAAACTGGTTGGGCAAACTCCCACGAACCCTCGAGAATTCTCGAGAGGGTAAAGAGCTGGTCCGATGTGCCACGGCCAGGACGAAAACCATATTGCTCCTCCTGAATCCGAGGTTCAACCAATGGCCGGACTCTCCTCTCCAGTACCTTGGCATAGACCTTCCCAGGGAGGCTGAGGAGTGTGAGCCCTCTAAAGTTGGAGCACACACCCCCGGTCCCTTTTTTTGAAAAGAGGAACCACCACCCTGGTTTGCCATGCCAAAGGCACTGCCCCCGACCTCCACGCAATGTTGCAGAGGCGTGTCAACCATGACAGCCCTACAACATCCAGGGCCTTGAGGTACTCAGGGCGAATCTCGTCCACCCCCGGGGGTGGACAAGATTGTTAAAATATGTTGGACATAATCAAATTTACCTTTGAGCAGATGTACGTCACAACACTGTGCTTGGATGTCATCTGTCACCGTGTGGTGAGAAGCCTCCATTCATCCAGTCAATTGGCACAACCATGAACAGCAGCAAGTACCAGAACTACGCCAAAACATTCAAAAAAATACAAAAAGTAGAAGAACTGAAATTAGCTGCCACTTGAGAGCAAAACACGTATGTGGACTATACATTAAAATGAATTTGAAAAACTTAAAAACGCTATTTTAAATGTCCCTGCTGCTCCACTCTTACTGACTGATTTAACACTAGGTCAGCCAAAGCCAGAAATTGCGTACATAATCGTTCCTACAGCGGCACCCCCAGGAATAAGGTGGATAAGGATTTTTTTTATTTAAAAAAAATCTTTTTATTATAGGACTGTCAGGCTATCCCTCCTCATGGATCGTCACCTTATCATGGTGGGGGGGTTTGCGTGCCCCTGTGATCCCAGGAGCTATGTTGTCCGGGGGCAATTTGCCTCTGATAGGGTCTCCCAAGACAAACTGGTCCTGGGTGAAGGGCCAGACTAAGAACGATCCAACAGACTCTCATGATAAATTCTATATCAAGGATTCAGTGTACCCCGCCCGGTATGGGGTTACCGGGGCCCCACCCTGGAGCCAGGCCTGGGGGAGGGGCTCGAAGGCTAGCGTCTGGTGGCCGGGTTTCCACCCATGGGACCCGGCCGGGCTCAGCCCGAAGGAGTTACATGGGTCCGCCCTCCAGTGGGTTCACCACCTGCAGGAGGGATCATGGGGGTCCGGTGCTATGTGGATTAGGTGGCGGTCAAAGGCGGAGACCTTGGCGGACTGATCCCAAGCTTTCTAAACTGGCTTTTGGTACGTGGAATGTCACCTCTCTGGTGGGGAAGGAGCCTGAGCTGGTGTACGAGGTTGAGCAATACTGGCTAGATATAGTCGGCCTCACCTCAACACACAGCTCCGGTTCTGGAACCAGTGTCCTGGAGAGGGGCTGGAGCTTGGCCTTTTCTGGAGTTGCCCCGGGCGAGAGGCGACGAGCAGGGGTGGGTATTCTTGTATCGCCCCACCTTGCTGCCTCTATATTGGAGTTTTCCCCGGTGGACGAAAGGGTTGCTTCCCTGCGCCTTCGGGTTGGGAAACGGGTCCTGACCATCATTTGTGCCTATGCACCAAATGATGTTTCAGAGTACCCACCCTTTTTGGAGTCTGTGACTGGGGTGCTGGAGGGTACTCCTCCTGGAGACTCCATTGTCCTACTGGGGGACTTCAATGCGCATGTGGGCAATGACAGTGAAACCTGGAGGGGAGTGATTGGGAGGAACGGCCTGCCCGATCTGAACTCGAGTGGTGTTCAGTTATTGGACTTCTGTGCTAACCACAGTCTGTCCATAACGAACACCATGTTCAAGCATAAGGGTGTCCATATGTGCACCTGGCACCAGGACACCCTTGGTCGCAGGTCGATGATCGATTTTGTTATCGTATCATCAGACCTGCGACTGTATGTCTTGGACACCCGAGTAAAGAGAGGTGCAGAGCTGTCAACTGATCACCACCTGGTGGTGAGTTGGATCCGATGGCAGGGGAGGAAGCCATTCAGACCTGGTAGACCCAAACGTATAGTGAGGGTGTGCTGGGAGCATCTGGCTGAGGCCCCTGTCTGGGAGGTCTTCAACTTCCACCTCCGGAAGAACTTCAACCACATTCCGAGGGAGTCTGGAGACATGGAGTCTGAATGGGCCATGTTCTCCACCTCTGTTGTTGAAGCGGCGGCCCAGAGCTGCGGCCGCAAGGTGGTCGGTGCATCTCGTGGTGGCACCCCCCGAACCAAGTGGTGGACACCAGTGGTGAGGGGGGCCATTAAGCTGAAGAAGGAGTCCTATCAAGCTTGGTTGGCTTGTGGGACTCCCGAAGCAGCTGAGGTGTACCGGCAGGCCAAGCGGAGTGCAGGTCGGGTGGTTGCTGAAGCAAAAACGTGGGTATGGGAGGAGTTCGGTGAGGCCATGGAACAAGACTTTCGGTCGGCTTCAAAGAGATTCTGGCAAACTGTTCGGCGGCTCAGGAGGGGAAAGCAGCTCCCGGTCCACACTGTGTATGGTGCGGATGGGACATTGTTGACTTCAACTGGGGATATCGTTGGGCGGTAGAAGGAATACTTCGAGGATCTCCTCAATCCCACTGATACGCCTTCCACAGAGGAAGCAGGGTTTGGGGACGAGGGGGATGACTCGCCTATCACAGGGGCTGAGGTCGCCAAGGTGGTTAAAAATCTCCTTGGTGGCCGGGCCCCGGGGGTGGACGAGATTCGCCCTGAGTACCTCAAGGCCCTGGATGTTGTTGGGTTGTCATGGTTGACACACCTCTGCAACATTGCGTGGAGGTCGGGGGCAGTGCCTTTGGCATGGCAAACCGGGGTGGTGGTTCCTCTCTTCAAAAAAGGGGACCGGAGGGTGTGCTCCAACTTTAGAGGGATCACACTCCTCAGCCTCCCTGGGAAGGTCTATGCCAAGGTACTGGAGAGGAGAGTCCGGCCGTTGGTCGAACCTCGGATTCAGGAGGAGCAATGTGGTTTTCGTCCTGGCCGTGGCACATTGGACCAGCTCTTTACCCTCTCGAGAATTCTTGAGGGTTCGTGGGAGTTTGCCCAACCAGTTTACATGTGTTTTGTGGACTTGGAGAAGGCATTTGACCGCGTCCCTCGTGGATTTTTGTGGGGGGTGCTTCGGGAGTATGGGGTATCGGGCTTGTTGTTACGAGCTATTCGGACTCTGGACGACCGTTGTGAGAGTTTGGTTCGTATTGCCAACACTCGGTCGGAGTCATTCCCAGTGAGAGTTGGACTCCGCCAGGGCTGCCCTTTGTCACCGATCCTGTTCATAATTTTTATGGACAGGATTTCTAGGCGCAGCCAGGGAATGGAGGGTGTCATGCTTGGTGACCACAGGATCTCATCTCTGTTGTTTGCAGATGATGTTGTCCTGTTGGCTTCATCCAGCAATGACCTACAGTTCTTGCTGGGACGGTTTTCCGCTGAGTGTGAAGCGGCTGGAATGAGAATCAGCACCTCCAAGTCTGAGTCCATGGTGCTCAGCCGGAAAAAGGTGGATTGTCCTCTCCGGGTTGGGGACAGGCTCCTGCCCCAAGTGGAGGAGTTTAAGTATCTTGGGGTCTTGTTCACGAGTGAGGGGAAAATGGAGCGAGAGATCGACAGACGGATTGGAGCAGCATCTGCAGTGATGCGGACGTTGTACCGGTCTGTTGTGGTGAAGAGGGAGCTTAGTTCTAAGGCAAAGCTGTCGATTTACCAGTCAATCTATGTTCCTACTCTCACCTATGGTCACGAGCTTTGGGTAATGACCGAAAGAACGAGATCGCGGATACAAGCGGCTGAAATGAGCTTTCTCCGCAGGATTGCTGGACTCACCCTCAGAGATAGGGTGAGGAGCTCAGTCATCCGGGAGAGGCTCAGAGTAGAACCGCTGCTCCTCCACATTGAAAGGAGTCAGTTGAGGTGGTATAGGCATCTGATTAGGATGCCTCCTGGACACCTCCCACTTGAGGTGTTTCAGGTACGTCCCACTGGGAGGAGACCCCGGGGCAGACCCAGGACTCGGTGGAGAGACTATGTCTCCCAGCTGGTCTTGGAACGCCTTGGTATCCCCTCTGAAGAGCTGGAGCAGGTGGCTGGGGAGAGGGAAGTCTGGGCTTCTCTGCTTGAACTGCTGCCTCCGCGACCCGGACCTCCGGAAAAGCGGTAGAAGATGGATGGATGGATGGATGTCAGGCTATCAGTACAGGCAGCTGTCTCTGGTGTCCTCTTTTTCATTTTTAAAGGAAAAGGATTTTTTAAAGTAAAAAATAACAGTATAGCATGTATCCTAGTGTGGAGGAAGAGCGCAAAATTGTTAACTTTGCTAAAAGGACAAGGTGTAGAGGATGCGTTCAATGATGAGGCTGAGTTTTATTTCTCAGGTTCAGCTTTATTGACAGAACACATACTCTAGCATTCTCAAAGCAGGAAGAAGAGAAAGAACTATATCACATCACCTCTTTATATGTTTCCAGCATTGGAACTCAAGTCACATGGTGGTTCAGTAAACATACAGTCACATGGTACTTAATCCCAGCCAAAATGCAACCCTTTGAACTTTCACCATTGTCTCTTATTCATTGATGAACTGGAAATCTCTCTGGGGCATCTTCTCCGAGACAAAGGCCAAATCTCACACCTCATCCTCTGCAGATTCGAGCCTTTTGTCACACATACATTCACACACATCAGTGTGTGAATGTGTGTGTGTGAATGGGTGGATAGCAGGATCTGTAAAGCGCTTTGGTCATCAAGAGATGAGAATAAAAGCGCTATATAAATGAATGCCATTTACCATTTACCATTTTACCATTTTGTCCTTCGAGACATGAAGCCTCCAATAAACATGCAGTCATACCTTTGTGGAAAATGTGAGCCCAACATATCTTGGCATTCCCATATTAGTAACAGTTGTAAAAATTATTTCCCTGATTTACCAAATCTATATTCAACCTTGTAATAGTCTATGCCACTATGAAGCAGCAGGCCTGCTTATTACCCATTATGTGTTAAGTATTTCAGCACTGGCAGAATTCAAATTTTAACTGTTGTTCCCTGTGTTATGTCAGGAAACCCGGAATGACCAATGGAGAGAGTAGCTGTGCTGGAACTCGAATTTTATTATAATGAACACTTATTAATATAGTACAGGTTTCAGTGCATCCACACGCTATGCCATTGTGAGTCGAGAGAGTCCTAAGATGGCCAACTCTCCCCATTTATGAGCCGGCGTGATGACACCACCAGCCGGCTGTGTGATCACATCGCTACCTATTATCCCCTTCATTACATTCACCCCCACCCCCGGATAAACATAACCCACTGCCAAGTTTAACCCTCCCCAATTTGATACAATAACATGAACAACGCTAGCTAGGGCTAGCGGGTGGACCACTGCATAGCCCAGTACGACTGAGTGGGTTTTTCTGCCACTCTTTAACTGGCAGTTGTGCCTCTAGCTAACCAGTCCTTCTTTCTGATCCTCTTCCGTGGGGAAGGCAGTTCTGCTGGAGGGGCCTTGTAGTGGGCAAGTGGCAGACACGCCCCTGGTAGGGCCCATTCACCATTCACAAAACTCCAGCTCAGGTCCCACACTGCATGAGCCAACTCCCGTGAAGCGTCGTCCTCCTGAGCTGTCACTCGAGAGGTGAGCTGTCAAGACGATTGGTGAGGATCTGAGGCATTCCTCCTGCACAGACGAGACGACTGTGCTCTCGATGTCATCATCCTGTTGAATCTCATCCCACTCATCATCATCGTCACCAGTGTATGTTGCGTCCCAACCACCATAGTCAGTCAAGCTGAGTCTGTTACTGTCGCTGATGGAGAAACCCAGTTGGTAAAACAAATCACATCCAAGAATGTTGTCTCCATGGGTAGCCACTTGAAACACAAAGTCAGTAACCACTCTTGACGCATAGCGGACCGTTAGTGTGATGGTACCTACGTTGCTAACTCTGTAGCCACCATACCCATACAGCGCCGCTGGGTTCTTGCCAATCTTGTGGTTGGGGAAAAATTTCTTCACCGTTGCCCAATTTAACATCGACCTCATGAGCATAACAGAGACTTTTATTTCCTCAGGAAGTTAAGGCAAGCTCACCTCCCTCATCACCTGCTGCTGAATTTCTACCGAGCAGCCATCGAGAGCCTCCTGACCCACTGCTGTACAGTGTGGTTTAGAAGCTGCATCGCAGAGGACAGGAAAGACCTGCAGCGGGTGGTGAGGGTGGCAGAGAAAATTAAGCCTGTTTTCCACTAGCCCAGCACACCTCGGTACGGCTCGATTCACTTCAGTACGGCTTGGAATGCTTCTGTCTCCATTAGCACGGTGTTGTGCTTGTGCTGTGATGGTTTGTTGTAGGAGGTTTTAGAAGCGAGGCGGTGCCAGACTCCCAGCGAGGCGGGGCCACACTCCCGTGACGTTACACACCCGACTGAGTCCTTATTTACACGAGACAAAAAATGGAGGATCCAAGGATTATTGCCTTGCTCGCTCTGTGGTTTTATTTCACAATTAAGTCCAGAGAGTTTAACCAGAGAAGACACTAGGGTACAGGCAGCGAGATGAAATATGAATGAATATTTTAATTTAATACTATCCCACTTGTACTTACAAAAACGTGTGAATATTCATAAAAAGCACACACATGAAAGGTAGCACCACAAGCAGTGGGTCACAGCGGTTTTGGGCAACACAACACAATTGTGTATCCTTTGCCAATCTGTCTGCTGTTATTTAATGTTTAACAGTTAAGGGACGGATGATTATATGCTCCAAAACTGAAGAAACTCTCTGATAAAAAAGCTGCAACAACACGTCACTTTTGTTTTGAATTAACTGCCAAATGACCTAGAAATAATGAGCTGAAACTTGTTTTTATTCGTATTAAATAATGAGACAGTGGCACACTGGCCAACACCAAATTGTATTATTTTTTACATCCTAGGGCATTTTGGATGTACTGAATAAAAAAAATTCATGTTTTTCACCTTCAGGTCAACGTTTGGAACAACAGTATTATTATTTTCCGTTTAGATGATGCTACACTCCTTCTAAAGTATTGTAATTCTCTGAATTTGGAATGCCGATAGAACATTCAATTTACATATACTTGTACCTACTTTGACTTGTAAGCTTCATCAGTCTCTCCTGCTGCATTTTAAAGTCCAACTGTGCAACTTCTTATAAGTTAACATAAAAAATTTACCCAAAGTTTATAACTAGATCATGTGGTGCGAATTTTTTATGATATTTCAATAAAAAGAACAGAAAGCTTACAAAAACATTTGTTTTTTGGTCTAGTAGTAGACTTACACAGTGGTCCTCTCCGGCATACAACTAGGAGCATGCCGGTCGCTATGGAGGGTGAGAGTGTGTATGGGCACATAATCATACCATGCAGGATAGCTGGGTAGACGGTTATGCTGTTTCATTCCATCTAGCGGCAATGCTCTGCACTGTGTGTGTTTATATATTTGCATATTTGTTCCGTCTAGCTGCAATGCTCCGTACTGTGGGTGTTTATATATTTATATATCTACATGTTATTCCATCTAGCTACATTGCTCCGCACTGTGTGTGTTTATATACTTGCATATTTATTCCACCTAGCTGCAATGCTCCGTACTGTGGGTGTTTATATATTTACATATTTATTCCATCTAGCTACAATGCTCTGCACTGTGTGTTCATATATTCATATATTATTCCATCCAGCTACAATGCTCTGCACTGTGTGTCTGTGTGTGTGTGTATATATATATATTTTATAGTAATACGTACATATGTTTATTAGCTGCTCTTGCTTGCTTGTTTTTTTTTTTTTCTTGCCTTCTGATTGTTGCTCTGAGTGTTGCTATCCCTGTGCTGTTGCAATCCTGGAATTTCCCCGTTGTGGGACTAATAAAGGCTTATCTTATCTTATCTTATCTTAGTTAAAAATTACATTACCTTTACAATGGTTGACCCCTGACAGGATGATCAGCATCATTTTCATCAGACTAGGCAATGGAATTTCTATGTAATTATACTGTTTTATAATTCAGTGTTATAACAGACAGACCACACTTTCCAAAACAATTCCATTTTATTATATACAAAATATTAAAATAAAAAAAAAACTTTGCAAAACAACATGAAGGTTAATCGACATTTTATACACGCCGACCACTGAGTGCCTCTACACCAGCTTCCCAAACTGGGTCAGGAAGGCTCGGTAGAATGAAGCCGTCTCTGCCAGCTCTGGGTCAGGAAGGCTCGGTTGAATGAATCCGGGCGGGCTGGCACGGCGGACGCGTGGGATGATTCTACAAGGAAAATGCACACAATAAAATACAGCACGAAAGTGCAAGATATACAGAAAAGACAATAGTTTTTAACAAGATTACATAAGCTTATTTCAGCGTATTGTTCACATGAATAATTAAAATAAAAGCTTTAGTCCGCAGTGTGCTGCAATAAAGCAGCGATCATCATCCACAAATGAACAGCTTTTTTATTGCATAAATAAACTGAGCGTCTTACTGAATATATTTGCGAAAAAACGCACAATAAAAAAAAATTAAAACTCACCGTTAAAGGACTCCGATGTCGAGACCTCCCGGTATATTTTTTCATTCCAGGTGGCTCCGTCTAACTCGCGCTGGATACGTTCTTCTGACAATGCAGTGAGCAGACACTGCACCTCCTTATTGGTCCATGGAACACCCTTATTACGCGAAGCCATTTTTGATAGAGAATAAATGAAAATAGCACAGCAATACACTGAAAATAAACCGCCAACAGTGGTTGCGTGCTGAGTAATGGCGATCGTGAAGATTCTTTTTTTTTTTTCAAAAACTTTATTGAGAAGGTCGTGAAGATTCGGCAGAAGAGGAGGAGGAGAGGGGTGGTTACAACCTGACCAATCAGCGCCGGTTACGACCTGACCAATCAGCGGCGACCAGTCTGTTAACGTCACAACACGGCACAGCTCAGCACTGCTGTACCCTGCCCTTGAGCGCGGCTGAGAATCGCGGTTGTTAAACCGTGTTGGGGCTTGTGGAAAAGCGTACAAAGCGTGCTGAGCCGTCCCGTGTCGCGCTAAAGCATGCTAGTGGAAAAGGGCCTTTAGTGGCACCACATTACTCCCTCTTGAAGACATTTATTCTGGCAGACTTCAAAAGAAGGCCAGGAGTATCTACAGTACATGGACCCTCACCCTGGACATTTACTGTTTTCCTCCCTCCCCTCTGGAAAAAGATACCGGACAATTTAAACAAAAACAAACCGACTGAAACACAGCTTCTTTCCCCAGGCTGCGGAAAGTATCACCCCACCTCCATCCCATTCCCCCCAGGATTGATGCATCCCCTCCTCTTCTCCCCCAACCTCCCACTCCCCTCCACAATTGCCTTACAACAATTACTGTCTGCATCATTCTCTGTTTTATTGTTTCTATTTTATTTACACTGCTGCTACTGGAGAGCTGCTAAACTGCATTTCACTGTTGATATTTTATATAGTAACAATAAAGCTCTATCTATCTATCTATCTATCTATCTATCTATCTATCTATCTATCTATCTATCTATCTATCTATCTATCTATCTCAGAATCAGAATCAGAATCAGAATCAGGTTTATTGCCATTGTTCATGTAGTACACAAACTAGGAATTTGTCTCGGTGCAATGCTGCAACATTAAACATGATAAGATAAGAGAAATAAACTATACATGTAATAAAGTGTAGGATAAGATTAAGTGATACTGGTCAACAGTTAAAATATATATTAGCCAGCAGCAGATACTGTGGAGAACTATATAGTGCAGTCGGTAATGCAGGAAGAAAACAGTGATGATTGACATGAGTCTGGTTGAGCTGCTGTACATAGTGCACGAGAGTCACTTAGTGTTCAGCAGTCTAATGGCAGAGGGGAAGAAGCTGTTCATGTGACGGGAGGTTTTAGTCTGGATGGACCGAAGTCTTCTACCAGAGGGGAGGGGGGCAAACAGTACGTGACCAGGGTGTGAGGGATCGGCTATGATCCGGCCAGCACGCCTCCGGGTCCTGGAGATGTACAGATCCTGGAGAGATGGGAGCTTGCAGCCGATCACCTTCTCAGCAGTGCGCACGACGCGCTGCAGCCTTAGTCTGTCCCTGGCAGTGGCTCCTGCGTACCACACGGTTATGGAGGTGGTGAGGATGGACTCGATGATGGCTGTGTAGAACTGCACTAACATCTTGGTGGGTAGCTTGAGCTTCCTCAGCTGCCGCAGGAAGAACATCCTCTGCTGGGCTTTTTTGATGAGTGAGCTGATGGTCAGCTCCCATTTGAGGTCCCTGGTGATGGTAGTGCCTAGGAAGCGGAAGGAATCAGCAGTGGTGATGGGAGAGCCTGAGAGGGTGAGGGGGGGCAGAGGAGTAGTGACTTTCCTGAAGTCTACAATCATCTCCACTGTCTTCAGAGCGTTCAGCTGCAGGTTGTTATTGCTGCACCAGGACGCCAGCTGGGCCACCTCTCTCCTGTAGGCGGACTCGTCGCCGTTGGAGATGAGCCCGATGAGGGTGGTGTCGTCTGCAAACTTGATCAACTTGACAGACTGGTGGCTGGAGGTGCAGGAGTTGGTGTAAAGGGAGAAGAGTAGGGGGGAAAGTACACAGCCCTGGGGTGATCCGGTGCTGATGCTAGTATAGTCTGAGACAGTCTTTCCCAGCCGCACATGCTGCCTCCGGTCCGTCAGGAAGTCGATGATCCACCTGCAGAGGGAGTCAGGCACGTTGAGCAGGGACAGCTTGTCCCGGAGCAGAGTGGGGCGGATGGTGTTGAATGCGGAGCTGAAGTCCACAAACAGGATCCTGGCGTAGGTTCCCGGGGAGTCCAGGTGCTGCAGGATGGAGTGGAGGGCCAGGTTGACTGCATCGTCTACAGACCTGTTGGCTCGGTAGGCAAACTGCAGCGGGTCCAGGAGAGGGGTGGTGATGGACTTGAGGTGGGACAGGACCAGGCGCTCAAAGGACTTCATGACTACAGAGGTGAGCGCTACAGGTCTGTAGTCATTAAGTCCAGTGATCCGTGGCTTCTTGGGGACAGGGATGATGGTGGAGGATTTGAGGCAGGATGGCACGTGGCATAACTTAAGGGAGGTGTTAAAAATGTCTGTGAATACAGGAGCCAGCTGTTTCGCACAGAGTCTCAGGGTGGAGGGAGACACGCCGTCTGGGCCGGGGGCCTTGCGCGGGTTCAGTCTGGAGAACTGTTTGAGCACATCCTGCTCACTGATGATAAGGGGAGGGGGGGAGGAGGGGGGGGTGCCTTAAATGAAGTAGGGAATGTGGAGGCTGTGGAGTTGGAGGGAGGGGGGGAGTTGGACACAGATGACGAGGTGTCAAAACGGGCATAGTGTTGGGACAGTCTCTGACAAAGGGCTTTGTCATCCTGACCTTTAGGAGCCTGAGGCCGATAGTTGGTGATCTGCCTCAGTCCTCTCCACACGGAAGCCGAATCATTAGCAGTGAACTGCTGCTGGAGTCTCTCTGAGTACACAGATTTAGCCCTCTTCAGCTCTCTGTTAAACCGGTATTTAACCTCCCTGTAGCAGTCCCTGTCTCCACTTTTCAGCGCTGCTTCCTTCTCCTTCCTGATCTGTCTGAGCTTAGCTGTGAACCAGGGTTTGTCATTAGAGTAACTCACCCTGGTGCGTGATGGAAGAATGTTCTCTTCACAAAAGTGGATATATGAGTTCACAGTGTCCGTGTACTCATCCAGATCATGCGTGGCTCCTTTAAGCATGCCCCAGTCAGATATTTCCATGCACGTTTCCAGCTTCTCCTCAGCATCACTGGTCCGTATCTTCGTAGTGCTCACTACAGGTTTAGTGAGCTTCAATCTCTGTCTGTATGTGGGAATGAGGTGAACCATCACGTGATCAGATAATCCCAGCGCAGCTCGAGGGACAGCGCGATATGCGTCTTTCACTGTGGTGTAACAGTGATCCAGTGTGTTTAATCCTCTGGTGGGGCATTTAATAAACTGTTTGTAGCGGGGGAGATCGTGGCTCAGATTGCACTGATTAAAGTCGCCAGCCACAATAATCAGCGAGTCTGGAAAACTCCGCTCTGTGTGTTGAATGTGATCCGCGAGCACGCGCTGAGCTTCGCGCGTGTCCGCGTCGGGAGGGGCGTACACAGCGATCATTATAAAAGAAGCAAACTCCCGCGGGGAATAAAAAGGCTTGCAATTGATAACAAGAAATTCCAAGGCAGGAGAACAGTGTTTGGAAATTACCGTTACATCAGAGCACCAGATGCAGTTGATGTAGAAGCAGACTCCGCCTCCTGTGGTCTTGCCGGAAAGCTCTGTGTCACGATCAGCACGGAAGAGCTGGAAGCCGTCGAGGCGCAGCGCGCTGTCCGGTATATTTTCCCGGAGCCAGGTCTCAGTAAAGCAGAGGACAGCTGAGGAGGCGAGGTCCTTAAAACGCATCAGCAGTCTCAGTTCATCCACCTTGTTAGAGAGAGAGTTGGTATTGGACAGAAATATGCCAGGCAGCGCCGTTCGCGAGCCTCTCCTGCGAAGTCGCACGAGAGCGCCCGCTCGTCTTCCTCTCTTCCGCCGTCTCACTTTCCGAGCCAAACAATAAACCAGATCGGCGGCAGGGGCTAGAAAAACTGGGAGGAGGTCCGTGGGGGTGAAAGTCCTGATATTTAAAAGTTCTTCACGGGTATAAGTGCAAGCAGACACACAATTGACAAACAAAAACAAACAAAGAGCGCAGCGAAGCACCATGTCGACCGCTGTGGGCGCCATCTTGGATCGAACTGTCTATCTATCTATAGTCTATCTATCTATCTATCTATCTATCTATCTATCTATCTATCTATCTATCTATCTATCTATCTATCAGTTCAGTTTCAGACAGAAAAACCTGCGGGCGCTACTCCAGCTCCTCAGCGGTGGGAACGTTTGAGGGCCACAACCCTGATCCAGCAAACAGCAGGATCTTTTGGCATTGGCATAAAGGCAGCAGGGGAAGGGGCGGCAGGTGGCGTTGGGGAGAGAGCCAGCAGTGACACAGGAACAGGTGCAGTAGAGGATTGGAAGGGTCCAACGGTGAGCAGAAAAGCCCGTAGTCTTGGGGAAACCACCTGAAGCACCTCCAGTCTGTTTGCTGCAATTCTCCGAGCCTCCTTCAAAGCCGCGGGCTTCCAATCATCCACCTCTTCATAAATCCTATGCCACTCCACCACATCCGACACTGTCACGCCGCGCCATTCATCAGCGGCGCCACCTGCCCACGCACCTGCTACTCGTCAGCGGCGAAGGATAAAAGCCGCCTCGCCCTGAGCGTCGGCCTGAAGCCGTAGACTTCATTTCCCTTGCATGGACTTCTACCACATTCTCTTCAGCATCCTCTTTACCGGTAAGAAGATCACTTACCTCATCTCTCCAGTTTGCTCCCCTGTGCACAGGTGGATTCCTCGGCGGTGGACAATCCCGTCCCTCGTCTCTCCTCGCTGCTGCACCGAGCCCTGCAGGTGGCTGTCTCCCGGGCTTCCATCCTTGAAGCGCCAGTCATCTGCCCGAACAAGTAAGCTTCTCTCCCTCGCCTATTCTCCTCCTGTGTTGGTGTGTGCTCATCACCCTGTGTCCAATTTCTCCCATAGGGTTGCCGGCTGAACGGTCTCCTGCCTCTGGGTCCGAAGCAGACACCACCACCAACACATTAACATTCCGCAGACACGCACCCAAACATCCCTGTTGTTAATAAACAGTTTGAACTACTCTGAGCCTGTGTGTGTGCGTCTCCTGAGCCGAACGTTATGTCAGTACGGCTTCAGCAGAGCGGCTCGGCGGACGGCGGGCTCGCACACCGGTTTACCATCCTCGAGGCTCGGGTGGATCAGATTGTTTATCAGCAACAGGTGGTTCTTAATCAATTATTAGAACTGACTAACCGATTGAACCGCTTGGATCCCCAACAGCCGTTCCTCCCGACTCGCCAGGGTGGCGCGGCTCCTGCTGTTCCAGCGGCCGTCCAGCCGGCTCCAGTGGCACCGGTTCGGCTCACGCCGATTCCGACCCCCGCCCGCTTTAGCGGTAAGCTCGGCGGAGCGCGGGGGTTTATTATGCAGTGTGAGTCCGTGTTCCACCGTGTGCCCGGAGATTTTCCCTCGGATCACAGCCGAATTGGTTACATAGGGAATCTTCTGGAGGGGCGTGCGTTAACCTGGACCTACGCCGTAATGGCGAGGCCCAGTTATGCCACCCTCACCTATGACCAATTCGTGAGGCGCTTTCTGGAGGTCTTTGACCACTCACAAACCGAAACGGTCCAGGTCGATCGGCTTCTCGCTCTCCAGCAGGGAAGCCGGTCGGCAGCGGACCACTCGGTCGACTTCCGGGTAGCGGCGGAGGAATTGGGCTGGGAGGAACGCTCCCTCTGTGGCCTGTTCCTCCGCAGCCTCAATAGTGATCTGAGGGATGAACTGGCTGGTCGGGATATCCCTGGGACACTAGCGGAGCTGACATCCTTAGCGATAAGTTTGGATAACAGGCTGCGCGAGCGCTCCTCGGGGCGGAGGTCTTCTTCTTCTCGCCCTCGTGGAGCCTCGCCGCACCTGTTCCAAGCTCGCCCCCTGGCGGCGCCGCCAGCATCGCGCCCCGAGGAGTCGGAGCCGATGGTGACGGGCTGGACTAAACTTTCCCCTGTGGAGAAACAACGCCGCCGTGAGTTGGGCCTCTGCATGTATTGCGGAGGCGACCAACACACCGTGGAGCGTTGTCCACGGAAAGCCAGTCGGTGGGGTCCGCGAGTCACTGTTGGAAGCCTCGCGGATGTCAATCGGTTAGGATCACTTACTCAATTGAAGCTGCCCATCCGTTTCTGCCATAACCCTACTGGGCACCTCACCCACGCACTGGTGGATTCGGGCGCAGAAGGCAGCTTCATTTCACAAAGCCTGGCAACCCGATTGGGCATCCGCTGCCAGGCACTCAACACTCCCATCTCCCTGATCCACCTCTCCCGTGCCACCCTCGGGAGAGTGACACATCAAACTGTTCCCCTACCGGTCATCATCTCGGGAAACCACCGGGAGGAGATGACCTTTTACGTCCTTCCCAACTCTGTGTCGCCCGTCATCCTGGGGTATCCCTGGCTCCGCCTTCACAATCCGGTCCTGGATTGGAAATCAGCTGGGATCTCGGCATGGAGTACGTTCTGTATGGGCACCTGCCTTCAGTCCGCTGCCTGCTCTCCGTCCGCTCCTCCCCCTGCGACGGACGCTGCACCCCCGGACCTGTCTCTGGTGCCCCCAGAATTTCACGACCTGGGTATGGTGTTCAGCAAAGCGAAAGCTATGTCTCTTCCCCCTCATCGGCCCTATGACTGCGCCATCAACCTCCGCCAGGGGGCTCCCTTACCTTCTGGTCGCCTTTACAGCCTGTCTGCGCCGGAGAAGGAGACGATGAACGCCTACCTGAAGGAATCATTAAGTGCTGGGATTATCCGCCCATCATCGTCACCCGTGGGGGCAGGGTTCTTCTTCGTGGGGAAAAAGGATGGGTCCCTCCGCCCTTGTATCGACTACCGGGCCCTCAATAATATCACGGAGAGGGACCGTTACACCCTGCCTCTCATGGACACTGCTTTCCACTCCCTCCAGGGGGCGACCTGGTTCACCAAGCTGGACCTACGCAGCGCTTACCACCTCGTCCGGATCCGGGAGGGAGATGAGTGGAAAACGGCCTTCCGTACCCCGAACGGCCACTTTGAATATCTGGTGATGCCGTTCGGGTTGACCAACGCTCCTGCAGTCTTCCAGCGCCTCATTAATGACGTCCTCCGGGACTTCATTGGCCTTTTCGTGTTCGTCTACCTGGACGATATCCTCATCTTCTCCAAGTCCAGGGATGAGCACCAGGTCCACGTGAGGCGGGTCCTCCAAAGGCTGCTGGAGAACCGTCTGTACGTTAAGGCAGAAAAGTGTGAATTTTACGCCAGGAGTACGTCCTTCCTGGGGTTCATCATCGCCCACGATAAGGTGCTCCCCGACCCAGAGAAGGTAAAGGCGGTGGTGGAATGGCCTACACCTGCATCCCGGAAGCAGGTGCAGCAATTTGTTGGCTTCGCCAATTTCTACCGCCGCTTTGTTCCCAACTTCAGTGCCATCGTTGGACCACTGACCCGCCTCACGTCCCCGAAGGTCCCGTTCCGGTGGACCGAAGAGGTCGCTGCCGCCTTTGAGGCGCTGAAGGCGGAATTCTCCTCCTCCCGGGTCCTTCGCCAGGTCGACCCCGCGTTGCAGTGCATTGTAGAGGTAGACGCCTCGGACACGGGAGTGGGAGCAGTGCTGTCCCAGCGGTCACCGGACGATGGCGCCAAGCGACCGTGCGCCTTCTTCTCCCGGCGCTTGTCCCCGGCGGAGAGAAACTACGATGTGGGGGACAGAGAGCTCTTGGCCATCAAGCTCGCCCTGCAGGAGTGGCGCCACTGGTTAGAGGGGGCAAGCCTGCCGTTTGTGGTCCTCACGGACCACAAGAACCTGGAATACTTACGGTCTGCCAAGCGCCTGAACGCCCGCCAGGCGCGCTGGTCCCTGTTCTTCGCCAGGTTCCAATTTTCCATCACCTTCAGGCCTGGCTCTAAGAACGTCCTGCCTGACGCCCTCTCCAGGCAGTTCGCCCCCGTGGAGTCGGAGGAGGCGCCCCACTCCATCCTGCCCAGGTCGTGCGTCGTGGGAGCCATCTCGTGGGACATTGAGAGCAAGATCCGGAAGGCACAGGAGGTGGAACCTGACCCTGGCGGCGGACCGGAGGGGAGGCTGTTCGTGCCATCCGCGGTCCGAGGAGAGGTCATCCACTGGCTCCACACCTCCAAGCTCACCTGTCACCCTGGCACCTCCCGGATGATAGATCTCCTCCAACGGTCCTTTTGGTGGCCAGGCCTGCGGAGGGATGCAGCCCGCTACGCCCGGGCTTGCCCAATCTGTGCCACCTGCAAGTCGGGAAATGCCCCTCCAGCGGGTCTGCTCCAGCCCCTGCCCGTCCCTGGCAGGCCCTGGTCGCACATCGCTCTGGATTTCGTCACCGGACTCCCCATCTCCAACTCCTATGACACCATCCTGACCATCGTGGACCGCTTCTCCAAGGCTGTGCACTTCGTCCCCCTGCGAGGCCTCCCTACTGCCCTGGAGACGGCGGACCTCCTCGTCCAACACGTGGTCAGGCTGCATGGGATTCCGGTGGACGTGGTCTCGGACCGGGGCCCCCAGTTTTCATCTGAGGTTTGGAGGTCTTTCTGCAACGCCATCGGAGCCAAGGTGAGCCTCTCCTCTGGCCATCACCCCCAATCCAACGGGCAGTGTGAGAGGACCAACCAGGAGCTGGAGGCTGCGCTCCGCTGTGTGTCCAGATCCAAACCCGCGTCCTGGAGCAACCATCTTGCCTGGGTTGAATATGCCCACAACACCGCTCGCTCTTCTGCTACAGGGATGTCCCCCTTCAAAGCGTCCCTGGGTTACGACCCCCCGCTGTTTCCGGAGCAGGAGAGTGAAGTAACTGTCCCGTCAGTCAGGGCCCATCTCAGGCAGTTCCGCTCCACCTGGGCTGCCGCGCGCCATGCGCTATTGCGCACAGCGGAGCGCAACAGGACTGTGGCGGACCGGCGTAGGAGACCTGCCCCGGCGTACAGAGTTGGGCAGCTTGTTTACATTTCCACCCAGGACGTCACTCTAAAAGGCGAGAGGAGAAAGCTGGCACAGCGCTTCATGGGTCCCTACCCCATCACCCGGATCATCAACCCGGTGGCTGTGCGCGTGGCTATTCCCCCCTCCCTCCGCATTCATCCTACTTTCCACGTGTCGAAGGTGAAACTGGCGGTTACTGACCCCCTTTGCCCTCCTCCTGCAGCGCAACCCGCGCCCCGGATGATTGGTGGCCATCCGGCCTGGTCCGCCTCCTCCATCCTGGACTCCCGGCGCCGGGGTCGTGGGTTGCAATACTTGGTGGACTGGGAGGGCTATGGGCCCGAGCATCGACAGTGGGTGCCCCCGTCGTTTGTGTTGGACCCATCGCTCATCGCGGACTTCCACCGAGCGCACCCGGATAAGCCATCGCCAGGAGGCGCTGCTAGAGGGGGGAGTACTGTCACGCCGCGCCATTCATCAGCGGCGCCACCTGCCCACGCACCTGCTACTCGTCAGCGGCGAAGGATAAAAGCCGCCTCGCCCTGAGCGTCGGCCTGAAGCCGTAGACTTCATTTCCCTTGCATGGACTTCTACCACATTCTCTTCAGCATCCTCTTTACCGGTAAGAAGATCACTTACCTCATCTCTCCAGTTTGCTCCCCTGTGCACAGGTGGATTCCTCGGCGGCGGACAATCCCGTCCCTCGTCTCTCCTCGCTGCTGCACCGAGCCCTGCAGGTGGCTGTCTCCCGGGCTTCCATCCTTGAAGCGCCAGTCATCTGCCCGAACAAGTAAGCTTCTCTCCCTCGCCTATTCTCCTCCTGTGTTGGTGTGTGCTCATCACCCTGTGTCCAATTTCTCCCATAGGGTTGCCGGCTGAACGGTCTCCTGCCTCTGGGTCCGAAGCAGACGCCACCACCAACACATTAACATTCCGCAGACACGCACCCAAACATCCCTGTTGTTAATAAACAGTTTGAACTACTCTGAGCCTGTGTGTGTGCGTCTCCTGAGCCGAACGTTATGTCAGACACAAGCTCTCCTAAATCTCCCTGACCATCCAAGTCCGCTGGGTCCAAGTCTGGTGGCAATCTTCTGTCAAGATTTCCCCTCTGGGGCAAAGAATTGGACCCATGCACAGGCTTTCTCCTCTAAGGCATGATTTATTAACAAAAAACTAGATTCCAAACATGAACGAGAAACAAGATACAAAAGCGTGACCAAGATGTGACATTACCGTGGCTAAATGAGACATGAAGCACAGCAGATTGCTGCGCCGAGGGCAGTGTGTGGCATCTCTAAGTAGTGCAACAAATTAACAACACTCGTGAAGAAACAGTAATCAAAAACACATCGCAGCTGTGCACGCTGAATAACAGAAGGCATTCAACATAAAAACCCAGCCAAAAATCAAAACAGAAGTAAACATAATACACCCATGAGAATCAAAATCAAGGATAACTGTGCCCTTCAGAGGTAAAGTGGGCTATCCCACAAAACCATTATTTTGAGAAAATGAGCTCTAAAGTTTATGTGATTTAAATATATTTTCATATTTAAGTCACACCTTGAAGGTAATTATAGGGGGTAACTTTTTAATGATATAGACACACTGATTTTTTGAGAATATTTCAACTTTAGAGCTCATTTTCTCAAAATAATGGTTTTGTGGGATAGCCCACTTTACCTCTGAAGGGCACAACTGTGACCATGAAAAATAAAACCCAAACCAATCAAAAATATGATAACATTAATAAAGAATAAGCATAAACTTAAAGCGAGGCATGACCTGATTCAACTCCTGATAAAAGGCAGACATAAATAAACCAAACATAACCATAACCATGATACTAGTAATAAATACTAATAAACAGGACTATAAAGAATTAAACTAAAACTAAGAAATGAAATATAAGACAGAACTCAGAAGATACTCATAACAAAAAGAAAGAAATGGCAAACTCAAAAGAACATAATTAGGGACATGACCATGAACATAGATGCAATAACCAAACTAAACCAATGAGAGGAAAATACAGAAAATAACAGAAATAAATTTAAGCATGAGCATGGTTGCCTGACCCTGCTCACAATCATGACAGACTGTAGTGATGTGTGGGTAAAGACCTAGGAGCACATGGGAAGTGAAGAACTGATCCAGAATCTTTAAGTACTGGTATGTATTTATTTATTTACCAATTAATACAAGATGGAATGAAAAGATTAGCTCTCCACAATGTAAGCAGGTACTCTGTGTACTGCTGTGATTGGATACTGTGTGTATTTTTTGTGTTTTAATGCATACCATCTATTGCTGCCACTGATTTGCCACTCACTGTTTGTTGAAAGATCCAAGATTCAAGATTCAAAGATTCAAAGATTTTATTTGTCAATACTACTATACGTACAGGACATACAGGAGAACTGAAATGGTGTTTCTCTCTCTCTTCAGTGGTGTGCATAATATAAAAACAAAAAGGAATAAGGCTGAAAAAAAGAAAACAACAACAGCAGTCTTTGTATAGTAATGCAACCCATAGTGCAAATGACGACAAAAGATTGACCCAGACCTCCCATAGTGCAGATAGAGATACAGTAAATGATTAACGATGATAAAACCCAGCAATCCTATATACAGACAACTAGTAATACTCATAGTTGCAGTTCAATGCAGTAGTCTAGGCGCAGATAGAAACAGATAGGACTGCGCATGATCAGTATTGCAATGACAGACAGCGGCAGATATGGCATTTGCACAAATGGTTGCAGTTAAAGTACAGAGTCATACTGCAGCAAATGTATTACTATTAGTGTGCCAGTCTTTCTGTGCCAGCAGCTGAGGTATGATCTATGATTTTTGGGAACGTACAGTCTCTGAGAAACAAGGTGGATGAAATTCAAGGGAATGTACGCTACCAGAAGGACTTTAAGAACTGCTGTGTCATGGCTTTCACTGAATCTTGGCTTAATGCGCATGACCGAGGCGCAGACCTGTGGATTGACGGCTTTGGAGCCCCACTGCGCTCGGATCGGCAGGAAGAGGTAACGGGGAAACGTCAGGGGGGCGGCGTATGTTTATACATCAATAAGCAGTACTGCACATCTGTCACGGTCAGAGAGCGCATCTGTACACCCGATGTGGAGCTGCTGTCTGTGTCACTACGCCCCTTTTATTTGCCTCGCGAGTTCCCCCAGCTTTTCATCACAACTGTGTACATTCACCCGAGGGCAGACGCTGACTCCGCCTCCAGCACCATCTTTGATGTGATTCAGCGGCTGCAATCAATTTCTCCAGAGGTGCCAAACTTTATTCTTGGGGATTTTAACCATGTTTCTTTAAAGAAGACACTTAAAAACTTTTATCAGTATGTCTCCTGCCCAACCAGGCGAAAAAAAGACATTGGACCTGTGCTATGGATCCATAGAGAGGGCCTATAAATCACTCCCCCTTCCTCCTTTAGGATCCTCAGATCACAGCTGTGTACATTTGCTGCCCACATATAAAACTGCTCTCAGAAGAGGCAAGGTGGAGACGAGAGACATTGATATGTGGACAGAAGATTCAGTGCACAGCCTCCAGGAATGCTTTGACTGTACAGACTGGGAGATGTTCACACTGGCCTGCGGGGATGATTTGGACTCTTTGGTGGACGTCACATGCTCATACATGGCTTTCTGTAAAAATAAGATTGTTCCACGTAAACATGTCAAAATATATCCCAACAACAAACCATGGGTTGTTATGACCCGAGCATCGGTTCTGATCGCGCTCGGGTTAAAGTTATGTCTCGCTGCCGGCCTTGACAGCTGCGGGCGGTATTCTGGCCTCTCCGGGCTCTTATTGTGAAAGTGCTCGGTGGGGCTTCCGCCTGTCAACGGTCGGTCAGCTGTGTGTCATTGTTCATTAGTCCCTTGTCTATTTAAGTTGAGCACTGGCGTCGTTAGGACGCAGCAGTGTCTGATCGCATCTGGTCACGAACCTGACCGCTATTCTGTTCACCCATCGTCACGTTGCGGATGCCTGAACTGTATTCACACCTCGGCTGCCTAGGGCTTGACCGTCTTTCACCGGCACCAGTAAGTGAGCTGTATTAGCCTTATTCCCTCCGGTGTTATTTGTGCTGTAAGTCCCTGCTTTAGCAGCCCGTGTGCTATTACTACCAAGCCTGACTGTGTGTGACTGTCTCCTGCCTTGGACCTATAGTGTGCTGTATAGCCCTATGCTTCCTGTTCTGCGTAGACTCCTGTCATTATCTCAGCAGCTTGTGTTAACACCTTTTCACCGTAATAAACTCACTGAAAAACTCACTGGTGACGTTGTGTGCATCTTATGCTGGCTCGTGAGGGCCAGTGCATGACATGGGTAACAAAATCAGTTAAATCCTGCTTACAGAGGAAAGCTCCATCCTGCAGCTTAATTGTTTTTATGGTCGTTTTGACTCCCTTGATTTTAGCACAGAAACCCAAGATTTGAAACAGAAACTCAAAGACAATCAGCACTTTAATATTGAGGTGCAGGATGTTAAAAGGGAGCTCTGTGCTGTAAAAGTGAACAAAAGTCAGGGCCCTGATAATATATGTGGGCGCTTGGTAAAATCCTGTGCACATGAACTGAGTCCTATATTTCATTACATTTTCAATAAGTCCTTACAGACACATGTGCCTAAGATCTGGAAAGAAGCCGTGGTTGTTCCCGTTCCAAAATCCAGCTGTCCTAAAACGGTAAACGACTTTAGACCAGTTGCTTTGACTTCAATTTTAATGAAAATTTTTGAAAAACTGGTCAGATATGAGGTCCTAAAACAGACTGAGCATGCATTGGATCCTCTGCAGTTTGCCTATAGGCCTCACAGAGGAGTGGAGGATGCCACTGTCACTCTGTTTAACATGCTTTTTAAACATCTGGATTTTAATGGGACACACGCCAGACTTTTATTTGTGGACTTTTCCTCCGCCTTTAATACAATCCAACCTCATATCTTAGTTGAAAGGCTCCTGCAACAATTTGATTTGAGCAATAATCTGGTGGGTTGGATTCTGGATTTCTTAACCAACAGGACGCAGAGAGTAAGGGTCAATGGTACATTGTCTGACCTAAAGTGCTCTTCTACTGGCTCTCCTCAGGGGTGTGCGTTGTCACCACTACTCTTCATCCTGTACACAAACATGTGTCGGAGCAGACATGACAACACACACATTATAAAGTATGCTGATGACTCAGTTATTGTCAGTCTCCTCCAGGATGGTGAGAGTGGCCACGGCCCAGTAGTTGATGATTTTGTTCACTGGTGTGAGGATTCCTACCTGCAGCTGAATACAACAAAAACTAAAGACGGGATTATTGACTTTAGGAGGAAAAATCCCAGGCACAAAGTCACTGTACTAAAAGGTCAGACCACCGAATGTGTACAATCCTACAAATATCTTGGGACGATTATTGATAGTAATTTAAACTTTGAAGAGAACTGTGAAAGGGTGTGCAAAAAGGGTCAGCAACATTTGCATTGCTTGAGAAAACTTGCACGCTTCCAAATTGACCGAACCATAATGATAATGTTTTATCGGGCTTTTATTGAATCTGTTTTATCCTTTTCTTTAGTGCCATGGTTTGGTCAGATAAAACTGAAACAGAGGAAATCCTCTGTTTCTGGAGGAAACAGAGGAAATTTCCTTCAGAGGAAATCCTCTGAAGGAAGCAGCGTTGAAAAGTGGAGACAGGGGCTGCTACAGGGAGGTTAAATATCGGTTTAACAGAGAGCTGAGGAGAGCTAAATCTGTGTATTCTGAGAGACTCCAGCAGCAGTTCACTGCTAATGACTCGGCTTCTGTGTGGAGAGGACTGAGGCAAATCACCAATTATCGGCCTCAGGCTCCTAAAGGTCAGGATGACAAAGCCCTTTGTCAAAGACTGTCCCAACACTATGCACGTTTTGACACCTCGTCATCTGTGTCCAACTCCCCCCCTCTCTCCAGCTCCACAGCCTCCACGATCCCTACTTCATCAAAGGCGCCCCCCCTCCTCCCCCCCTGCCCTTGTCATCAGTGAGCAGGACGTGCTCAAACAGTTCTCCAGACTGAACCCGCGCAAGGCCCCCGGTCCGGACGGCGTGTCTCCCTCCACCCTGAGACACTGTGCGAAAGAGCTGGCTCCTGTCTTCACAGACATTTTTAACACCTCCCTTAAGCTATGCCACGTGCCGTCCTGCCTCAAATCCTCCACCATCATCTCTGTCCCCAAGAAGCCACGGATCACTGGACTTAATGACTACAGACCTGTAGCGCTCACCTCTGTAGTCATGAAGTCCTTTGAGCGCCTGGTCCTGCCCCACCTCAAGTCCATCACCACCCCTCTCCTGGACCCGCTGCAGTTTGCCTACCGAGCCAACAGGTCTGTAGACGACGCAGTCAACCTGGCCCTCCACTCCATCCTGCAGCACCTGGACTCCCTGGGAACCTACGCCAGGATCCTGTTTGTGGACTTCGGCTCCGCATTCAACACCATCCGCCCCGCTCTGCTCCGGGACAAGCTGTCCCTGCTCAACGTGCCTGACTCCCTCTGCAGGTGGATCACCGACTTCCTGACGGACCGGAGGCAGCATATGCGGCTGGGAAAGACTGTCTCAGACTCTGCTAGCATCAGCACCGGATCACCCCAGGGCTGTGTACTTTCCCCCCTACTCTTCTCCCTTTATACCAACTCCTGCACCTCCAGCCACCAGTCTGTCAAGCTGATCAAGTTTGCGGACGACACCACCCTCATCGGGCTCATCTCCAACGGCGACGAGTCCGCCTACAGGAGAGAGGTGACCCAGCTGGCGTCCTGGTGCAACAACAACAACCTGCAGCTGAACGCTCTGAAGACAGTGGAGATGATTGTGGACTTCAGGAAAGTCACAACCCCTCTGCCCCCCCTCACCCTCACAGGCTCTCCCATCACCACTGCTGATTCCTTCCGCTTCCTAGGCACCACCATCACCCGGGACCTCAAGTGGGAGCCGACCATCAGCTCCCTCATCAAAAACGCCCAGCAGAGGATGTTCTTCCTGCGGCAGCTGAGGAAGCTCAAGCTACCCACCAAGATGTTAGTGCAGTTCTACACAGCCATCATCGAGTCCATCCTCACCACGTCCATAACCGTGTGGTACGCAGGAGCCACTGCCAGAGACAGACTAAGGCTGCAGCGCGTCGTGCGCACTGCTGAGAAGGTGATCGGCTGCAAGCTCCCATCTCTCCAGGATCTGTACATCTCCAGGACCCGGAGGCGTGCTGGCCGGATCATAGCCGATCCCTCACACCCTGGTCACGTACTGTTTGCCCCCCTCCCCTCTGGTAGAAGACTTCGGTCCATCCAGACTAAAACCTCCCGTCACATGAACAGCTTCTTCCCCTCTGCCATCAGACTGCTGAACACTAAGTGACTTATTGACTCTCGTGCACTATGTACAGCAGCTCAACCAGACTCATGTCAATCATCACTGTTTTCTTCCTGCATTACCGACTGCACTATATGGTTCTCCACAGTATCTGCTGCTCGCTAATATATTTTAACTGCTGACCAGTATTACTCACTCTTATTCTACACTTTATTGCATGTATAGTTTATTTCTTTTATTTTATCATGTTTAATGTTGCAGCATTGCACCGAGACAAATTCCTAGTTTGTGTACTACATGAACAATGGCAATAAATCTGATTCTGATTCTGATTCTGATCCTTGGATCAGGTAGTTAGATGGTCCAGTCGTTTGCTTGGTGAGCCACAGCTGAGCCTGACATCCCTGTACACCAGACAAGTACAGAGGATGGCTGCCTCCATTTTAAATGATGACTCCCACCCTTTGCACTGCCACTTTCAGCTTCTTCCCTCAAGACGGAGGTTTGCTGTCCCAAAAAGTAGAACCCAGCGCTACAAAAACAGCTTTGTTCCTGCTGCTGTCAAAGAGTTGAACAAGTTGTAACAACATATTTCACATAATTTAGGTACCTATTTATTAACTCCATTTTATATTTACTTATTTTTGTAGGATGTTACTTGAGTTCTAAATATTTTATTGGGTTTTAGACCTTTGAGTGTTTAACCTCTTTGACTAGTTTTTAACTTTTAATATGACCCTTCTCTCTTACCTCTGGTTTTTCTCCCATCTCTTTGTCTTTTTATACCCTGATTGATGGAGCCTTGAGTATTTTTATCATGTTTATAGTCAGCTTCATGTGTGCCTGTGTTTGTGTCTATGTTGAATGTTATTTGTGGCTTGTAAATATGGATGTCACCAGACTGCAAAACAAATCTACCTACGGGTACAAATAAAGTAACCTGAACCTGAACCTGAACCTGAGGTAGTTATTGTGTTACCGTCCGGGTGGGGGGGGGGGGAGTGGGCAGAGTTCAGGGTCCTGATGGCCTGATGAACAATGCTATTAAGCAGTCTTGTGGAGCGGGCCCGGAGGCTTCGGTGCCTTTTCCCCGAGGGCAGGGGCCTGAAGAGGGAGTGGGAGGGGTGGGAGATGTCACCTGCAATGCTGATGGCTCTGTGGGTGAGGCGGGTGTGGTAGATGTCTGAGAGGGGGGCAGAGGGGCTCCGATGATCTTGCTGGCTGCTTTCACTGTGCGTTGTAGTGTCTTCCGGCAGGAGGCGGTGCAGCTTTCGTACTGCACCATGATGCAGCTGGTGAGGATGTTCTCAATGGTTCCCTGGCAGAAAGAACACATAATGGGGGGTGGGACTCTTGTTCTCCTCAGTTTGAGGAGGAAATGGAGGCGAGTTTGAGCCTTCTTGGCCAGTGATGTGGTGTTGTTGGACCAGGAGAGGTCCTCAGAGATGTGCATCCCCAGGAACTTGGTGCTGCTCACCCTCTCCACAGCTGCACCATCAATGATTAGAGGGGGATGCTGTGTGTGACCCCTCCTGAAGTCGACCACAATCGCCTTGGTTTTTCCCATATTCAGGAAGAGGTTATTGTCTTTGCACCACTGGACCAAGATTGCTCACCTCATTTCTGTAGTTGGCCTCCTCATTGTTGGTGATGAGGCCCACCACCGTTGTGTCAGCCGCAAACTTGATGATGTGGTTGGTGTTGTAGGCTGGTACGCAGTCATGGATTAGCATGAGTTCTGTTCAGTGACAGCATACACAGTGACTGCAAGCATGATAATGATAACTATCACTCAAATGGATGCCACATCAGTTTAACAGGGAGTGTGGTTGTTATTGTAACATTGGGCTTATATGTAACGTTGGGCTTGTTATTCAACAGCATACAATGTGATTTATACATCCATCTTCTTCTGCTTAATCCTTTTTGGGTCGTGGGGGGGCTGGAGCCTATCCCAGCATTTTTGGGCGAGAGGCAGGGTACACCCTGGACAGATCGCCAGTCTATCATAGGGCCAGCGCAGAGAGACAGACAACCATTCACTCTCACAGTCATACCTAAGGACAATTTAGAATCCCCAATTTGATGTCAGTTAACCTAACTTGCATGTTTTTGGCATGTGGGAGGAAACCGGAAAAATCCTGGAGTAAACCCACGCAGACACGGGGAGAACATGCAAACTCCACACACATCACTGTTCACTGTTGGTCGGGGACTGGAATCGAACCCAGGATCCCCCGGCCAAGGGTGAGTTGCTGTGCTGCCACAGTGCTAACCACTCCACCACCGTGCTGATTTAATTTTGGATGAACACAATACAGGTAAGTTTGGTGAGAAAATGTTTCCTTTATTTTCCAAGAACACACAACTTACTAAATGTTTCTAACATGATACGTGTACCATGAAATGTACATTGTTTTAACAATAAAATTATCACTTTGTAACATGATACGGATATTGTTTTAACAATAAACTTATCACGCTGTAGCGTAATACTGAGGTATCAGGTTATATGATGTTATAACGTGCTGTGTTGTTCGAACAATAAACGTATCCTGTTATAACCTGATATACTACAGCCCTTTATGAAGCCAGACACAATAACAATTGCATGATGGAGTTGGAGCTAAAAAAAAAATGTTAAGAAAAAGCAACTTTTAATATGATCGTTCCACAGAGAAAAAGAGAAGTTGAAGAAAACGGTGCTTGTGACCACCGCTGTTGCCGTTTTGACAATCTGTGTAATTTCTGGAGTTATGACGAGCCCCAAAATGCTCTGTATGTGCTAACTTCCTCAATATTCTTTTGAATGTGGACCACTGTTTAACCGAATCGTCTTGGAAGTTGTGCTGCCGTCAACAGGCAGAGCGAAGCAGTGACGAGAAGAACCAGGAAATGTGAAGGAGGAGACAAAGCGGAGCAATCACAGCTCTTATGGCCTGCGCCACCAACGTGCACCTCTCCTTCCCTGTAGAGGTGCACGTCGGGCTATGTAATAGGAATGCTTGTCACTGCTGCACCATTGCTGCTGCTTTGTTGCTGCTGCGTTGACGCTGTCACAGCTGCGTCGTGTCGACGCAGGTGCATAACTTGTGCTTAAACCAGCTAACCTTGTCAGGTTTAGGTGGATAGTACATTTAAAACCTCATAATATTCCCTTTCCCAAACCTCAGATTGATTTGTGAAAGGTCGAGCAGTCGTAGTTTGTGCCCTGTCAGCTGTGTGTAGAGTAACAGATTTTGCAGACTGCACCTTTGTTAAGTCCCATTAAAGGTCAGAGAGAATGACCGGTGTGTTGTTTTAGGCAAGCTTGCACTTTGTTATGCCCTTGTAGGTCAGAGCAGGCTTCATTTTGGCTAAATGAGCTATTCTGTTTATGGTAGGAAAATAGTGTCAGCCATCAGGCAAACTGCTCATTAAAGGCTTATCAGCTACCAGGCAACGTCTCTTTTAATGAGACACTGACAGTAAGAGTTTAATGTATGAAACAACCATCCTCTGACAGGAGGGGGTTATCTGTCACTCAAACACAGAAATACAAACAGTCAATGGGAAGTGCACTCCATGCCCTCAGCTAATACTTTTAATAATGATTTTGAACATAAAAATATATGCTTCCCTCTCACTATTCTGATGTCCCACCCGTGGGACGTTTTATATTAGCTGGACACTGGCTGGAATGGTAAGGGGTTTAAATCTAGAGCTGTAAATCAGGTATTTGTCTGTTAGTATATTACCGATTTTCTGCAGAGTTTTAGAAAAAAAACTGTTGCTACACAATTACTGGAGTAAATGGAATCTATAATAATTAGTTACATCCTCTCTATGGCTTCTGACCAAATTATTCAGCTGAGAGTGCTAACTCCTATTTGACTGAACAAATTAAATGCAAAAAAAGTCAATAGATCAAGGTGGGAGCTGTTTTACTGGACCTAAAAGAAAAATCTTTTGATGCAGTGAATCACCACATTTTAGTTACAAAGAAAAAAATCTAGATTAATTTTTCTAATGCAATTTTTCATCTTGTGTGACAGACAACAGTGTGTAATGGTGAATGATGAAAGATCTTCTTTCTTAGCCTATTAAAATTCTAGTTTTCCACCTGCAGAATATTTCACATTGGCTGGAAATTGGCAGGAATGGTAATCTCTGTGGTCTATATTAATCATATACCCCATAACCTACATATGTATAAGCATGTAGAATGTTTGGTGATTACATATGTAAAGCAACTTCACACCTCAGAACAAGACAAAGGGTCTCAACCGCCAGTGAAGATCAAAGAGCATCCGAGACACTGCGGTGGAGACCAGATAGGTCGCCCTGACCTCCCAGGGCCAGGTGGAGGGGTACGGAGACAAAGGAGGATAATTAAGTTAATGGGGGATGTCAGCTTTGTATGCATGTCTTTTGTTGTGTGTGAGTATAAGTACACAGAGCCGAATGTGTTCGCTCTCTTACTTCTTCTGCTGCTGCACTAGATGAGACTTGTTAGAGGAGCAAAGCTGATAATAAACTTTGGTTTATAAGTCACATCGCCTCGTCATTCCGAGCTCTTCTACACTGGTGACCCTGACGCGAGGATGGACCAGAGGCGTTCCCCAGCGATCGACTCATCTGTGGTGACCTAGGCAGACGCCGGCGCCCATGCAGACAGGGGAACAGATGGACGACGTTCCCCCACGGCAGAAGTGATAGAGAGGGCTCAACCAAGCACCAGCGCCGCTGTGAGAGCCGAAGGAAGACACTCTCACCCTGCGGACACATCAGTGACGGTCCACACAAACGCCGTCACCGTCAACCTGCCGGACTTCTGGCAGGAAGACCCCGCCTCGTGGTTTCAGCAAGCTGAAGCCCAGTTTGCACTTGCGGGCATCATGGCTGACGATACAAAGTTCTATCGCATCGTCGCCAAACTCGACGCTGCCACTTCGAGATGTGCGCGGAGCATAATCCAGCGGCCGCCGGCCCAGGACAAATACAGAGAACTAAAAGCGACCATCGTGGCGAATTTCGTCCCCTCTGCCGAGGAGAGAGCCGAGAGGATCCTGGCGGTCTACGGCCACAGAGGATGCAGACCCAAGGCCCTCATGGAGGACTTGCTGCAACTCAAAGAAGAGGACAACAACAATTTCCTTTTCCAATTTATATTCCTCAGTACACTGCCGCCACACATGAGGGACGCTTGCCAACATGTGATGCAGCACCCAGCAAGACTTCAGCACGCTGGCTCGCGAAGCGCAGCGACTCGTCAACGCCTGCAGGGAACAGACACCCACAGCAGCATCCGCAGGCCTCAATGCCGATGTCCGGAGCCACGGGGAGCCTCAAACCACTGAGCAGAATCCGCCCGCCATGGCAGCGACACGGCCAAGACGTAACAGACGGAGCGACGTCTGTTATTACCACCACCGCTTCGCCGAGAAGGCTTACAAATGCCTTCCCCCTTGCAGATTCACGATTTCGGGAAAACGCCAAAGCCGAGAGCCGTTAACAGCGGCAGTTCTCGGTGAAAAAAGCAAGCTTCTATATGTGACGGACGGACACACCGGCAAGCAGTTCCTCATTGACACGGGAGCTCAACTGAGTTTTATAATGCCCTCCCAAGCAGACCGGGCCATGGGCCCCCGGGGTAATGGAGCGGTGGCAGCCAACGGCTCCATCATCGACACTTTTGGTGAAAGGAACCTGCCCCTCCGCATCCATGGCCGCAACTACAGATGGACATTTGTTGTAGCGGCGGTGAGTTTTAACTTGTTGGGCGCAGACTTTTTGTGTGCACATGGGTTATTGGTCGATCTAGCGAACAGACGCTTGGTTAATGCATTGTCCTTTGCTTCTATTCCCTGCTCAGCTCGAGTTTCTCCACCACCCGTGCAGGCCAGCGTCACCACAACAGGAGGTAAGTTTGATCAACTCCTCACCCAATTTCCAGCACTCACAATTCCCAAATTCACAGCTACAGTGGCTAAGCACGGGGTTGAACACTTTATTCCCACAACGGGCCCGCCCGTATTCGCTAAAGCTCGGTGCTTAGACGCGACCAAGCTCGCCATAGCTCAGGACGAGTTTACCACCCTTGAAAAACTAGGCATTATCAGGCACTCAAAAAGCCCCCGGGCGTCACCGCTTCACATGGTCCCTAAACCTGACGGTTCTTGGAGACCGTGCGGCGATTACCGCAGATTAAACAATGCGACAGCGCATGACCGCTACCCAATTCCTCACATCCAAGATTTTTCACTACATCTGGCGGGTGCGCGCATTTTTTCAAAAATAGACCTGGTCCGCGGTTATCATCAAGTCCCCGTTAGAGTGGAAGACATTCCTAAAACAGCTGTAATAACCCCCTTTGGCCTTTTTGAATTTTTGTGGATGCCTTTCGGCCTCAAAGGCACTGCTCAAACCTTTCAGCGGATGATGGACGCAGTATTACGCGACCTCCCTTTCGTGTTTGTCTACCTCGACGATATGCTGGTAGCCAGCTCGTCTGAGGAAGAACACAAACAGCATCTCACTATGGTTTTTCAGAGACTAGAGGAGCACGGGTTAATAATCAATCCAGCCAAATGCAAATTCGACGTGTCACAAATTGATTTTTTGGGACACAGAGTTTCACCGAAGGGGGCAGTCCCACTGCCAGACAAAGTTCACGCAGTAAAAAGTTTCCCACGGCCACAAATGGTCAAATCGCTGCAAGAATTTTTGGGAATGGTTAATTTTTACAACTGTTTCCTCCCCCGCGCAGCTCAGCTCATGCAGCCCCTATATGACGCGCTCAGAAAACAAAAACCTTCCAACGCGGTCGAATGGACCCCGGAGCACGAATGCGCCTTCGAGGAAATAAAAAGTGCCCTAGCTAATGCCACATTGTTGGTTCACCCAGATCCCTCGGCCCGCATTGCGCTAACCACAGACGCTTCAGACCTGGCCATAGGGGTGGTTGTAGAACAACACGTCGGCGGAACCTGGCAACCTTTGGCATTTTTCAGCAAATTGCTGAACCAAACTGAGCGTAAATACAGCACCTTTGACAGGGAGCTGCCAGTGCTTCATTTATCCATCCGCCACTTCCAGTTCTGGTTGGAGGGGCGGCGTTTCACGGCTTCTGTAGACCACAAACCGCTCACCTTTGTCCGCCAACGCAGACACATACGCAGCCCCAATCCACGTAAGGATAGATTATGCAGCCATGGCGGAGGAGCAAAGTAGTGACGCGGACGTGCACGCACTCCTGTCTGGACCAACAGTTAAGGAGAGTTAACAGTTAAGGCTGGAGGAAAGGGGTTTACGCGACGGTGTGCCCCCCCTAATATGCGACATCTCAACTGGCCGACCTCGCCCGGTAGTTCTAGCTGCATGGCGCCGCCGTATTTTTGACTCAATTCACTCCCTCGCGCACCCAGGTGTGCGCGCTTCGGTTAAAATGGTCGCCGAAAAGTTTGTGTGGCCTGGCCTGCGCAAAAACGTAAAAGAATGGGCAAAGACTTGCATTTCTTGTCAGCGCACCAAAATACACAAACACACAAAAGCCCCTCTAGAGCCTTTTCGAATCCCTGCTAGAAGGTTCGACCACGTTCATGTCGACCTCGTGGGGCCACTACCTTCCTCCCAAGGTTTCACACATCTGTTAATGATAGACCGCACCACGCGCTGGCCGGAGGCGGTCCCTCTGGCGTCAACCACAGCGGAGGAAGTCGCTCGCGTTTTTTTGACAAACTGGATGGCACGTTTCGGCGTCCCATCGGACATCACGTCCGATAGGGGACCTCAATTTGTCTCGGAGCTTTGGTCAGCCATGGCCAGCAGCTTAGGAGCGACAATTCACCGCACCACCGCTTATCACCCTCAGGCTAATGGGTTATGCGAGCATTTTCACAGGTCTTTAAAGGCCGCCCTCAGAGCCTCACTAACGGATACAAATTGGGTAAATAAACTTCCTTGGGTTTTATTGGGGTTGCGTGCTGCACCTAAAGAGGATCTAGACGCCTCCCCAGCAGAATTAGTTTTTGCACAACCTCTCAGGCTCCCAGGTGAATTTTTACCAGAGAACCCAGAGCCAGGGCATCTTCCAGCCCCTAGGTTTTTAGGCAGCAACGGACCGGACTCTCTCCCCGGGCCGGCACATCATTCTTTTCCACGGGTTTTTGTCCCCCAAGCTTTAAAAGACGCTGAATTCGTTTTTGTTAGGCATGAAGCTTTAAAACCAACCTTCCGCCCAGCATACGATGGGCCATTCAGAGTGCTGGAACCTGGTGATAAGCATTTTGGGCTTGATTTTGGGGACAGAAAAGAAACAGTCAGCATTGACAGACTTAAACCTGCCTTCTTGTTGAGAGACGAGCCTGCATGGTTGGCGAGAGCACCTCGGCGGGCTAGACCCCCCAAGAGAAAAGACTCAGCCCCCCTGCAGAGAACAAATAATCACTCTCCTTCCCAAGCTGCAGATTCCTTACAGGAAGGTCCCACCAGGACGCCCGAACGGACCCACAGCAGATTCGGAAGAAGATTAAAGCCCAGACGGCACAAGGACTGATACAAACTACTCAAAAGTTGTTCACTAATTGTGCTGTAACAGTTTAGGACTGACTTGTGATATTACTATGCTGTTATGATTACCACTGAATTCTCTACAGGAGCATAGCTGCTAGAAAGTTTCTTCTTTGTCAAGAGGTGTAGCAGTTAGTATGTCATAATAATTATCTTAAACTGTGAATTTTCCTATTGTCCTTTTCTTAGTCATTTGGGGGGGGGGGCTGTGGTCTATATTAATCATATATCCCATAACCTACATATGTATAAGCATGTGAGAATGTTTGGTGATTACATATGTAAAGCGACTTCACACCTCAGAACAGGACAAAGAGTCTCAACCGCCAGTGAAGATCAAAGAGCATCCGAGACACTGCGGTGGAGACCAGATAGGTCGCCCTGACCTCCCAGGGCCAGGTGGAGGGGTACGGAGACAAAGGAGGATAATTAAGTTAATGGGGGATGTCAGCTTTGTATGCATGTCTTTTGTTGTGTGTGAGTATAAGTACACAGAGCCGAATGTGTTCGCTCTCTTACTTCTTCTGCTGCTGCACTAGATGAGACTTGTTAGAGGAGCAAAGCCGATAATAAACTTTGGTTTATAAGTCACATCGCCTCGTCATTCCGAGCTCTTCTACAATCTCAAACATACAACTGTTCATATTTATCTAAAATATCTATTATTTATATTTATTTATAATATTACACCTAAAAAAATACCTAAATCATTTCAACCCCAATTCCAGTGAAGTTGGGATGTTGTGTAAAACTTAAACATAAACAGAATACAATGATTTGCAAATCCTTCGGAATCATTTCAGACGATTTATTACACACTCCATCTTTCAAGCACAGAACAGAATGAACTCTCAAGCAGAAACTCCTCTCTTAAGTTTCATGGCATTTACATCACACACAACATGACATTTGCATCACACTGCATTCAACCCCCTCATCCTTGACTCCTTCCTGCTATCTCACCAGGAATCCCCTGCTCTTTGTTCTCCCAAGCTTATCCACTGTCTCCTGTCTGGGATGCTAGACAATCTGGCTCTCCCAAGGTGCTACACATCGCTACACATCACCCCCCCAGCATCTTAGATAGGACAATAGAATAACAGTCCACATGCTGCTTGGGCTTCCGCCTCCTCCCGTATCTGCTGTAACTGGGGTTTACCGCCTCCGCGGCGCTGCTGTGCTGATGGGGGGCTGCTGTTAGGGGGGGGGGGGCCACTTCGGTCTGTCCGTGTGGCTGCTCTGGTGAATCGTTTCCCTGGGGAGCTCTCCGTGGGGGTCTTCCATGCCGAGGGGCCCTAGCCAACAGCACTTGCTCGTCCGCCACAACGAAAGCAGGTTTGAGTCTGTCTATGCCAATTTTTTCCCTCCTACCCCCCAAGTCTAGCAAAAAATGCTTATCCCCTGTTTCCAGCACTCTGAACGGTCCATCATAGGGTGGGCGCAATGGAGGGCTCTTCAATGGAGAGCTCTTCAAAGTTTTAGGCACGAAAACATGCGGAAAATTGTGGTGGGCAGGGCCCGGCAGCGTGCCTGTGTTTGCGCTACGCTGCAAAAGCTGAGATGGGGAGCTGCCCGGCACGGGATTATCTGGTAGAAATTCCCTGGGCAGCCGCAGTGGCTGCGCAGAAACAAGCTCTGCCGGCGAAGCTTCCAGATCCTCTTTCGGCGCAGAGCGCAACCCCAATAAAACCCATGGCAGCCTGTCTAGCCAATTTGCATCTATCAGTGAAGCCCTGAGTGCTGCTTTCAGTGATCTATGAAAACGCTCGCATAACCCATTGGCCTGTGGGTTGTACACAGTTGTGTGGTGAATTGTAACACCCAGGCTGCGGGCCATCGCAGACCAGAGTTTGGAAACAAATTGCGGGCCCCTGTCGGACGTAATGTCCAACGGGACTCCAAAACGCGCCACCCATGCTGTTAAAAAAGCGCGCGCTACATCCACGGACGCGGTTGCCGCCAGTGGGACCGCTTCTGGCCAGCGCGTGGTGCGGTCCACCATTGTCAGGAGGTGCGTGCACCCCTGTGATGGCGGGAGGAGGCCCACGAGGTCCACGTGAACATGGTCGAACCTCTTAGCCGGAATACGAAACGGCTCCAAGGGAGCCTTCATGTGTCTGTGTACCTTGGCTCGTTGGCACGCCACGCAGGCTGCAGCCCACTCTTTCACTTGTTTGCGTAGGCTCGGCCACACAAATTTCTCTCCCACCATTTTGACCGACGCGCGCACTCCTGAGTGCGCCAGAGTGTGAACCGACTCAAACACGCGGCGGCGCCATGCGGCCGGGACCACCGGATGCGGGCAACCCGTGGAGACATCGCAGATTGGGGGGGGGGCGCCATCCTGCAGCACCCTGCTCTCCAGCCTTAACCCTGTTGGTCCAGACTGGAACGCGTGCACGTCTGCATCACTAATCTGCTCCGTGGCCATGGCTGCGTAATCTATCCCCACGCAGACCGGGGCCACCACGGCTCACGAGAGGCAGTCCGCCACTACATTCAGTTTACCCGACACATGCTGAATATCGGTAGTAAACTCTGAGATCGCGGCCAGCTGTCTCTGCTGCCGGCCCGACCACGGTTCTGAAACCTTGGCCATCGCAAATGTTAACGGCTTGTGGTCCACGAACGCAGTGAAGCTGCGTCCTTCCAGCCAGAACTGGAAGTGGCGTATGGCCAGGTGAAGGGCCAGCAACTCTCTGTCGAACGCACTGTATTTACGTTCGCTGTCGCGCAAAGTTCTGCTGAAAAAAGCGAGCGGCTGCCAAGCCCCAGCGACGCGCTGCTCCACGACAGCCCCTATGGCTAACTAACTAACTACTAACTAACCTGCACTTATATAGCGCTTTTCTAGTCACAAAGACCACTCAAAGCGCTTTCATTAATACTAACCCTCTATTCTAAGGGCCTATAGGAAACAGATATCTAGGGACAATTTAGAACAGCCAATTAACCTAACATGCATGTTTTTGGCATGTGGGAGGAAACCGGAGAAATCCCGGAGTAAACCCACGCAACACGGGGAGAACATGCAAACTCCACACAGATCACTGTTGGTCGGGGGCTGGGATCGAACCCACGATCCCACGATCCCCACAATCCCCCGGCCAAGGGTAAACTGTGCTGCCGCAGTGCTAACCACTGCGCCACCGTGCAGCCCAATCTGAAGCGTCGGTGGTGAGCGCTATGCGGGCCGTCGGGTCTGGTTGCGCCAGCAGTGCGGCGTTTGCCAGGGCTGCTTTAACTTCCAAGAACGCCCGCTCTCGCTCCGGGGTCCATTCGACCCTATCCGCGGGTTTCTGTTTCTTGAGTGCGGTGTATAATGGTTGCATGAGCTGCACCATGCGGGGAAGGAGACGGTTATAAAAGTTCACCATTCCCAAAAATTCCTGCAGCGCCCTGACCATCTGAGGCCGGGGAAAATCCGCCACGGCGCGCACTTTGTCGGGCAGCGGGATCGCTCCTTCTGGAGAGACGCGGTGCCCCAAAAATTCAATCTCCGTCACGCCGAACTGGCATTTCACAGGGTTGATTATTAACCCATGCTCCTCCAACCTCCGGAAAACCGTCGTGAGGTGGGTTTCGTGTTCGTCTTCGGACGCACTGGCTACCAGGATATCATCCAGGTAGACAAACACAAATGGGAGATCGCGCAGCACTGCATCCATCATGCGCTGGAACGTCTGTGCCGCTCCTTTTAACCCGAATGGCATGCGCAGGAACTCGACTAGACCGAACGGAGTTATTACCGCTGTTTTGGGTATGTCCTCAGCACGCACTGGGACTTGGTGGTAACCGCGGACCAGGTCTATTTTGGAAAAAATGCGCGCTCCGGCGAGGTGAACGGAAAAATCCTGTATGTGGGGAATTGGGTAGTGATCGTGCGCTGTGGCGTTGTTCAACCTGCGGAAATCCCCGCACGGTCACCACGATCCCTCAGCCTTAGGGACCATGTGTAGCGGGGATGCCCATGGGCTGTTCGAGCGCCTGATGATGCCCAACCTTTCCAGGTTGGCGAACTCCTCTCGAGCTATGGCCAGTTTAGCTGCGTCCAAGCGCCGAGGTCTTGCAAAAACGGGCGGCCCGGTGGTGGTGATAAAGTGCTCCACCCCGTGTTTAGCGATGGTGGCAGAAAACGTTGGGACTGTGAGTGCTGGGAACTGAGTGAGCAGTGTGTGGAACTTATCGCCTGTAGCTGTGACGTTGGTTTGTGCTGCTGGCTGGGTCACTCGAGCTATACAGGGGAGAGAGTCAAAGGACAGTGCATTAACCAGGCGCCTGTTAGCAACATCGACCAATAAACCATGTGCACACAGAAAATCAGCTCCCAGTATGTGGTAATTCAGTGCTGCTACGACAAAAGTCCACTCATATGTACGGCCGTGTAGAGATAAGAGCAGAGTCCTCTCACCAAAGGTCTTAATATCCGAGCCGTTTGCTGCCAACATCCCGGGGCCGCTAGATCCTGCCAGTCGGTCAGCGTAGGTCGGCCGGATGAAACTCTTCTGGGCTCCGGTGTCCACGAGGAAACGCCTCCCAGAGCGTGCATCCGTTAAGTAGAGCAGCTTGTTCTCTTCACCAAGGGTCGCAGCTGCTACCGACCCCCGGCCTCGGCGTTTTCCCGAGCGCTGGAATTGGCATGGTGGTGCACATCTGCGTGCCTTCTCTCCGAAGCGGCGGTGGTAGAAACAGAGCGTGTCTCTCTGGCGCTTCTTAGCCCCTGCTGCCGCTACCGTCCGTGGCTCCTCGCCTCCTCTGGTCGTCTTGCTGGGCTCCGCCGCTGCCGCGTTGACTGTGATCGCCCTGGTGGTGATGATGATCTGGTCTGCCTCCTGGGCTAGCGTACGGTAGTTGCGCGTGGCCAGCTACGGTGAATTGGCCAGAACTGCTCTCGCCTCTGTTCCGGAGGAAGAGGTGGGCAAACAGAAAGTGCCCGTCGTCCGCGCCCATTAACGCCAACATCTTCTCCATCAGGTCTACGGCTGAACCATCTCCTAACTCGGTCCGCGTCAGGAGCCTCTCTGCTCTCTCACATTCCGAGAGTGTGTAGCGCTGGATGAGCGCAGCCTTGAGCGCTTCATATTTGCTGCTGGCTGGTAGCTGATCGAGCAGGCTTGCTACCTGCTGAGCTGTGCGGGCGTCGAGCGCTGCGACCACATGGTAGGATCTGGTATCATCTACAGTTACTACCCGGAGGGCGAACTGGGCCTCGGTGAGGTGGAACCAAGAGCGCGGGTTGTGCTGCCAGAAATCCGGTAGCTTGACTGAAACCGCACACGCGTGGCTGGGAGTTCCAGTCCTGGCTGTCTGTGGGATGGCTGCCGCCTCGCTGTAGCTTCCTGACCGGGCCGGCTCCGGGGATCTTGCCTTGTGTTCCATAATACGTCTTGGGGTCACCAGTGTGGAGTGTGTGAAATCAGAGGCGGAATCATTTCAGACGATTTATTACACACTCACATCTTTCAAGCACAGAACAGAATAAACTCTCAAGAAGAAACTCCTCTCTTAAGTTTCATGGCATTTACATCACACACAACATGACATTTGCATCACACTGCATTCAACCTCCTTATCCTTGACTCCTTCCTGCTATCTCACCAGGAATCCCCTGCTCTTTGTTCTCCCAAGCTTATCCACTGTCTCCTGTCTGAGATGCTAGACAATCTGGCTCTCCCAAGGTGCTACACATCGCTACAATGTATATTTATTTACTGCTTTGGCTAACCAATTATCTTAGTATCTTAGTATTAACTATTGCTTTGAGTGCTGCTATCCCTGTGCTGCTGCAATCCAGGATTTTCCCCATTGTGGGACTAAAGGCTTATCTTATCTTATCTTATCTTATCTTATCTTATCTTATCTTATCTTATCTTATCTTATCTTGTCTTGTCTTGTCTTGTCTTGTCTTGTCTTGTCTTGTCTTGCAACCTAAATTCAATTGAAAACACTGCAAGGACACAATATTTATTGTTCAAACTGATAAACTTTATTTTTTTTGCAAATATTTATTCATTTTGAATTTGATGCCTGCAACATATTCCCAAAAAGCTGGGACAGGGTCATGTTTATCACTGTGTTACATCACCTTTTGTCATAATTCAGGACAGCTGTGGGGCAGCTGTGGTGCAGGTGTAGTGTGGCCGACTACTGATCGGAAAGTCAGAGTTTCGATTCCCGCTCTGTCTGCAGTCTGCATGTTGAAGTGTCCTTGAGCAAGACACTGAACCCCCAGTTGCTCCTGGTGGTCAGGCTAGCGCAGCCCTGCCACCATCAGTGTGTGAATTTGTGCATGAATGGGTGGATAGCAGGATCTGTAAAGCGCTTTGGTCACCCAGAGAGGACAAAAAGGGCTATATAATTGAACACAATTAACCATTTACAAGAGAGACTCAAACGCAGAGCTGCCACACTGAGCGAACACTCAGACTCGGATGTAAAAGTTCACCAAATTCACCACAAACACTGCAGTGAACAGTCGAAACAAGTAAAGAAGGTAAAAACATCTCCTTTCTATTTTTGTCTTTAATAAGAACAAAAGGTAAATAAGTGAAAGTTCTCCAGTTTATTGCGAAAACAAATCTAACACACAAACTTAAATAAAAGTGCACGCCTAAAGAAAAGAGCAAAACAAAAATACACACAAATCACACACAACAACCGGTGCCTGCTGGAACGCACGCAGCCTATGGGAAAAGAGCAGAAAAGAGATGGTTAGGGACAGAATCTCCACAAGAGGAGAATAAGACTGGGAGAACACTCATACTCTGAGAGCAGAGGAGCCCGGCAGAGAACTCCTGCGTGGACCAGGGTAACAGGGAGAAGACAATGAGCTGGGTGGATGTCCGGTGTCTTCTGGTCAGGCGAGCGTGATCAGCCCTGGAGTACACACTGCTAAGGTGGCAGCAAACCTGAGGAGGGAGGAGGACGCAGGGAGTAAAGACACAGATCAACCGAGGGAAATAATTACACGCGGCTTAGACTTTCGGTAGAAAACCTAACGATCCAGTGGTGAGCTCTTCACATGCTGGCTCTTAAATATGCTGGACAATCAGGAAGCAACAGGTGTGTGAATCACACAGGTGTAGGTAATACTCCGGAGTCGGGAAGACAGGAACAGGAGGGGAGGGGGAGCACGCTCGCCTGATCATCACAGTACCCCCCCCCCAAGGGGCACCTCCTGGCATCCCACTGGGCTTACGCGGATGAGTCTGAAGGAATGCCTGCACCATCCACTTATCCAAGATGTAAGACCCCAGAATCCAACACCTCTTCTCCGGACCGTACCCTTTCCAATAGACCAGATACTGGTACCCACAACCCCTGTCGATGAACGTCCAGGATCTTCTCCCCCGTGTAGGTGGTCTGGCCATCGATGACCCAGGGGCGGGGAGGTGGGGGTCCAGAGGAGTGCAGAACAGGCTTGCGGAGAGGGGCTTGATGCGGGAGATGTGGAACATCTGATGGATCCGCATCGAAGGTGGCAGGTCCAACCAAACAGTGACGTCATTGATGATTCGCTTGATGGGGAACAGGCCCAGATAGTGCGGGAAAAGCTTCTGAGACTCTGTCTTTAGTGGGATCTGTTCAATGAACAGCCAGATCTTCTGTCCCACTGTGTACTTTGGCACCAGCGCACGTCTGCGGTTAGGACACTGGTGGTTCCACTCCACAGAGCAGAGGAGGGCAACTCTTGTGGCCCTCCACAGACAGCGACAATGGCACGCATGGACCTCCATGGATGGGACAGTGAGACCCCTCTCCTCCATGGGCAACAGAAGTGGAGTGTAGCTCATTGAGGCCTCAAACGGAGTAAGCCCAGTTGCAGAGGAGACGGCAGAGTTGTGCAAATATTCCACCCAGGTCAGGTGGGAGCTCCAGGTAGTGGGGTTGCAGGATGCTATGCACCTCAGGGTGGCCTCCAAGGACTGATTGGCACACTCTGCCTGACCGTTGCTCTGCGGATGGTATCTGGACATCAGGTTGGCTGTAGCACCCAAGAAGTGACAAAACGCCTTCCACACCTGAGATGTAAACTGTGGACCCCGGTCCGAGACGATGTCCATGGGGATTCCATGCAAATGGATCACATGCTGCATCACAAGATCGGCCGTTTCCATGGCAGATAGTAGCTTGGGAAGAGCGACAAGGTGGATGGCCTCGGAGAAACGGTCGATGATGGTAAGAATGACGGTGTTGCCTTGGGAAGGAGGAAGGCCCATAACAAAGTTCAAAGTGATTTGGGACCACGGACAACTCAGCACCGGGAGGGGATGGAGGAAGCCAGCTGGAGGGGAACAGTCCAACTTGTTTGCGGTGCAGATGTGACAGGCCTTGACATACTCCCGCACATCCCTCCAAAACGCTATCCTGAGAAGCTCAATAGTTCGGGAGATGCCGGGATAGCAGGCGAAGAAGCTGGTGTGCCCCCACTTAATCACTTTGCTGTGTAGCGTGGATGGCACATATAGCAGGTCAGATGGACCGCCCCCGGGATGGGTTCGGATGACTGGGCCTGCCAGACCCTCTGCTCAATCTCCCATGAGAGTGCCCCGAGAAAGAAAGAGGAGAGGAGAATAGTCTCCAGGGGAAACACAGCAGCTGTGGAGGAGGAGGTGGAGGAGGAGGAGGAGGAGGAGGAGGAAAACTGGCGTGAGAGGGCATCAGCCTTGGCATTACGGGACCCTGGTCGGTACGAGATGGAAAGATTGAACCTATTAAAGAACAGGGCCCACTGAGCCTGCCGTAAATTCAACAGTCTGGCTGATCAAAGATATTCTAAATTTTTATGATCAGTCCAGACAATGACCAGTTGGCTAGCCCCCTCCAGCCAGTGTCTCCATTCCTCCAATGCCAGCTTAATGGCCAACAGTTCACGGTCCCCAACATCATAATTCCTCTCAGCTGGCGTTAGCCGCTGGGAGAAATACGCGCACGGATGGAGCTTCTGGTCAGAGATGGAATGCTAGGAGAGGACAACGCCCACTTCCAAATCAAAAGCGTCCACCTCGACCACGAACTGTGTCGAAGGATCCATCTGTGCCAGGACGTGTGCATTGATGAAGAGGCCTTTCAGGGTCACAAAAGCTTGCTCAGCGGCCTCGGACCACTTGAACGGGCTTTTGGTCAACGCCAACTGTGTATGCGGTTGCGCCACCTTACTGTGGTTACAGATAAATTGGCAGTAGAAGCTGGCAAAGCCCAGGAAGCATTGGAGGTGCTTCCTGGTCCGGGGGGTAGGCCAGTCTACTACCGCCTTGATTTTCACTGGCTTTGCCTTTTACGCACCCTCGGCGATGATGTACTCCACGAATGAAGTGGAGCGAGTGGAGAATTTGCCCTTCTCCGCCTTCATAAAGAGCTGATTCTCCAGCAGTCACTGCAGGACGGACCGAATGTGGACTACGTGCTCCTCCAACGTGCGGGAAAAAAATCAAAATATCGTCCAAATACACAAAAACAAACTGGTTTACTATGTCCCGTAAGACGTCATTAATTAACCGGTGGAAGACGGCAGGGGCACTGGTCAGCCCGAATGGCATAACCAAATATTCAAAATGGCCCAGCGGTGTTAAATGTCGTCTTCCACTCCTCTCCCTCACGAATGCGGACCAAGTGGTACGCAATACAGAGGTCGAGCTTGGTGAAGTAACGCGCACATTGGAGTAGCTCAAATGCTGAGTTGATAAAGGGCAGCGGATATTTATCCTTACGAGTAATTGCGTTAAGCTCACAGAATCAATACATGGCTGCAATATCCAATCCTTTTTCCCTAGAAAAAAAGAACCCAGCGCCCAGAGGGGCGAATGATGGATGAATAATGCTGAGGGAGTCTTTTATGTAGGTCTCCATTGCCTCCCTCTCTGGCCCAGATAAACTGTAGAGCTGGCTGGATGGCAGCCGCACGCTCGGAAGGAGGTCGATAGCACAGTCGTAGGCCCGATGAGGTGGCAAAGATAGGGCCCTGGACTTGCTAAAAACCTCCCCTAAGTCATGACAGGCCTCGCGCACAGAGCTGAGATCTGCCAGCTCAGCCGGAGGGGAGGAGATTTGGAGAGAGGACGAGCATGCGGCCGATCAGAGACACAATGACAGCCAAAAAGGGCTCCAGGACGAAATGGAGCCCTGACTCCAGTTTATAATTGGATTGTGAAGGTGGAGCCACCGATACTCCAGAATCATGGAGGTGGTTGATTGAGGCAGGACATAAAACTGAACAGTCTCGCGGTGATTACTGGGCAAAATGACCGAAATGGGCTCAGTTTGTTTGGCAATCGCCACGATGCTGCTGCCTGAGACTACCAAAACACTCAAGGGTGTCAGGATATTCCTGGTGGGTATCTGAAATTTCGTGACCATGGCCTGTTGAATGAAATTTTGTTCCGCTCCTGAGTCAATCAGGGCGGAGGTTTTGAACTCAGCCCCCGGTAACTGAATGAGAGCTGGGAGATCAAAACGGTTGGGAGGATTTTGCGAAGACCCTCCCACCAGACTCCCCATGGTTACTGATGGGCCGGATCTTTTGGTCTCGCTGGGCATTTCGAAACTATGCGGCCTGTGACCCCAAAATACATACACGCCCCCACCCTCTCTCAATGAGGGCGCTCCTCCAGAGTCAGATGGGACCTACCGAGGGCCACTGGCTAGGAGGGTGCCGGCGGAGCTGTGCCAGAGGGAGGGGGAGCTGGCCATGGAGTGAACAGGGAAGCAGTGGCTTACTGCTCCATCTCTTGCTCCCTAAACCGATTATCCAGGGCCACAGTCTGAACAATAAGCTCATCCAAAGAGGAGGAGGACATGTGGATAGCCAGCTCGTCATGGAAATACAAATTCAGGCCCCAGAGGAAGGCGTCAGAGTCCAGTCCGTCTAGAGTCCGTTGCAACGACCCAGAACTCAACAGAGAAATTAGCTACAGACCGGTCTTCCTGCTAAAGTTTCATCAGCTGGCTAACTATAGGCGCTTTCGCACTGTAGGAACCTTTTTCAGAGCTATAACCTTTTAACTACATAGGGCTGGTTTTACTGAGTCCGGACAGCATAGGAACTCGGAACTACAGACGTCAGTTCCAGAACCATTTTTGCTCCATCTCTGAAGCAGGGTCTTTTCTGGTGAAATGGGAACTCAAATGACGTAGGTGTTTGCTGATTGGCAGAACTCGTAAGCTGCACCCACTGCCAGACACTTCTGCTTCTCACGGTGCGGCCATGTTTAAAAAGAAACTTTGTGGTGTTTTTTCCTGTAATTGCTAATGGACATAGTTTTAATATGAACAAAACACTGACAAATGCACTGATGAGGAGGTCAGAGCTCTTCTGGCCTTGTATGCCACAGAGGAGGATCCGCGAGAATTGGAGGGCTCGCAGCAGAGCGTAATACAGGTGCATCTCAATAAATTAGAATGTCATTGAAAAGTTGAATTATTTCAATAATTCAGTTCAAAAAGTGAGACTCATATATAGATTCATTTCACCTTGAATCCATCTGTCACTCCTACAGCACACCTCACCACTGTCTCGCTGTCCTCATAGATGTCCTGCACCACCCTCACATACTTCTCTGTCACTCCGGACTTTCTCATACAGTGCCACACTTCCTCTCTTGGCACACTATCATCTGCTTTCTCTAGATCCACAAAGACACAGTGCAACTCCGTCTGACCTTCTCTATACTTCTCCATCACCACTCTTAGAGCAAACATTTAAGGTGGGGATGAGATTACATCAGCGATCAGCTCTGAGCCCCTTCTTGGTTGTCATGGTGAGGAACAGAAATACAGATGAGGTCAGGCAGGAGTCTCTATGAACCATGATGTTTGCAGACAACATTGTGATCTGTAGTGAGAGTAGGGAGCAGGCAGAAGAGAACCTGGAGAGGTGGAGGTATGGTCTGAAGAGAAGAGGAATGAAAGTCAGTAGAAGCAAGACAGAATACATGAGTGTAAATGAGAGGGAGGCAGGTGTATTGGTGAAGATGGAAGGAGTAGCAGTAGTGAAGGTAGATGAGTTTAAATACCTGGGGTCAACCATCCAAAGCAATGGGAAATGCACAAGAGAGGCGAAGAAGAGAGTGCAGGCAGGGTGGAGTGGGTGGAGACAAGTGTTGGGGTGATTTGTTACAAAGATAGCAGCCAGAGTGAAAGGGAAGATTGACAAGATGGTAGTGAGACCTGCTATGATGTATGGTTTGGAGACAGTGGAACTGACAAAAAGACGGGAGGTAGAGCTGGACATAGCAGAGTTGAAGATGCCAAAATTCTCATTGGGAGTGACTAGGAGGAACAGGATTAGAAATTAATATATTAGAGTTACAGCACAGGTTGAGCGGTTTGGAATCAAGGTAAGAGAGTCAAGGTTTGGACATGTGCAGAGGAGGAACAGTGGAGATACTGGACAAAGGCACCCACAGGTGATACAATAAGCAAAAACACTGCTATAAAAGACTCCATTTTCATAAAGAACACAGACGAGAGAGAGGTCATTGAATCAGAATCAGAATCAGAATCAGAATCAGGTTTATTGCCATTGTTCATGTAGTACACAAACTAGGAATTTGTCTCGGTGCAATGCTGCAACATTAAACATGATAAAATAAAAGAAATAAACTATACATGCAATAAAGTGTAGAATAAGAGTAAGTGATACTGGTCAGCAGTTAAAATATATTAGCGAGCAGCAGATACTGTGGAGAACTATATAGTGCAGTCGGTAATGCAGGAAGAAAACAGTGATGATTGACATGAGTCTGGTTGAGCTGCTGTACATAGTGCACGAGAGTCAATAAGTCACTTAGTGTTCAGCAGTCTGATGGCAGAGGGGAAGAAGCTGTTCATGTGACGGGAGGTTTTAGTCTGGATGGACTGAAGTCTTCTACCTGAGGGGAGGGGGGCAAACAGTACGTGACCAGGGTGTGAGGGATCGGCTATGATCCGGCCAGCACGCCTCCGGGTCCTGGAGATGTACAGATCCTGGAGAGATGGGAGCTTGCAGCCGATCACCTTCTCAGCAGTGCGCACGACGCGCTGCAGCCTTAGTCTGTCCCTGGCAGTGGCTCCTGCGTACCACACGGTTATGGAGGTGATGAGGATGGACTCGATGATGGCTGTGTAGAACTGCACTAACATCTTGGTGGGTAGCTTGAGCTTCCTCAGCTGCCGCAGGAAGAACATCCTCTGCTGGGCTTTTTTGATGAGTGAGCTGATGGTCGGCTCCCATTTGAGGTCCCTGGTGATGGTGGTGCCTAGGAAGCGGAAGGAATCAGCAGTGGTGATGGGAGAGCCTGAGAGGGTGAGGGGGGGCAGAGGGGTAGTGACTTTCCTGAAGTCTACAATCATCTCCACTGTCTTCAGAGCGTTCAGCTGCAGGTTGTTATTGTTGCACCAGGACGCCAGCTGGGTCACCTCTCTCCTGTAGGCGGACTCGTCGCCGTTGGAGATGAGCCCGATGAGGGTGGTGTCGTCCGCAAACTTGATCAACTTGACAGACTGGTGGCTGGAGGTGCAGGAGTTGGTGTAAAGGGAGAAGAGTAGGGGGGAAAGTACACAGCCCTGGGGTGATCCGGTGCTGATGCTAGTAGAGTCTGAGACAGTCTTTCCCAGCCGCACATGCTGCCTCCGGTCCGTCAGGAAGTCGGTGATCCACCTGCAGAGGGAGTCAGGCACGTTGAGCAGGGACAGCTTGTCCCGGAGCAGAGCGGGGCGGATGGTGTTGAATGCGGAGCTGAAGTCCACAAACAGGATCCTGGCGTAGGTTCCCGGGGAGTCCAGGTGCTGCAGGATGGAGTGGAGGGCCAGGTTGACTGCGTCGTCTACAGACCTGTTGGCTCGGTAGGCAAACTGCAGCGGGTCCAGGAGAGGGGTGGTGATGGACTTGAGGTGGGGCAGGACCAGGCGCTCAAAGGACTTCATGACTACAGAGGTGAGCGCTACAGGTCTGTAGTCATTAAGTCCAGTGATCCGTGGCTTCTTGGGGACAGGGATGATGGTGGAGGATTTGAGGCAGGACGGCACGTGGCATAACTTAAGGGAGGTGTTAAAAATGTCTGTGAAGACAGGAGCCAGCTGTTTCGCACAGTGTCTCAGGGTGGAGGGAGACACGCCGTCCGGGCCGGGGGCCTTGCGCAGGTTCAGTCTGGAGAACTGTTTGAGCACGTCCTGCTCACTGATGATAAGGGCAGGGGGGGAGGAGGGGGGGTGCCTTAATGAAGTAGGGATTGTGGAGGCTGTGGAGCTGGAGGGAGGGGGGGAGTTGGACACAGATGACGAGGTGTCAAAACGGGCATAGTGTTGGGACAGTCCTTTGACAAAGGGCTTTGTCATCCTGACCTTTAGGAGCCTGAGGCCGATAGTTGGTGATTTGCCTCAGTCCTCTCCACACAGAAGCCGAATCATTAGCAGTGAACTGCTGCTGGAGTCTCTCTGAATACACAGATTTAGCTCTCCTCAGCTCTCTGTTAAACCGGTATTTAACCTCCCTGTAGCAGTCCCTGTCTCCACTTTTCAGCGCTGCTTCCTTCTCCTTCCTGATCTGTCTGAGCTTAGCTGTGAACCAGGGTTTGTCATTAGATTAACTCACCCTGGTGCGTGATGGAAGAATGACCTCTTCACAAAAGTGGATATATGAGTTCACAGTGTCCGTGTACTCATCCAGATCATGCGTGGCTCGCTTAAACATGCCCCAGTCAGATATTTCCATGCACGTTTCCAGCTTCTCCTCAGCTTCACTGGTCCGTTTCTTCGTAGTGCTCACGACAGGTTTAGTGAGCTTCAATCTCTGTCTGTATGTGGGAATGAGGTGAACCATCACGTGATCAGATAATCCCAGCGCAGCGCGGGGAACAGCGCGATATGCGTCTTTCACTGTGGTGTAACAGTGATCCAGTGTGTTTAATCCTCTGGTGGGGCATTTAATAAACTGTTTGTAGCGGGGGAGATCGTGGCTCAGATTGCACTGATTAAAGTCGCCAGCCACAATAACCAGCGAGTCTGGAAAAATCCGCTCTGTGTGTTGAATGTGATCCGCGAGCACGCGCTGAGCTTCGCGCGTGTCCGCGTCGGGAGGGGCGTACACAGCGATGAGTATAAAAGAAGCAAACTCCCGCGGGGAATAAAAAGGCTTGCAGTTAATAACAAGAAATTCCAGGGCGGGAGAACAGTGTTTGGAAATTACCGTTACATCAGAGCACCAGCTGCAGTTGATGTAGAAGCAGACTCCGCCTCCTGTGGTCTTGCCGGAAAGCTCTGTGTCATGATCAGCACGAAAGAGCTGGAAGCCGTCGAGGCGCAGTGCGCTGTCCGGTATATTTTCCCGGAGCCAGGTCTCAGTGAAACAGAGGGCAGCCGAGGAGGCGAGGTCCCTAAAATGCATCAGCAGTCTCAGTTCATCTACCTTGTTAGAGAGAGAGTTGGTATTGGACAGAAATATGCCAGGCAGCGCCGTTCGCGAGCCTCTCCTGCGAAGCCGCACGAGAGCGCCTGCTCGTCTACCTCTCTTTCGCCGTCTCACTTTTCGAGCCAAGCAATGAACCAGATCGGCGGCAGGGGCTAAAAAAACTGGGAGGAGGTCCGTGGGGGGTGAAAGTCCTGATATTTAGAAGTTCTTCACGGGTATAAGTGCAAGCGGACACACAATTGACAAACAAAAACAAACAAAGGGCGCAGCGAAGCACCATGTCGACCACTGTGGGCGCCATCTTGGTTGGTCCAAGATGGTCCAACCAAGATGGTCCAAGAAATTGTTAAATCGTTTAAAAGTGAAACATCTGGACTTCCGGTCTGGACGCCATGGTGATAGCAACCTAACGCTGAAACTCCCAGACTCAATCCAAGGAAAACATCCTCAAAATCAGACCTAACGGATTTTTGGAAGATTAAAAATCAAAAGACAATAACACCATGCCTAACCACAAGCAGAGGAAACTGACATTCCCCAGGTCAGGACGCACAGCGACCGCAGAATCTGAACCGGAGGACCTCCGTTCAGAAGACGAGGACCTGGGCCTAGCTAACAAAAGGATTAGCTTGAAATCGCTATTTGACGAAATACGACGATTTCGGGCTGAATTTCTTGAATTCAGAGAGGATCTAAAAAAGGCAAACAGCAGAATGGACCAGGCCGAAAACCGAATCTTGGAAGCTGAAGAAAGAGTAAAAGTGCTTGAAGATTCTGTGCTGGATTTACACAGAAAACAGTCATGGCTGGAGGCTAAGCTAACCGACCAAGAAGGAAGACAGAGACGAGATAACATCAGAATTCATGGTCTGAAAGAAGGAGCTGAAGATGGTTTCAACACAGTGGCGGAATGCGTGGAATCCTTATTGAGAGAGAAGTTGGATATTCCACAAACCACCGATTTGAAGACAGAAAAAGCCCATCGTACATTAGCCGCAAAGCCAGCCCCGGAAGCGCCCCCACGTTCTGTGGTGGTAAGATTTGCCAATTTCAAAATAAAACAAGAGGTTGTAAGACGGGCTTGGCAGAAAAAAGGATTTATGCATCATGAGAGAAAAGTCTTCATGGAGCACGATTACGCCCCTGAGGTTCTTAAAAAACGACGGGAATATAACAACGCCAAAAAGGTTTTACGGGAACAGAATCTACGCTTTCAGACGCCATTTCCGGCGAAGCTAAGGGTCTTTTACGGTGAAGAGTCATGTCTCTATAATTCAGCGGAAGAAGCAACAACTGACATGGCAAGGAGAGGACTCCCGGTAACGGTGTTTAAACCCACAGCGGATCTGAGCGAGAAAATCAGAGCTCAAACGTGGTCCACTCAGAGACCTTCAAAATCCACAGGCCAGCAGCGGGAAACCCAGCCCCAGAGCTACAGAGATAAGCTTTCCAGTTCCAGGAAGGAATAGCGACCTTTTTGTTTGTTTTTTTTTTTCTTTTCAGTCACTCTGCACTTCCACCCCCCCTCCTACAAGGTAACAAACATTAAAGGAGATGCAGAATCAGCATGTGGTAAAACCTTTCATGGAGCAGTTATAGCATTAGAAACAAATGTCTTCTTAATTTAAAGGGGGAAAAAAAAATCATGTTAAAATAGAAATGTAACAATGACCCACATGTTTTCTCCATACTAACAAATACTATATTAGAGTGAATGTTTGCTGTGATGGGGGTGGGAGGGTGCACACAATCTCATAGGTTACAGGCATAAAAAAAAAAAAAAAAAAAAAAATCATTACAAATTCGGATTGGGATCTGAAATTCACGTTAAAAACATGGGACAACTTACAGGGGTAAGAGAGGGCCCTCAACACGTAACAGAGTTTGAGGAATTTCCCTCAGAGCCTACACTCCATCAGGGCTCTTACAGGGTCTTTAAAGAGACCCCAGCTCAGGAAGTTTTTTTGACAGTTTTTTGTTTTAAAGTTTCGTACACTATGTTCTTAATGTTTTTTATGTTCTTAATGTTCTTTCAGTTTCTGAGTAGCAAAAAAGAGGGCCACCACACTGTTATACTAAATAAGAAAATACAATGGAGAAACAGGGTGTAACCAAAATAGCCTCATATAATGTAAAAGGGATCCTGAATCCAGTTAAAAGATCCAAGATTCTACGCAAAATGAAAAAAGACAAAGCAGAAATAATATTTTTACAAGAAACCCACCTAACAGACGTGGAACACACTAAACTCAATAGACAAGGGTTTAAAATGATCTCTTCATCTTCATATAAATCAGGGAGGAGGAGGGGAGTAGCGACATTGATATCAACCAAAATTACATTTGAAAAAAAATCAGAACACAAAGATAAAGAAGGGAGGTACAGTTTGGTAACTGGGCGGCTAGAGGGAGAAGATATCACCCTGCTGAATGTATATGCACCACCAGGGGCTAAATGGAAATTTTATAAAATGTATTCGACCTAATGATAACTAAAGCCCAAGGTTTAGTGATATGTGGTGGAGACTTCAATCTAAGACTGAATCCATACTGGGATGCGACAGGTAATTCTTCACATCAAACTAACACCCAAAGTAAGAATACTCGGATGCTACTAAAAGAAATGGGAATCTGTGACGTATGGAGGGAATTCAACCCCAATGTAAAAGATTATACTTTTTATTCAACGCCACATTCATCTTACTCAAGGATTGATTACTTTTTTATGTTTAATAGAGACATTGGAAGAGTAAAAACATGTAAAATAGGACTGATGGATCTCTCCGACCACAGTCCGATCTATATGGACTTAAACATCCAAAAATACACAAATAATACATTTTCCTGGAGGTTGAATTCAAGTGTCCTGAAAGGACCACTGAAAGATGAATTGGAATCAGATATTCTCAGATATTTGGAAGAAAACGATAATGGAGAAGTATCTCCTTTAATACTGTGGGATGCGTGCAAAGCTGTAATAAGGGGAAAAATTATTGCAAAACTGGCAACCCAAAAGAAACTGAGACAAGAAAAACTAATCACACTAGAGTCAGAACTCAAGAACCTAGAAAAAGAACACAAAGTCAACACTCAGTCTAATGGCTCGCTCAAGATTAAAGAAATTAAAAATCAAATAAATGAGATCTACACAATAGAAATCCAGAAGAAACTTACATTTCTGAAACAAAAACACTATGAAGCAGGCAGTAAATCGGCAAAATTACTAGCCTATAAATTGAGGAAACAACAAACGGAAAGAGCAATCTACAAAATCAGAGACCCAGTATCAAAGGAAATAAAATTCAGAATTCAGGATATTCTTAAAAGCTTCGAGAATTACTACAAGAACTTATACTCCCACAAAAAACATAAAAACGCATCCGAGACATTACTAAACACATTAAACCTTCCCCAACTTACGGATTCACAAAATAAAACCCTAGTGTCAGAAATACAACCTAAAGAATTGGAAAAAGCAATTATGAAACTTAAAGCTAACAAATCCCCAGGAGCAGATGGCTATACAGCAGAATGGTACAAAACCTTTAAACAGCAACTATCTCCTCTCCTCCTGAAAACATTTAACTACGTCCTCCACACAGGGGAAATCCCCCCCTCCTGGAGAGAAGGGGTCATTGCAGTTATACCTAAACCTGAAAAGGATAAACTAGAATGCTCCAACTACAGACCAATCAGTGTATTAAATCAGGACTATAAGCTTTTACCACTATCCTTGCCAAAAGGTTAGAAAACATACTGACAGACTTAGTTCACTTAGACCAAACAGGTTTTATAAGACAAAGACAGACACAAGACAACATTCGACGCACTTTACACATAATTCATCATATAAAAAAATATAACTTAAATGCCGTCATATTGGGATTAGATGCTGAAAAAGCATTCGATTCAGTTAACTGGTCTTTCCTATATAGAATCTTATCCAGTTTCAATTTTCATCACAACTTCATTAGAACTATACAGGCATTATATAAAAAACCAACAGCTAAAATAAGGATTAACGGTAATTTATCATCATCTTTTGAGCTGGAAAGAGGGTGTCGTCAGGGCTGCCCCCTGTCTCCACTGCTCTTTGCAATCTTCATAGAACCTCTGAGCCAATGGATAAGACAAAATCAAGAAATTCAAGGTATTACACTTGGTCAGAAGGAACATAAAATAGCACTCTTTGCTGATGACATTTTAATATACCTAGGGCAGCCAGACACTTCTCTACCAGAACTAATCTCAGTTTTTTCAGACTATGGAGATTTATCGGGGTACAAATTAAACATGCATAAAACCCAAGTCTTAACATTCAACTATGACCCAAGTCATTTTTCACTAAATGAACTCAAAACTAACTGGGAGTTGGAATCTATGAAATATCTGGGGGTCAATATCCCGAAACAACTCACAAAATTATAACACTAAACTATGATCCACTGATGACTAAAATAAAATCTGACCTAGCAAGATGGAATATGATACCATTCTTAGGTACTGCACAAAGAATTGAAGCAGTCAAAATGATTATACTTCCACGTCTTCTATACCTTTTCCAAACAATACCGGTAGAACCTCCCAAAAAAACATGGCAGGAGCTGGACAGAAGGATCTCAAGATTCATATGGCAGGGTAAGAGACCTAGAATCAGATATAGAAACCTACAGCTAAACAAAGACAAAGGTGGGCTCGCGCTGCCAAATATCAGGGACTATTTTATAGCTGCACAAATTAAAACTTTAGTAGAGATATGTAACCCAGTCTACACTGCACAATGGAAGGAGATGGATGACTGTTGTGTGCTATGAGATGACTGTTGTTGTGAAATGGCGCTATATAAATAAAGTTGAATTGAATGCCAAATAACAAGTGACATCCCCCTACAGGCAATAATAGGGAACAATGCCTTAACTAAACTCTTGAATAACCCCAACCCGTGGATAGAGACCCCGCTAAAAATTTGGTTTAAGATAGTCAGAGAGAATCAAGCTAAAGAGCCCTATCGACTTCTGCAATGGATTGCCTATGATCAAGACTTTACCCCCAATAAAACAGACACTAGATTTAAAGAGTGGAAAGAGAAAGGGCTGATAAAATATTACGATTTTTTTTAAGGGGCAAACTTTAAGAAGTTTTGAAGATTTGAAAAAACAAGGTCTAATAAATCAAGACCTTTACAGGTTCTTTCAGCTTAGACACCACATAAACAATATACTTAAAAAGGAGGATTTGGAAAGGGCCCAGTCAGGTGTTCTGAAGGTCTTCTTAATGGCATATAAAGGGATCCCAGGGATCAGATACATTTCTAAAATATATCAAGGTCTTCAAGACTTAAAAGGAGACAACACATCATATATAAAAGAGAGATGGGAAAAAGAGGGGAATTTCACTTTACAATTGGAAATATGGGAAAAGCTAAATAAACAGCAATGGAAAAGTACCTCTTCCCTGCAGTGGAGAGAATCTGGATGGAAAAATTTGGTAAGATTTTTCAGAACACCTGCACAAAACAAATTTACCCATAAGGGGTTGGGCTGTTGGCGCTTGTGTGGTGAAGAGGCTGCAAATCATTTTCATGTGTTTTGGTCATGCCCAATTATCCACCAATATTGGACCAACGTACAGACAATATTGGGGAAAATATTCAAAATAACAGTTCCCTTTTCTTTTGTAACTTTGTATTTGGGTTTACTACCGGACTCACTGGAAAGACGAGGAGATAAATACTTATTCAATGTTTTAATATTGGCAAGTAAAAAAGCCCTAACTAAAAAATGGATGCTGAAGGACTGTCCTACACCTGAAGATTGGATTAACGTGATTCAAGACATTTACTCAATGGAAAAGTTGACATTCGCACTGAGACAGGACTTGGATGGGTTCATGAACTTTTGGCAACCCTGGATCGCATATGTGTCTTCCATTAGATCTAATCTTTGACAAATACCATTTCAATAATGGCACCACTCTTTGTTCCAATGCTACTCAGATGCTCTTTTACTTTTATTTACTTAATTTACTGTTTGTTTGTTTTTTGCTGTTCTGTTAGTTTGTTTATTCATTTTTTTTGTTTGTTTTGTTTTTATTTAATTCTCCTTAATTTCACTTTTTCTTCACTTTAAAAAAAAAGGGGGGTGTTGTAATAACTATCCTACCAATGTTGTCAAATAGCAAAAAATAAGGGAACATGTGATGAAAATGTAAACAATGCAATGCTGTAATGACCTGTATACCCTTTACCAAAACTTAAATAAAAAAAAAAAAAAAGTGAAACATCTACGGACTGTGATGGTATTGACATGCTCTTAGTCAAAACTATTATTGAATGCTTAGTGAAACCACTGACGTATATCTGTAACCTGTCTCTCCAAACAGGTATATTTCCCAATGCAATGAAAATAGCTAAAGTAATTCCGATATACAAGATGGGTGACAGAGGGGAATTCTCAAACTATAGACCAATCTCACTATTGCTGCAATTTTCCAAGATACTTGAAAAAATATTCTATGAGAGAACTGACAACTTCATACTGAAGAATAATTTATTGTGTGAGCAGCAATATGGGTTCAGACACAAGAGGACAACTGCATTTGCTCTAATGGAATTTATAGAAAAAATATCAACTGCCGTTGAAAATAAAGAGTATTCAGTTGGGGTATTCCTGGATCTTAAAAAAGCATTTGATACAGTGGATCATAATTTATTATTAAAGAAACTACAAAAATGTGGTATTAGGGGGGTAGCACTATCCTGGTTATGTAGTTACTTAAAGAATAGATATCAGTATGTATGTGTTGGTAACAAAAACTCACAGTTACTGAAGGTTACTTGTGGAGTCCCACAGGGTTCAGTTTTGGGGCTATTGTTATTCAATATGTATATAAATGATATATGTAAAGTTTCAGAAAAAATGGATTTAATATTGTTTGCCGATGACACTAATTTATTATGCAGTGGAAGCAATTTGGAATAACTTTTGGATACACTCGGAAAGGAATTAGGAAAGCTTAAACTGTGGTTTGATTCAAACAAATTAACGCTCAATTTAAGTAAGACAAAATTTATAGTTTTTAACAACCATCACAACAACTTAGTATCTAAACTCAGTGTAAATGGTGTAGAGATTGAAATGGTATCCGAAACTAAATTTCTTGGAGTAATAATTGATAATAAACTGTGTTGGAAGTCACATATTAATTATATTAAAGATAAAATATCCAAATCAATTGCAATACTACACAGAGTGAAATATTTGCTGAATCAGCCCACACTATATACCTTGTATCATTCATTAATACTCCCATACATGACATATTGTACTGAAGTATGGGAAAATACATATAAAACAAACATATATCCAGTCTTTATGCTTCAGAAGAGAGCTATTAGAATAATAAACAAAGCTGCTTACAGGGAACCAACAAACCCTCTTTTTCTTAAATTAAAAGCTCTCAAGTTGAAAGATCTGGTTGACTTTAAAACTGCAATAATAATGTTTAAAGTGAAGAATCTATCACTGCCCGCAAATATCCAAAAGCTGTTCCAAATAAGGGAGAAACAATATCATTTCAGAGGAACATGTATATTTCAAAAACCTTCAGTGAGAACTACCACCAAGCAACACCGTGTTTCAGTGCAAGGAGTCAGATTATGGAACGCTTTTGGACCTGAATTAAAATCATGTACAACGCTCGGACAATTTAAACAAAAACTAAAGGAAGAAATACTCCAAACATATATACAAGATGACATGTAAAATCACATAAGGATTGTCATATCCAGTCTGCGCTGTGTTGTAGCTTAGTTTTTTTTGTCACATTTTGTCTTAGCTTTGTTCTGAATTGTAATCGCTCTTGTTTTGTTTTTCTTTTGAATTCTTGGATGGAACATGGGTGGGCAATATAAGCTGCGACTTCAGCCATCACCCATTTCGGATAACTTATGTTGAACTGTATAATCAGAGGAGTTATTGTCTAATTTGACCTTGTTGGATTTTCTTTCCCCCTTTGTTATATTATTCTGTTTCTTTTTAATCTGGACTTTTAATCTATCCGAAATAAAGATTCATTCATTCATTCATAAAAAAAACATTACATCTGCAGTCCTCTTTTTTTTTTGGCACAAAACCATACTGCTGCTTACTGACTGTGACCTTTACTCTTAACCTGGCTTCAACAACTCTTTCCCATATTTTCATAGTGTGACGGATCAACTTTATGCCTCTGTAGTTACTACAGCTCTAACCAGTATCCTTGTTCTTGAAAACTGGTACCAAAACACTTCTCCACTCCTCAGGCAGCAAAAGGGACAATCAAACAACAGTACATGTTTGAGGGTTTTTATTAAATAGCAAAATCCTCGCCCAGCTACAGAAGCAGTTACTCGCCAGAGGAAGGAGCCTGTGGAGAGAAAACGACAGCTGTGTGAGGTGGAATGGAGTAAGGGAAAATGGGCTAGCCAAATTGCCACTTACGGGAGCTCCGAGGGAGAACTGGCAGGGCCCCAGCGGGGAATAGACGAACCAGCAGGGTGAGGGAGTGGAGCTGGTGGTGCCTGACCGTGTGGAGGTTTTTGCTGTGATGAGTGGTGATGTGGCAGGAGAGGCCACGCAGTCCTGATGACACACCTGCACGATGGCAGCAACCTGAAGAGGGGAAAAAACACACAGGTTAATAACTTCTTCACCAGTGTGGTGCAAACACTCGCTGTCTTTGTAGGCAGTACACCCAGACGAGTCAGCGTTGAATCACTGAAGGATGCCTCCTTATGAACGCTGGCTGATGAGAGGGCATAGGTGTGTCCTCCCACTCAGGTGGGCTGATGACCTGAGGAGAGAAGAACGGGAAGGAGGGGGCGCACTTTTGCCTCTCATGACAGCCCTCATTTCTGCCTTGCTAATCCTCGGGACTTCCTTGTTAACCATCTTTTCTTCATCCCTCCTCCTCTCTCTCTTATTTTCTTTTTTCATCAGCTCCTCAAAGTACTCCTTCCACCTTCACAACACAGTCTCGTCACTTGTTAGTACATTACCATTTTTGTCCTTAATCAATCTAACTTGCTGCACATCCTTTCCAGCTCAATTTCTCTGTCTAGCCAATTGATACAACTCCTTTTCTCCTTCCTTAGTGTCCAGCCTTTCCTACAACTCACTATATGCCTTTTCCTTTGCCTTTGCTACCTCTCTCTTTGCCATATGCCTAGATTCCAAATACTCCTGTCTACTTTCTTCATCTCCCTGACTATCCCACTTGTTCTTTGCCAACCTCATCCTTTGAATACTTTCCTGTACCTCCTCATTCCACCACCAAGTCTCCTTGTCTTCTTTCCTCTGTCCAGAAGACACACCACATGTCTTCCTATCTGTTTCCCTCAATACTTTTGTTGTACTTTCCCAGTCATCTGGTAATTCTTCCCTACCACCCAGAGTCTGTTTCAACTCCTTCCTGAACTCTGTGCAACCTTCTTCCTTCTATAACTTCCCCATCTTAGTTTTTGGCTCTACTTTCACTTTCTTCCTCTTCTTGCTTTCCAAAGTCACCCTACAGACCATCATCTGATGCTGTTTTGTTACATTCTCCCCTGCCACCACCTTGCAGTCTCCTATCTCTTTCAGATTTCTCCTTCTGCATAAGATATAGTCCACGTGTGTGCACCTTCCTCCACGCTTGTTAGTCACCCTATGTTCCTTTCTCTTCTTGAAGTCTGTGTTCATCACAGCCATTTTCATCCTTTTAGCAAAATCCACAACCATTTGTCCTTCCACATTTCTCTCCTTAAGACCATACCTACCCAGAACCTCCTCATCGCCTCTTTTCCCTTCACCTACATGTCCTTTAAAGTCCACTTCAGTCACCACTCTCTCTCCCCAGGAACACTCTCTACCACATCATCCAACTTACTCCAGGATTCTTCTTTCTCTTCTACCTCACATCAAACTTGTGGGGCATACGCACTGGCTACATCCAACATCACACCTTTGACTTCTACCTTCAAACTAATGATTCTGTCTAACTCCCTCTTTCCCTCCTGAACACTTCACATACTCGTCCTTCAAGATTACTCCTACTCCATTTGTCTTCCTAGCTACACCATGGTAGAACAGTTTAAGTCCACCTCCAGTGCTCCTAGTCTTGCTTCTCTTCCATCTTGTTTCTTGAACACACAGTATATCTACCTTTCTTCTCTCCATTGTATCAGCCAACTTGCTGCTTTTACCAGTCATAGTCCCTACATTTAATGTCCCTACTCTCACCTCCACACTTCCATCTTTACTTTTCTCTCTCTTCCTTCTAACAAGCCTTCCCCCTTTCCTCCTCCTCAATCTTCGACCAACAGTAGCCCAATTTCCACCGGCACCCTGTCAGTTAACAGCACTGGTGGCGGTCATTATTAACCCGGGCCTCGACCGACCTGGTATGAAAGTCTCATTTCTCATGATCCACATGTTTGATTTGGCAAAGGTTTTGTGTCTGATGCCCTTCCTGGCACAACCTTCCCCATTTACCCGGGCTTGGAACCAGCACTAGAAGTACACTGGCTTGTGCACCCCTTGTGGCTTGGCATTTATGACTTCCTGAAAAACATTACTCCTTCTAGGCCAGTGACCTTGACTTTATGCACATCCTAGATGGGTCTGTATGTAGGCTGTACTTAAGATCAATGGTCAGGAGATCCAAGCAGCTGTGGGTGATTTTGTCAGGCCAGAATGAGCTACTTCATCATTGATAGTCTGGTTTATTTTTTACACAATGTCCCAACTTCATTGGAATTGGGGTTTGTAGATAGATGGATAGATAGATGTACTTTATTGATCCCAAACTGGGAAATTACAGTGTCACAACTCTGACTGGTTTTAACAGAACAATATATTAAGACATAATAGTCACAGTCAACATAGCATTAGCATTCCTTTCCGGAGTTCACTGTTACGTATGGCTCTCGCGAGCCATACAATGAGAACCAAGGGCAGACCAGTGAGTTTGCGATGTTTATTATAATGAGGGAAAAGGAACAAAGGAACAGGGCCTCGTGGGGCCAAAACACAAATAATAATACGAGGATAACACTTACACACAATGCTGAATGATGAGCAGGTGGCTGGCGCCAGATGAAGGGGTTCCAGCCTTACCCACGCCGGAGAAAAGCGTGGCTAACGGTGCGAGGTCACAGCCCCGAATGATCGGAGCTGCTCCCTTTAATACTGGTTGACAGCGCCTCAGCTGATGAGGGGTAATTGGGCTCCAGCCGTCTCGTAGAGCTTGACAGCTGGGAGCCCGCTGAGATGCTGTCACAATAAGAGCCGGGCTGAGGAGGAATATGGCTTGAGCGCCGGATAACACGGCGTGTCACCCCATATGACACAGCCCCCCCTCACGGCCGGACTACGAACGGCAAGTAACACCCAAGCCCCCCACCCCCACCCCCACCTAGGGTGGGTGGATGGGGCACAGGCCAGGAGGGAGAGATTCAGAAAAAGGAAAATCAGCAATCAACAATAGATCAATACAGAGTATGAGGGGGAAACCCCCCCCCCCCCCCACACACACACAATACTCCATAGACCACAACCTGAGGAAGAAAAAAAAAATCCATTTAGGCAGAGGATAACTGTGGCAATAACAGCCTGAGGCACAGGAAAACCCCCCCCCCACAATACTCCATAGTCAAGAACAATGTACAGACAAATTCAAAGAAGAACCCAGGAGACCATAAAATGAGAGGGAAGGCTCCTAAGGGGGAAATCTAACAATTACAGGCATCCCTCAAACAGGAGGGGAGGAGAAAAAAAACCACGCTAAACGCGAAGCAATGACAAGGACTTATGTGGCTGCACCCACCCAAAAACACAAGACAAGCACAGCAAGGAAAATTCAGTTCAGGGGGTCTCCCCGCACCCAGCGTCCATACCGCCAACAGGGGTGAAGGGAAAAGTTCCAGCGGCTTACCCGAATCCCAGGCCAGAAAATACAGTCCCTCGGGAGGCCAAACCAGATCGCCGAACAGGAAGTCCAATGGGTCGGGCGGCCGCACTAAAGAGCCGAATGGGCACGGCAAACCCTCTGGTGGCTGACCCGCATCGCTCAACCACCAGGCCCGTTGGGGAGAGAGAGGCAACGGCTTCCCTATGGAGGAAGATAATGAGGGCGAGCCGGTCCTAAAGAGAGAAGTCCATGTGGGCCCTGGTGGAGGAAGCTTGGGGGGAAGATGATGATGAGCCGGTCCAATGTCCTGTAGCATCATCGTCCTCCTCAAAACCAAGACAAGATCACTTCTCTCCAGTTTACAGGAATTTCAATTTATTCATTACACAGGAATATCACCTTTCTGCCTTCTCAGGAATATCACTGGCTTTTTGCTGACTCATGCAGGCTTCTTCCAGAACTGACCAAAGATGCTTGCTTTCCCAGGACCCCAATGTAAATAATTGCCGCTTGCAGAGATTGTAAGGATCAGAGTTTGCTTTTAAAGGCTCAAAGGAACATAAAACTCAGGAGACCAGACCTCTCAACATGAACACTGCATTTGATAACGTACCTTTTCACAGGAAACCAATGTTTTTAAAAGAGTCATAAACCACTTAATCTGACGGTTTTATAGCCTATGCTGTCCAGGCCTTCGCCAGATACTAAGGAAATCATCTACAGCTCAACAGTACCTCCTAGCGGATACCTACGGAATGTGTTTTCAGTACGTAGGATGACTTTTAATTTGTTCTAAATATTAAGTTTCTTTCAGCTTATCCTGGATCCTAAGGACACTGAAAATCATCCCCCTTATCACCAACCATGGTTTGCTGCATGTTCTGCTGTTCTAATCTTGATCTAAATGTGAATGCATGTATTATAATTATGTATAAGAACTGTTATATTCATGAGTGTTATTGGAGTAATGGTATAAATGCATGATCACCATATATTAGCCAAGTCATTTAATTTAGTTAGATTTTATATTGAGCATTTATCTTATAAGAACTGACTGTTGATTTTTCCCTCTGAAAATTCATGGGATGGTGTCTCCATTTGGTTGGCTGCTCTCAAACAAAGAAATGTTTTCACATTGGATAACAGCCATTTCAAACTGATTCTGAAAGAGTAGATTGGTCGTTTGACGACTGACCTCATCAGTTTTACGACCCGGCGAGGTAACTTTAAAAGACAGAAGTTAGATTTGAGTACACACGGGAAAACAGGGTTAACAGTTGAGTCACAGCACAGTTAAGAGTTTTAAAGAAGTCAGAGATCAGACAACAGGCAGGAAGATTAGCTAGAAATAGAATTAAGAATTAGAAACACAGAAAGAAGAAAGAGATTTTGAGAAAGATTAGGAACTAAATTCAGATTAAAGAAGCAGAATAGTAATCTAGACCTCAGAAGAAGATCTTATTCCACCATTTCAAGGCCCTGTGAAGTTTTATTTTATTCTCTGTGTGTTTGTCAAATCTTTTCTTATATTCTGGAAACTGAGGAGAAACCATTTTTCTTTAGAGCTCGTCCCTTTTTAGAGAATCAAATTCTCAAACTTTTTCCTTCACCTCAGAAGCCATTCTTATCCTAGTAAATGTTTTTCTAACACTTTTTTTTAATGACTTTTCACGCCATTAAAGTGGACCTTTAATTTGCCTAGTTAAAGAGAACAGAGACTGAGAAGATTTTTCTTCAGTTTTCGGGTCGATCCCACTACAAGAGACCCCAAATTTGGACTCTTTTTCAAAGGACTTTTCACGCCGCTCTGTGACAGACCACCCACTGCTGCCATTGTCTGGAGAGCCCCCAGATGAGTTATCACCTCCAAGGCTGTGAGGAGGCATCTTGCAGCAGCTTCCTCCGACGTCCTAACTTCAAAACCCAGCGGTACCGACCCGCGGAACTTGGACCAAAGGCCGTGTGTGAGTGAGACTCTTATTTCTCCTATTTCCTGGGTTAAAATGTGATGTCCTAACAATTAAATTACAATTGAATATGGCCCGTATTTCAGGGCTCAATTAGTCTCTCAGCCGTAGGATAGAGCTGTAAACTGAAGCAAAAACTCTTAGTCATTTTAAGTAACTGCCCTTAAAATTTTGTAGATTAATTCAGGAGTCATTTTTAGATAATTAGCTTATGAATTTTCCCCATAAAATTGCGTTGTTTTGTTAAAACATTCCAGCCTCACTTACCGTTGAAACATAAGTCTAGTTTCTCCTTGGTTCTGCAGAGGTGTAATGCTGGATTTTATGTTCAGGAACTCAATATCAGTTGATGTGATATTTTACGCTGTCATCATCTGTATCTGTTTATTCATCATTTGAACGCCATGCCATGTAACCTGAATGATTTTAATAAACGAGTGAATAAGAGCAGTTGAAGCGTTTTCCTTTTGCATATACAGGTTTCCTAATCACGGCAGGACAAAAACTCACTGAAACTTTGAGACTGATTCATTAAGTAATTTAAGGTACAAAATTAATTAAAATTAAAGTTAATCTTATTGTCCGTTAGGACTGGTGCCCCTTTTACGAGTGCTTTTATTTAATTTAGCGGGTGTAGAAGTGATGGTTCAACTCCGCCCCTTTCACACCCACTATTAAATAAAATAAATAATTCCTGTACCTTATGACAAATAATTTTATAGGCTCTTCATCCTACATTATTAATGGTGACCCGTTTGTGAGGCCTCTGTAATTGGGAAACGTATATGCAAAAGGAAAATTCATTGAAATCATAATTTGTTCCTGCAAATATTGATCCACTATTTGGCGAGTCTGTGTGTTTGTTTGAGACTGAGGCCTGCATCTCTCCTCCTGCCTGTGTGTATCTGCTGTGTTTGTTTACCTAACCCCCGCTGGTGGCTGATAGCTGCAAAGGGGGGGTGAGTGATTCGCCCACTAAAAAGTCAACAGTTTTTGATGCATGCAAAGAAGTTTAAACAGTATTATTATATGCTGGATTAAGAAACAAAGGCCTAGAGCGACAGAAACGCAAAGAAAACCGTCCTGTCTCTCGCCAGTTTAACCTTTCGGCGATTATCCCGAAAGGAGTAATTAAACTGGCCAGTTCTGTAATTTAATTACCCAAGCGTGGTGACGTCAGATTAAGCTGGATGCGGTTTGATCTGGTCACTGAATAAACCGCTGGGGAAAGTAGCGCTAAGCTATACCCGAAATTAAAGGGGTTACATTATTTGTGAAAGTTGGAGATTAAACTCTCATTTTGGAAAGCAAGGCGTGGCGTTGTCGCTGAGACTCGCGCCCGCGTCGTGTCACGTGAACACGCACAGTCGCGCGCGTGACCGAAAGGCGTGCACGAAAAACTGCGCATGAGCAGAGTAAGCGTGCAGACGCCATCTTGAAGGCGCTAAGAGGGAGTCACCCTAGCCGCCATTTTGAGTGAGACCGATAGACCCGCCCAGAGTGACGTCACCAGTGTCTCCTCCCCCTGGGAGGGC